>BCLG01000175.1:116787-144614 GCA_001602295.1 Zoysia matrella
GGCAGCGGTGGCCTTGCGCGTGCCGCCGCCGACGGGGACGTTGCGCAGCGCACCGCCGCGGGTCCAGTAGCGGCGGCAGCCCTTGCAGAAGTGGCGCGGCTGGCCCAGGTTGTAGTTGTTGTAGTAGCAGAACTTGGTGTCCGTGGAGTCGCAGCGCGGGCACGGCAGCCCCGCCGGCTCCTTGGGCCCTCCTCCTCCTGCCGCGGCCGCCGCCGCCGCCACCAGCGCCAGCGCGTTCCCCTCCGCCGCCTGATGACCCGCCTGCATGGCTGCAGCAGCTCCAGCAGACCGGTGAACCATGGCTGTTCTTCTTGTCGCTGTCCTTCTACCAAACCTAGCCCTCGCTGCACTAGTGCACTACCAGTACTCCGCGCAACCGCATGAACTGGGTCGCGACAAGGAGGGCGGGCAGGGCCGAGGCAATATGTAGCGTGCGCGCGCGGACGTGGAGGATGAGGGACGAGGAACAGGACAAGACAAGGCGAGGACGGGGCGCGGCGGTTGCAATCAGGAGGCGGTTTTTGCTGGGGAGCATGTAGGACAACAAGGTGTACACGAAGCATCTCTGAGCTCGCGGCGGCAGGGCGGCACCACCCCACATTGACACAGAGACAGACACCTTGGCCCTTGGCTTCAAATGGAGCGTCATCTCCAGTCAAAGAGATAGAGGCGGTGCCAGGGATTCGGTTGCCGGGGCTGCTCTTGCAGAATGCAGAAGCAGCAGAACAACCTGATCCCTATTCAGATCGTACACGTACTTTGATTCCCTTCTCCATGGCTCCGTGGCTCCACCTGTCTCTGGCATTGGCCTCTTGGACGCCGGCAGCGTTCGGTTCACTACATGTAGGACAAACGTTAGGGTTCTTTCGCCGCGCCTGTCCCGGACATTGCCGCAGCTTCGCAACCGATGTGATCTTCGTCGACGGCCGCCCATCTTTTCTGATCTGCACCCATGAACTGCGACGTGCAGCGCCTGGGTCTCGAACGGAGTGAACTTGCCCTGCAAGTGCAAGCATGCATGGATGGAGCCATGGAGAGAGCCGTGTGGAGGGACGAGTCTGGTCTAGCTATAGCCGTAGCCGGTTACAGAGCAGCCCCACCCGGTAGCCGCTAGGCTAGCCAGGCGGCCGGCACAGCGTCTGGACAACTGGTTCTGTCCAGTGCACGCAGACGCAGAGCACAAAACTGCTTGCACCCAGGGCAAGGCGCAGCACGGCTACGCTCCGACTGGCTGGCTGGCTGGCCGTCCAGTCCACGGTTCCTGTGCTGTGCCGGTGGCAGAGGAGGCCAACCAAAACCAAGCCAGTCCCTGTCCCAGTCGCGGCAGTGGCCAGGGCGCCAGGCGCCAGCTGCCCCGCGCGCGCCGGGAGAGGGGGTTGGTGATGACGAAGCTGCACCGCGCTGACGCCCGCAGCTTGGAAACTGGAATCACTTGCCTCTTCCGCTCGCCAAATCGCGAGTTTTTTTTATTTAATCTTTTTTAATTAATATTTTAAAAAAATCGCTTGAAACTAAAATTGGCGCGACTTTTAAAGAAGTCGAACCGACGCCACTCGAACCACGTCAGCCATCGAAACCTAGCTGGAGGTCACGCGAGTCGCGCCATGAGTCGCACCGATCGACCTGGCGCGACTGGAGTCACGTCGATCTACTTGACCTGATTTCATCGCATAACAGCCGGCCGCAAGCCTCGCGCAGCTCTTCCTCCTCCTTCTTCCTCACACGCAGGCGCTCGCTCGGGTTTCTCTCTCTTCGCCGCCTCTTCTCTTCAAAAATCCGGCGAGGATTGGCCGTCTCCCTTCCTCAAACTTGAAGCATTTGGTGCTTGAAGGTAGCTCTCCCATTCCATCTAAATAGATTTATTTTTCATGCGTGTTTTGTTAGGTTTTGAGGTACGTAGGGTTTAGCGAAATGTGGAGATTTTTAGTTGATGATTTGCACGAATGTGGTTGTTTGAGGCACGTTATATTGATAGATCATCATATTGCACCGTGATATTAACGTGCATGATTGTGTGCATGTGTTATTTTTCAATGTTTACTAATTTTTATTTATTTTTTGTTTTATGATAGATAATTAGAGTGGTATTTGTTGAATGGATCGTATAGTTCGTTTGTTTCATCATTGCATTTTGAATGAAAATGGTGAAGTGGTTAAGAGGTGCAAAGAAGTGATTTTATTTGGAAAACCACCTTCGTTTTGTGAAGTTAAGGCAAAAGTGAATTCTATTGTTGGAGTGAATAGTGGTCTTAAGTTTCGTGGTTGGTTTGATGTGGGAAGTGGCGGTAGAGTGCATTACATTTTGTTGAAATTAGCTTCGAAAGATGATTGGAACCTTTATAAGGACTGTTTGAAGAATGCTGAAGTGAAATGTGTTGAGGTTATAGTTGATATAGTCGAGAAGGAAGAGTTTGGTCATATTCCATTAGTATGTAAAGATTTGTCTTTAGAGTAGGAGCCAATTGAGGTATTGACTGCAGCGGAACCTTGTTTGGAGCAGAATGAGGAGAACCCATCAATGTCACCGGTGTATGATTGAACGGTTGTTAATAATAATTTTAATGAGGATAATTTTGAGGTAGAGAAAAGAGAACTACAAGAAGAAACATATTCCGAAGGGTTGGAGGAATCATCGTCGGATAGTGAAGGGGGTGATTTTCATGACAACGAAGTAGGTTCCGAAGATGAGGATATTAGTGATCTTGATGTAGCGCAACCTGCTTCTCATAAGAACATAGGTGGTGATGTTGAAATAAATTAGAGTAGAATATATAGTGAAGATGAGTTGCGTGCATTGGAAGAAATGAATGTAAGTTTACCTAAGAGGCCAATGCATGCCGACCTTAGTAGAACGGATGATGCTATAAGGAACAATGGTTTTAGGTTGCAGGATAAACCTAGTGATACTCTCAACCCTTTCATCAATAAGGGATGACTTTTGAGATTCTGAAAGATCTCAAATATTTTTTCGAGAACTATGCAGTGCGGCACCATAGACCTTACTATGTGTGTAACTCAAACAAGAAAGAGAAGTACACAATCAAGTGTCAGCATGCGTCTTTGGAGTGTTTGGGCCCGTATCCAAAAGAAGCATGGTGGATGTTGGAAAGCAACCAATGTGAAACAACCTCACACATGCGGTACAACCCATATTAAGCAAGTGCATTCATAATGGACGGCGAGGTACCTTGGACTTCGCATTGCTCCAATGCTATTGGCTGACTACAACATCACTATTGCTTCTCTTATTGAGGCTATACATGGTTTCATCGGTTATCGTGTGAAGTATGGCAAGGCATGGAGGGCAAAACAGTTTGCTATGGCTGAACTTTGGGCAGATTGGAAAGAGTCCTATAGTATTGTTCTTAGAATTTTGAGTGCAATTGCTCATTACAATCCTAGAACAAAATATTTCATAAATATCCAAGGAATGCTAGGGGCCGATGGTGAGGGAATAATGAAAATGTGCTTCGCCGTGTGTTTTGGTGCTTTCCTCAGTGTGCAGAGGCTTTCAATAATTGTCGGCCAGTGATTAGTGTGGATGCCACTTTTTTGACCGGTAAATATAAGAGGACATTAATGGTAGCAGTTGGCATTGATGCCGAGTACCAACTGATTTCTCTAGCATTTGCCATCACGGAGAATGAGAACAATTCGAGTTGGTCATAGTTTGTTACACACACAAGACGTCATGTGACAAGGTCAAAGAGGCAGATATGCATGATTTCAGATAGGCATAAAGGTCTGCTTAATGGTGCCTCAGAGGAACTCTATGGATACCCTCCACTGGTTCATAGGTGGTGCATGCGGCACTTTGCTGCGAACATCTGGAAAAGATAAAAAAGCAAAGAGATTATCAAATCTCTTAAGAGAGTTTGCATGGCTATGGAGGAGAGACAATTTAACAAACGGTTACAAGAGTGCCGTAATCTTTTAAATGGCAGTGCAAAGAAATAGTTAGATCAAGAAATGGCAAAAAAGCATAAATGGGCTCTAGCTTATAATGATGGAGGATTTAGATATGGCTCAATGACAACGAATGTGTCGAAAATGTTCAACAATGTTCTAAAAGGGATCCGAGGATTGCCAGTTTCCACTATTATAAAATTCACTTTCCAGAAGTGCATTTTCTATTTTATGAACCGGTGGTTGAAGGCACGACGAGGCATTGAAGCTGGAGATAAATGGGGAGCCCCCATAGTTAAACACTTGGATACTCAAGGGCTTATCTCAACTAACCAGGAAGCTCGTCTTTTCAACCCAAGACAATTCATGTACGAAGTTAGATCTGTTTCTCACACAAACATTGGTGGTGACAGATCCGAGGTCGTGTATTTAGGGTGTAGATAGGGGACAATGTTACATGCACATGTAGGACACCTCAATTGTTGCATGTGCCATGCTCACATGTCATCACAGCATGTCGAGTTAGAGGTGTGGACAGTGAATGTAGTACATATTTGAGTCTATTCTACTCAAAGCAAGCATGCCTCAAAACATGGGAATCCACCTTTGAACCATGTTTTGATAAGACTAGATGGCCAAAGTACACTGGTCTTGACTACATTCCAGATGTTTCCTTATATAAGAATAAAAAGGGTAGGCGAAAGAAAAAACGACTACGAAATGAAATGTATGATATAGAAAAAGGTTATGGCATTAATGCTTACGGTTGCGGTGATTTTAACGAGGACCCTGTACAGCAACGTTGTTCTATACACCATGAAGAGGGCCATCGAATGGAGAGGCATATGTTAGGTCCTAAGAACAAACCAAAGTGTTGTAGTAAAAGCCGACGGAATACAACAGCGGGGACTAATTCCTCGCAGGTAGAAAAATGCATTGCATGCTTTCATGTTTGTCTTCACGTATTATTTTTTGTTCGTACTAACTAACTATTTCGTATTCCAGTCACATGGCGCTCCACCCGGTCTTCCCGCTCCTTGAGACCAACTACGACACGACGCATCGAGCCCACCTCCTGGTTGATGAATGACGTGTAGGTCCATTTTCAAATCTCATCGCTCTTTTTTACACCTTAAAGATGCTGACCATTGCTCACATTTAACTGCCTTTAAAATTGCAGTTTCTACGACCGCTTCGTGCCCGCACCCACGGTCCGCTGCCATATGATGAACGGTATGCGTCGTTCATACGACGAGCTGGTTTTCTGCCACTCGCTCATACCGTCAATGCGAGGTTACCGACGATGGACGTCCCTGCACTAATCGGGGCACGTGATGTCCATCCACCTGCACCATCGCACGGCGAAGCCTCCAGCTCTCGCGCTTTTATGCCATCGTCCTCAACTCGTGCACGTGAGCAATCCGATAACGAGGATAGCGACGACAGCACTGATGATCAGCCACATCAGCCTCAGGTTGCGAACTTCAATTCCTATTTTTTTATTGTGTCTTATTGCTTTATCTAACAAAAGTATGAAACACAGGACATTATTGGGTCATCGCAGCTACAAGATGCACCACAGGGAAGTCAGCATGCGATGCCAGGTCCTCGCCGTCGCCCAGCCGGATGTAGATGGGACATTGACAGTGCCAAAGTACTTCCCACTAATCCGGGCCACCAGAGAAAGAGGAACAGGCGGCTCACACCTGGTACTTGAAGCATCTTTGAGGTTCATGAACTTTGGATGTTGAACGATGTGTCCCGTGGGAACTATGTGTCTCTTGCTTTGTTTCTGCTAGGAATTATGGATGTTGAACGATGTGTCTTGTGGAAACTATGTGTCTCTTGCTTTGTTTGTGCTACGAACTATAGATGTTGAACTACGTTTGTTTTGTTGTATGAAATTGTGAACTATGTTAAACATGTGGAACTATGTGGATCTATGTACTTATGAACTTATTGCTTGTATGAATGTTGAACTATGTATCTGTGCTGAATTTGTTGTATGTGCTACTAGTTTTAACTGTGCGTGTTGTCACAAAATCAGTACAGGTCACAATAAAATTCTCTGCGCAACAGGAATCACGCCACGAAGAATGGCGGGACTCAAGCCAGAGTCATGCCAGACGGTTTAACGCGACTCAAATGGCACCAGCCCTGGCACTCTCTGGATTCGGCAATACCATGGCGTGACTAGTCGCGCCAGGAAGCCTGGCGCGAATCCTCCGGGCAAAAAATTCCTGACGCTCTCTGGATTCGGCGACCCCGTGGTGCGACTACTCGCGCCAGGCTGCGTGGCGCGACTCCTCCAGGCAAAAATTTCCTGGCGCTCTCTGGATTCGGCGCCACCGTAGCGCGACTAATAGTGCCAGGCAGCCTGGCGCGACTCCTCTAGGCCAAAAATTAATTACTGGCCCTCTCTGGAGCTCGCTGGAATTTTGCTGTCCGGGCAAAAATAAAAAATTAGAAAATATTGTGTCATATCTTGTTTTTTTCAACAATGAAACGTTAGGATCATACGGCATAGTGACATTCAAAAAATAAATGATTTGACAGAAATACATACTACAATGGTACCATCATACACAGGTTTACATAAAATAGGACACGGCATGTACAGTCATACGCAACGGAATTACACACTAATAGAGTGACAACATAGAACAGTCATACACTTACGATTACATCTCACAATAATGGTGGTTCTAATAGAACTGAGAAGACGATCCAGATGCATAGTACATGCCCTGCGCATAGTTTGTTGGCGGTGGCATAGTTAGTTGGCGGTGGCAGTGGTGGATTCGTAGGTCCGAACTTGTGGTAGGGCACTTGCAAAACAGATCATCTCACATTGTAGGATCATCATCAACGATGCTTATAATGTCGCAGGGATCACCAACACGTCTTTGTAAGTCATATAACTCATCGTACAAATGCTTAATCCGTTCTTCAAGAAACTTGATGTATGTTTCGGTCGCAGGAACCGGAGCTGGGTCAATCCAGGAAGTTCAACCACAGTTTTCTTCATCGTAGTACCACTAAACAATGAAATGAATATTACAAACTATCTGTAACATCAACAATGACAAAGAAAGAAAATAGGTAACTGGATACTAATCTCTCCCTTAGGTCACCGAAAGAAGCGATGACCAAATCCGTCGCCTTTCACCTTTATTTGTACAACGTATTTCAACCCATGTGTGCACTTAGGCCACTCTTCTTTACGACTGTCATATGGATGTAATGGATTTCCCATACTAAGATCTCTCCATGTTTGAATTGGAAACTCAGGAATATGTTGCTCGTATCAAGATGAACCAGAACTCTTATCGTATCTCACAGGTAGTGGCCTAACAGCGCCTCTCCTACCATGACCTCTACTCCACATGGTTGGTTATTGTTGAATCTGGGTGGAGTATAGAATGCGGGGAGAGAAGTTGAATTTTTATAGCTGTCATAGTCTATAGTTGCAACTGCATTGATTCACGAAGGACGTGTAGTCACGTCAAATAAAGTGACGAAAGAATCTTCACTGTTTACACAGCGAATCTGCACTGTTTACGTATGCGTGAGTTTGTACGTTATCTTTTCATGCACGTCTACTTCTTTACAATATTCGTAAACGACAAAGGAAGATGTAGTTCAATGAATATGTTGCGAGAGGGTACGGTCATTTTATTCAGTACTTAGTGGTACATGGGAATACGTAGCATACATATACTGCGAAATATATTATACCATTGATAAACTGCGTTCCCTTCTAATTAGTGCCAGAATAATATCTTCTTATACTGGCACATCGACGTCTAACTAGTTCATCATGTCCCATCTTGAGTCCTATCTCTCTTTTAGGTAGTTGTAGTTGGGTATCAAGTAGCTTGCGTTGCATCCTCTCATACTCTTCCATACGCGTATAGTAGTAAGCATCACTTTCTATTTCAGTGATACATGCTACATTGTTTGGCGCAGAAGTGTTATCTAACCATTCTTCAAAGTCACATGGCTTGCATATACAAAATACAAACAGATCAAGTTTAGTAACATAACAAACTATAATCATATGAATGCATAAATGTAAGTACTTGAATGAGGTACTATTATTACCTGACGAAAAGGTTTCAATTTCGGACAGTGAAAATACCTATGACCATGGTATATGGAAAGTTTAGCTCGCTCTCCACATTCACAGAATGGCCGATCTTCTTATGGTAGGATTTCTAGCCTCCGATTTGCGTTGGATGTCATTGTGATCTATGATATCAGAATCGTTCACTCCAACTCCATTTTATAGGCAGAAAAGCAATGGTGCATGGACCAAGTCCATGTCTGCGGGATTCTGCTCCAACTTTAGCAGACGACCATTACTGACGCTCTGTGACGTATCTGTTGCAAGTGGCATTGATTTCTTTCGCTTTAGATTCCTAAGCTACTGCAGAGATCAGTATGACAGGTCACATTGATAGGTGTAACATGTCACATCAACATAGGTACGTGATTACAAGCTGAACATAGTGTACGTTACATGGTAATAGCACAACATCAAATTAGTAACATTGTTCATACGCTACTAGTACTACATCATCAGAACAAGACACAGAAAGAACCACAATAATAAGTACTACATATCTATCGCACCAACAACAACAATAAAAATAAGTTCATACATCATTGTTAACATTAATTAAAATAAAGCAAGGATAATTAGTCAACTTCATACTTCATCGTCACGTGGGTTCATGATACTTTTGCCTTTGTCAAGCCGGGCCACTATTTCTTTTATGACATCCGCATCAAATTGCAACTTCTTGATTCTCTCCTCTTCTTTCTGTCTCCTTTTTTCCTGCTCTCTTGCCTCTTCTTCTTACTCTAGCCTTCTCTTCTTTTTCCTCTCCTCCAACTTAGGAAAATATGATTCTCAGGAATGTAGGTCCTTCAGTCTTGCCTCATAATAAGCTTTTTCTCTAGCCCTTTGAGCTTTTAACTCTTTCTGACGACACTCCTCTTGGTACACTGGATCGGCTAGCTTCTCCATCATTTCTTTATACCATGACATACACTCTAAAGCCGTAGCAAATGTTGTATGACATGGCGGAGACAAATGTTTCTATGCCTTCTTGGAAGGATACTTCTCTCGATTCTCCCTCCAATACTTCAATGCAATCTCATAGGCATCATGCTTATCTTTCCTTTTATCAAGTCCAAACTCTTTCTGGATTGTTTCAATGATCCATCCTAAGGGACATGTCAAATGTTCATACCAAATCTCTTTTCTTCTGCTTCTCAATACCTCCTCCCTTTGTTTAGGATTATATAATTTGATCCCTCCATTCCTCCCAGTGTAAAATTCGTCCTGATCCCTCAGGCATCTCGTTGCACCTCTGAGTATGTTGCATAATAAAGTACAAGTTGTATTTTATATCATATTGAAGTGAAAATGAGCATCAAGATTGCAAGCAAATATCACAAAATTAGTATATTACCCATGCATCATCATCACCTACTGTGTTGCCACAGTACCATCTAAATGCTAGCTCCGACGGAATTACTCCTTCTCTTACATGCGCACCGCATTGACACAAAACCTCAAGCATCTCGTTGTATGGAAAGTGGAAATTGTTACTCAAATCCGGCCAATCTTCAGGTTCTGGACAGTGAGATTTTGGATCATATATCCACTTCTGAAAGTCACACATTCGCTCATAATCCTGCATGATGACATAGTACTTGTTAATATTATCAATTGCACGAATTACCACAAACATTACTCCACATCTAACTTTACTAACCATGAACTTTTTAGGACAATGAAAAAATAGAGTGTATGTTAAAGCAGCAGGCAGCCTTTCTAGCTCGACCCGACGACCACAATTGCACAATGACATATTGCGGATATGTCTTCTGGATGCTTCCGCCTTCTCCTCATCTGTCATAGGAGGAGGATTTAGTGATGAAGGTAATCATCACTCGAAAGCTTCGTAACAGACCGTTTCGCATGGGTCATGTGGAAATAGTAGAATTTTCTCATCAACCATCTCTAGACCATCAATCTATTGGAAGAATTTGCAACTACTCTAATGACCCTATAAAATCATTGTTAATCATATGTATTTCTTTATTTTTTAATGTAATGCTTACTTGATGAGTATAATAATCTTACATATCATTTATTAGGGCACGTATAATATGCACGTGCTGCCGTTGTTGAATATCTGGACTGAATCAACTCAGCAACGAAATTATATTCACACCTAGGAACGGGAAGCGGTGGAGGCACTTCACTATCTGCCGACATTGGAGAACCGTAATCTTTCTTCGGCTGCTTCGGATACAAATGACCCCACTTACCCTAAATAAATGATTCAAAATAAAACATTTTAATACAAATGATACTCAAAACAAGTAAATTTATTCTACTTGTAACAAAAAATTACGTATATTCCACTAGACCCTAACTACTTCAAACCCTAACAAAATAATCGTGAAAAACAAATCTACGCGGAGAAAATGAAAGAGATACATTCACTCGACTCTTTCTAAGTTTGAGGAAGGGGAGGCTCGATTCGAGCCGCATTTTGAACGTGAGGTCGTGGAGAGAGAAAGAGAACGCGCGCGTGTGTGAGGAAAAAGAAAGTGAGGAGGAAGAAGCCGCGCGGGGCTCGCGGCCGCCTGGTAAGCATTGGAGTCACGCCAAGTAAATCGGCGTGACTGTAGTCATGCCAGGTCGATAGACGCGACTCACGTGGCCTTTAGCTAGGTTTCAACGGCTGATGTGGCTCGAGTTGGCTCGAGTCGCGTCGGTTCATCTGGCGTGACCCTTTCAAAAGTCGTGTCACAACGATTGGCGTCGCTAAAACGGTTTAGATTTTAAAAATTTAGTTCGGCGTGATTTTTAAAAAATATTAATTAAAAATATTAAATAAAAAAACTCCCAAATCGCACGCAATTCTATTTCGTTCACCCATGAGGAAGCGGTTTGATCTCCGTCTTAGCAGTACGAAAATCCTGTTTCAAAAAAAAAAGTGCGAAAAGCCGCTTCCGATTTGATCGGGGAGATGAGATACGACTTTGGACTCGGCGCCATGGAAAATGGAAACCACTGCACTGGGATGTCCATGCTGACCGTACGCGACACTTTGGTTTCTTGTTACGGAACCCGTGAAAAAATTTCAACGTCCACCAGCCCATTTTTCCCTGGCCCGTGCTGCTGTAGTTGGGCCTTGAGATCTACCCATCTGCTGTAGCTGGGCTGATCGATGCCCCATTTTGATGTTGGACTAACTTATTTTGGGCTGGTCGGTTCTTTGATTAGCCGCAACCGGGCAAGGAGCAGTTCGTCATTGCTACGCTTGCAGCTCGGTCATCGTCCCAGATAGTAGCCAGCTCCATTACCATGGCGATTACTGAGAAGATGGGCCTGATCTGCAAACACGCCCGTGCAGAGGGTGGGCAGGGACGACGACGCTTTCAGAAGCCCGACGGCGAGAAAGCATGCATATGCATGCATGCTTTGTCTAGTTCGTGCAGCAACCGCCAAGATTTACAAAACCATTCAAAACTAATTAGTTTTTACGGTTTTCGGTGAAACCGATCCGGTCCGATTTCACTGGGCGATCGATTTTCGTTTTACAAATTTAAAAAAAATTGAAAATTTAAAAAATTTCAGAATACCGAAAACCGGTAAAACCGACCGATAAATCGGTGGATTTCAAATTTTGAAATCAGAAACCGTGAAAACAAAAAAATCGGTCGGTAAACCCGTGAAACCGCTCGATAAATCAGAAAAACCGACCGGTTTACTGTTGCAATTATTTCAAATTTTGAATTTTTGATTTGAAGCGGTTTTCGATCGGTTTTTCTGGTTTTCACGGTTTTTGTCAAACCCGTCTCAACCGATTTTAACAATTTAAACGAAATTGTAAACATTGACAACCACGCGCCCACCACACCAACCCTCCGAAAATACTAACCTCGGGTTTTAAATTATTGACATTTGTTAATTTTTAACATCCACTTTGCTCATTCATTTTATTCAAAAAATTTATTTTGATATGTGAAATTATTAGTTGTGATTTAAATACCACTAATAATAAAATAAATATTAACAAAATTTTACATATTTGAACAATTTTTGAATAAGATGAATGATCAAAGTCGATGTAAGAAGTCAATATTGTCAATAATTTAAAACCTGAGGGAGCGGTACTTCTAATGAATAGTCGGCCCTTTGACTGGGAATTATGTCTGATCTTTTTTTTAGAACAGAAATTATGTCAGATCTTGGATCCTTTTCTTTCTTCCTTTTAAAGTTCCATTTTGTGATTGCAATCAGCTTTGCCATGAACGGCCGCTATAGACACGAACTTCCAAATACTACAAGAAGTTGCAAGAACTTGTCCCCCTTTCAGCCAGCCTTTGTTGGTCGTTGGCGCAGCAGATTTCGCTCGCTCTGCGGATCTCTTCGTCATATGGGAATGTGACGACGCTAGCTGGTGCAGTTAATAATTCCATTTTAGTAGATTAAACTCAACTTGCCAGCAACTTTATTACTCCCTTCGTCTCAAAAATAAGTGTCTTTTTAGATTTTTAAATATCTGACGAATTTTTTTTAATAATACTGTTTTAATTTTTATTAACAAAAATAATACCCGAAGCAATAAAATTACAAAAATATTATATACTCGAACATTGAACATTCAAAATAACTAATATCACATGCTAGATATTCGAATTCAGAGAAGTTGAATGTTGAAGATTCGAACACAGAGAAGTCGAACTTTGGTTGTTCGAGTTCTGGAAAGTCGGATGTTGAGCGTTCGAACACGTAGTGGACGCAGAGAGTTCTGGAAAGTCGGATGTTGAGCGTTCGAACACGTAGTGGACGCAGAGAAGTCGAATGCCCAATGTTCTAATTTCGTACCGTCATTCGATTTCTGCCTCCGCACGATGGAACTTGAACGACCGACGTTGTTGGTCAACGGCTCCTCTTGTACTCATCATTTAATCTTTAAGAATTCAAAGAAGTTCTCTCTAAGTTTTCAAATTTTTTCAAATTTATTCTGTTAGATTCGTCTCGTTGAACTCTTCGTTGAGGTGCCTTTCGAATTATTCTTAAAGTTTTCTAAAGTTATTCTATTAGTTCCCAAAGTGGTTAATCTTTAGGAATTCAAATAAGTTCTCCCAGGTTTTCAAATTTTCCAAAAGTTATGCCATTAGTTTCGTCTCATCGAACTCTTCATATATTTGCCGTCCAAATTATTCCTAAAGTTTTCTAAAGTTGTTCTATTAGTTTTCTAAAAGTTGTTCTATTAGTTCTCAAAATTTCCTAAAGTTATTTCGTTTATTCTCAAAATTTTCTAAAATTGTTCTAATTTTTTAATAGGATTGAAATGACCAATATATCTTTCTTGTGTTGATATGGACAACTTTAAAAAATTTTAGGAATAAACAAAACAACTTTAAGAAATTTTGAGAACTAATAGAACAACTTTTAGAAAACGTTGAGAACTAATAGAACAACTTTAAAAAACTTTAAGAATAATTTGGCAGCACCTATATGAAGAGTTCAATGAGACGAACCTAACGGCATAACTTTGGAAAAATTTGAAAACCTGAGGGAACTTCTTTGAATTCCTAAAGATTAACCACTTTGGGAACTAATAGAATAACTTTAGAAAACTTTAAGAATAATTCGAACGGCACATACACGAAGAGTTTGACGAGAGAACGAAACAAATTTGGAAAAATTTGGAAACTTTAGGGAACTTTTTTGAATTTCTAAAGATTAAATGACAAGTATAAGAGGAGCCGTTGACGAACAACGTCGATCGTTCGAGTTCCATCGTGCGGAGGCAAAAATCGAATGACCGTACGGAACTCGAACAATGGGCATTCGACTTCCTTACGTCCACTGTGTATTCAAACGCTCAACATCTGACTTCCGAGAACTCAAACAACCAACGTTTCACTTCTCTCTATTCGAATCTTCAACATTCGACTTCTCTGAATTCGAATATCCAGCATGCGATATTAGTTATTTCGAATGTTCAACGTTCGAGTATATAATATTTTTGTAATTTTATTGCTTCGGGTATTATTTTTGTTAATAAAAATTAAAACTGTATTATTTTTTAAAAATCCCCCTTTGATCATTCGTCTTATAAAAAAATTGTGAAAAAATTAATCATTTTATTGTGAATAATTCATTATTAAAAGTACTTTAAACTTTATTTGTTTATTTTTTGTATTTCCGTAAATTTTTTGAATAAGATGAATGGTCAAACGTCAATTTTAAAAATTCAAAAACGCCATTTATTTTGGAATGGATGAAGTATATGCTAGCACCTAACCGATCTTTTTTTTTTTTGAAAATGACCTAACCGATCTCTCGTATCTCGTAAAATATAAAGCCGTTGAGGTTTCTGTTTCGTATGACCGTAAACCTCGATCAGCATCAGGATTTGATGCTGTAGCTGGATGGATGGGCACCTAATAGATGCCATGTTTGATTTTATTCCTCTTTTCGATCCAGTGGAGATGTTCAGATAGCATTGGATGAAGAATTGATGTCTGATCCGGAGAGAATCCGCGTATCAGGGTTTAAGAACACAGGAATATCTGCCGGAAACAAAGACCTAATGACCAAGACCACGCTTCAGAGATCAATTGCCTCCACAGAAAGACTGATCTCCTGCAGAAAAGAAGGAAACGGGCATGGCCCGGACATCATGGTGGGAGCACCACCGATTCGTTAAAGAAAGATTTTAAGGTAGACCAAAATATCTGTAGACTGTTCATTTGTACGGATCTCAAGAATTAATTTGTTTTTTTACCTCGTAGAAGGTAAAAGATTAATTTAATTATTTTGCACTAAATTTGAAAAACAATTTCTTTATTTTGGAAAGTAATACATACAACAATTTTAGAAATTATAATATTTCAAGAATATTGTTTTAAAAAATTACATCATCCCAAATCAACGTGACTAGCCACGGCATGCAAAATCAGCATCGTTTGCGCTTGCACATGTAGTGTCACTGGCGACTGAACATGCAGCGTGAGGAGCGTGCGCTGCAAGTGGAACTCTCCGCCATGCCCTGAACGAGTTTTCGTGACGCTTCACCGTGGATGGCGTGGCAGAACATGTTTACATGATCAACATCAAATTAAATAAATGATCGTGTTGAATAATAATGTGTCAGTTCATTTTTTGAGTAAAAGTTCTACACCTATAATAACGTGACAATTAAGTAAATGTGGCACTGTATATTGGTTGTGTCATGGGAAATATCGTGACGTGGACCTAGAACAGAATAACATGTCACGTGACATGCACCCAAGCCAAAATAACGTTGCATGCAAAGATGCGGCAAATTGGGACGGAGGAAGGGAATGGCAGCGACGCAAATCAAGGAAGCGTTACCGTATTAATTTTTTTTACTCTTTATTTTTTTTACTTATGAAAATCAAAGGCTAAGATTGATTTAGTATTTTACCTCTTAGGAGGTAAAATGATAGGAAGTGATCTACCGTTAAAGGCCTTTTAAAGAACGGGAAATTTAGCTGCTTAGCCAACTGAGCTCTCGTTCGGCCTTATGTTTGAGGGCTACCTTGCACGCACAGCTAATGGCCTGTTTGTATCCGGCCGACTAATTGTTGGTTCGGACTAATAATTAGTTCATTAATTATTAGTCCGTTGTCTATTTAGAGGAAGGACTAATTGTTAGTTCATCATTCAATAAAATGTCTATTTTGCCTTTGACTAATTATTAATCTATGTATGTTTGATCCATGAATAATTGTATGACCGATAGTTGTATTTTACGCCATATATTTAAATTTTGTAAAAATGTTCCGTCATTTTCTCAAGTTTACTTCCGCGATTTATTGTACACAAATATACTGTAGTGTAATAAGAAGAACATAATAAATCAATTAATTAACAAAAATAATTGAAAAAATAAATCAGGCTTGTACGATGGAAGGAAAGAGGAGGCCACGATGATATATAAACAAGGTTTCATATGTTTTCGATTATGATCCGCTAGTTTTGTTGTTTCCAAGTTGCTTTTTGAAAATAAAAATCAAGGGTACTTTAGATTGTTGGTCACAATTAGTTCTTATTAGTCTCGTTGGATTGACTAGTTGGAAAACAATTAGTTCGTGTATGACTAAAAATTAGTCCCCCTATTAGTTCGTCTGTTTGAAAAAAATTGACTAATTTTTAGTCAGCAAACAATTAGTCAGCCGAATCAAACAGGCCCTAAATAAAGCATCAATTCTATTTTTTTCAGTTTGGCGTGCTAAAATACAAATGCAGTTTAGACAACATGACAAAACAAACTTGCTCCTATAGTTACAGGGCCCAACCAGTTTGGAATATGCTTTACTTTTCGTTGTCGGCGTAGACAATTGGACATGGTCAAAGCCGCTCTTTTTTGGCGCTGCCGTAGCCGTGATGTCGACGTTGCTGACGACGCTAATAAAGCCTTATCATTCGCTGCGAAGAAAATGCTGTTCCAAGCAAGCAACGCGAGGTTTAAAAAAATGCGCGCCTGCCGAAAACCGTTGAACATAGGTTCCGTGGTTTTTCCATTCCTTTCCGCAAAGGCTGATTTGGCTTAAACTAGCAACCAGCGTTCCTCCACTGGCTGTCCAGTGTCAATTCCAGCGGCGCTTGTCTGCTGCCTCCGTGCACCTCTGATCGATCTGGTGCTTGCTTGCGCGGCATTTAGTTAACTCGCACACTGACAAATTCGTTTTTCAAACGATGGAATACGAGTTTGAGTTGTCATCTGATCTGTCTGCCGCACTGGGAAAAGTTGAGTCGTAAGCTAAGCTTATTGCCTATTTTCTAATACACGTACTAGAAGCACAGAGAACATTTTGAGAAGGATAGCACATAGTAGCAAAAAAATTCCAAAACGGATACGCACGGTTTTGCAGACCTTCAGAGTCGTACTGGTATCTGTGCTGGTTATTCCAGATTAAGCAAGCGAGAACCTGTACGTTCCGAACGGCACACTGAATCCATCAACCAAGTACGATTACAAGGCTGCGAGCTGAAACCACGCTGCAGCTTCCAACGATTTTTCGACGTCCCAGGTATCATAGTCTCTTTCGTCGATCGTACCATAATCAAATGGCCAGCTTTGTGGCCGATGAGCAAGCTAGCTGGGACGATCATGGGGAAGTTCTTAATGGCTGGCATCTCGATGTAAAAAGGAAGCGCCACTCTTAGTTTATCGACCGGCGTTGAGATTTGGGAGGGCAGCTGTAACATTCCGAAATTTTCAAGAGAAGTTTATCTCAAAATTCATTCCATTCAATTTCAAAATTCTCTTTTGATTTTTCGCGCCAGAATAATTTTGGTCCGCGAGCTTTTTGTTGGGCTGAGATTAATTTTCATAGCTTTTAATTAATTTTCAAACCTCCCCCATTAAACTCCCCTATAAATACCCCTTCATTTTATCCCATCCCACTAAGCCCTCTCTCTTCTCCTCATTTCTTTTCTCTTTTCCAAATTTCAGCAGAGGAGCTTCGATCCGCCTGGAACGGTCGTCCCCGTCGGCCGCCTTCGATTGCCACGACCCCGTCACCGTGCGTCGCTATCTCGCCTCGATCCGTTTTCGTCGCCCGCCGGTCCGCTCCAGCTTTCCCGATAGCTTCCCCGATCCCCGCATCGCCCGTGCTGGCTGATCTGCCTCCGCACCGTTTCCGTCCCGCTATTGTCGTCGGTCGCCCAACTCGGTCTACGCCGGTTCCGTCTCCGAGCCGCGACTCCAGTGCGCCGTTCCCGTCCTCGTCGCCTATTCTTGACTCCGAGCCGCTCGCCGTCCCAGTTTCCGATCTCCGTCTGGCATCGTCCGCAAGCCGATTCTTCTCATCTGTCAGCGGGGCGTTCTTCATCGTCGGTTCCAGTGCCTCTACTGTGGTGAGCTATCAAATTCCTCTCGTGTTTTAGATCGAAGAGTTGTTTGCTAGTGAGGGTAGTTAGTTAGTTGCTAATTGATTTTCGGTTAATCAATTTTTGGTTAGTTTAGTTTTTCGTAGTCTAAATTTTCAAGGATTTTTAGAAAACTCTGTTTGGTCTCAAAAGATTTCCAAAATTATTTTGTTAAATTCGACTCGTCAACAATGTTGCGTAGAATTTTTCGGAGAACTTTTTGAGCACGTTTAGCTTAGTAATTTAAATTTAGATTTAATTATTTGAATTTAAATTTTTACGTACCTAGTCTCACCCCTGTTCGTACTGTGTTTAGCAGGTGATCCCAATGAGGAGTACTGTCAGCCCGCTCAGTTTGACGACCCGAATCTCAACTACGATCCCAAGCTACCAGGTAAGCTGCGTTCTTTGATCACTTTTGTATCCAGCATTTTAAACTGCATGTTTTGTTTGTAACTCTAATTTACATGTCAACTGTTTTAAAATATGCTAGCAACATTTTTAAGCCATGCTTATTTATTGTTTCACAAATATGAGTTATATAATTGCTTTAGAATAATTATTTTATTTTATGCTTCGTCATGTTTAGTCGCATTTATTTTTTTATCTCGCACCTACCATTATAAAAATAAAATTTGTGTTAAATAATTTTGAACTGTGATTCAAATGTGTAAGTTTTGCAAATAACTATACATAACTTTTAGCGGAGGCAAGATAGAGTATAGAGAGCTGGAGGACTTTTGGAAAGTTGCTATGAGTGTACCTGTAGGGGTACAACGGGAAGATCCGGGCTGAGATCTTTTCGTGAGACTTGTTGGTTGCTAGGTTGGACAGAGTGACTGCTCCGGTAATTAAAGACCGAGTCCTTTGAGCCTTGTACGCTCAGTTAACAACCATGCACACCACGATACCTTATATAGACAGTGCCTTGATCTTAAATCTTGCTGAGACTAGTTGTTTACCTATGGGTTGGCGGTGATGTGTTAGTTTAACCCACCTGATCAGTGGTAGGCTCTTCACAGCTCTATAACCCGATTGCGTAGGCACTTGAGATCCCTATTTTGTAGGACTGATAACGTCAGTTAAAACTTATCAACGGGTCATGTGTGTTCGTCAGGACTACGACGGTAGTTCTCGATGACACTTTTCGTAGGTACAGGTGCATAACCTCTGCAGAATTATAGTCAATGCGCATTGCTACGTCTTTTTTGGAAGGACAACCTCTGAGTTGTGCTCCTCGTTGAGTAGTTTGTTTTCCTTTCTTCTCTTCTATTTCAAAATGTTTTGAACTTCGGCCTTTGAGCTGTGGCCGGGTGTGGAGGTGACACCGACATTTAAAATGAACCTCCATCCGAGATAACGAAGATCCCTGCGGAGAAAAATAATAAAATTTTGACAGTTTTAAAATAAAACTTTTTTGCATCTTTAAAGTAAAATAAAAGGTTTTAAACTTACATTTAGCACTGGAGCCATGTCTTTACCTTTGAAACTATTTGCATGCATATATTGTTAATAGGTAGTACGCGGTTTGCTGAGTATTTATACTCACTGTTTTCTAATTTGTTATTTTCAGATGATACTCTCAGCTTCGACTTTGACTACGTCTCCGACGGACCGTGAAGTCAGCTTCTACGCTCAAGCTTGTCTGTGTGGAGGAGGTTCGCTACCGCTGGCATGATGATATTTTTGTTGCTGTTTTCTATGGATTTCTGGATAGTGATCTTTCTGCTCTGAGATGTTTCTAGCCTGTGTACCGATGGACCCTTTTGGAAGATTACATTCTAATAAATTTGCATTGACTTGCTATTTTCTATTCTCGTTTCTTGTTTAATGCTTCTGTTATAGTTTTTTGATTAATCGCTTGTGATGTCGTGCTTGTTAATCTTTTGGGATTGGTAAGGTCACAAAAGATCAGGACTTATCGAAAGATAAGAAAGACTCGATCGTTACAGGTGGTATCAGAGCCTCACACTCCGGCCAGGCCGGGGACAGCTCGAGCACGACAGGTCGTAGTCTTCGCTTAATTAGGGGTCATCACCCTTGTTTAATCGCTGGCTTTTGGAGGTCAAACACGGCTTTGCTGACGTGCTTAGTTCTAATCAGACCAGTGGCGTACCTAAGATTTTATGAAGAGTATGAAATTTTTTTTTAGCTGTACGGATGAAGACAACAGCAAATATGATAGCAGTGTCAGTCACTAAAGGCTAAAAGAGAAGAAAAATTGAGCAAATTACAGAGCACTTGTTCTTCCCATCTGGGATGACCGAAGAACCACACCATACTATCAAACTTTAGTCTAGTTTACTAGGTTAAAAAATATGCTGTCTAAAAAAAATCTAACTCGTAAATGCATCATAAGCTCAGACTCGTAAAAGAGAGATATTTAAAAAAAAACATCAAATATTCTATCACTACAGACTAAAAGTTCTATCTTTTTATCAAGTATTCCGTCATTCAAAATTAAATATTTCATGTATTTCACTTGAAAATTTCAACAAAACTAAATATATTTAGTGTTAAAAATCACAACGGAGCAACAATATCTGAATGGAAACGGTATTAGGTAAAACGGCTAGATACTTAAACCGAGTATGTAAATATTAATTTAAATATTTAAGTGAAAAATAGTAGTCTAACAGAGATCTATAATAATATTTAAAATTTAATTATTGACATCATTACCAAATCTGGTACACATATATAGTAATATTTTGATATTATATATATATATATATATTTACTATTTAAATATCTATTAAAATTAAAATTTTAACTTACATATGTATTAAAACTAATTTAAGCTAAAAATTTTAGGTATGCCGCCCGCCCGTTGGGTACGCCAGTGAATCAGACGCGGCCAGTCCAGAGCATCATACTATGTCACCAGGTCGCGGGGGATCGTCGTCGACGTCCTTGTGGACAAGCCCAGCTCAACTTGGAGGGTTAGGTCTGTTCAACGCGAGTTTGAAAAGCTTAACGACATGGTAACAGAGACAATTAAAAGCCATCTCTCTTTAAAGACATAGATGGGTGACGGAAAAAAATGGATGATCTTTCGAGACGAAGTCACGAACATGTCGAGCTGTTCGTCTCCCTCCGCGCGCTGAAATGATCCGGTCCGGAGCCGACAAGTATATTCCCCCGGTGATCTCGCTGGCGCGAAACCACCAGCAGCGCCAGCGCCAACGCGGCAACGCCGGCGTGCTCACACACAGGTCCATGAGGTCCGATCGATTCGCGTTGCCGGATTAAAGAAAGGGTTAGGAGACAACGCGCGCATCTGTTCGCACGACGATCCGTCGCGCTGCTGCTGATGCTGCTGCATCTGCCAAGTGCCAACTCCCCTTCCATCGGCCCGCGAAAGGCGACATAGAAGCTGCCGTTGAAGCAGGATTATTGGCGGGAAACAGTTGTACGCCGCGTAGCCGCATCGGTCGCACGTAGGAGTACTACCTCCCTCAGAGGGACGCGGCTCAATCATTCATCATTGTCAGAGAAGTAAGCTCAATTAGGTTAAGCTCTTCGTTTTTTATTATTATATCATTTGATTTGAGAGCAGAGTCAGAATCACCACTTGCTTGATCTGATGCCTCCATTTGGGCTTTGACATTTATTAGTGGTTTCATACATGTATAAATACTTGCAGCGCCTATATATACCCCCTCACACCTGGTAGAATCATCGCGCCCTGGCCTGCATTGCTCTGCTCTCTCTGCTCTGCCTCTTGTGTTCAAATCTTGAACACTTGATTGCACCCGCAAATTCCGCAGGCTTTGCAAGCGTCAAGGAGCGTAAACGGAGCTTACAATACTTGCGGGAGTGGAGTGCACAGGCGACCATGGGTGGCAAGCTGCTGCCTGGTTCCATCCCCGAGGCGTCGCCTCCCCTGTCGCGGGTGGCCACCTCCGCCGCCCATGGCGAGGACTCGCCCTACTTCGCGGGATGGAAGGCCTACGACGAGGACCCCTACGACGCGGTATCCAACCCGAGCGGCGTCATTCAGATGGGCCTCGCCGAGAACCAGGTGTCGTTCGACCTCCTGGAGGGGTACCTCAGGGACCACCCGGAGGCGGCAGGCTGGGGTGGCGCTGCCCCCGGCTCCGGCGTGGCCAGCTTCAGGGACAACGCGCTGTTCCAGGACTACCATGGCCTAAAGGCCTTCAGGAAGGTGCGTGACTCGTCATGTTCAAAGCGCAACGCCATATTGTGCTCTGTTTTGCTCGCTTTCAGTAGCAGGGGTAAGTGCAACGTACTGACGGGGTCATTTGCTTACAGGCCATGGCGAGCTTCATGGAGAAGATAAGAGGGGACAAGGCGAGATTCGACCCCGACCGCATCGTGCTCACTGCCGGCGCGACGGCGGCCAACGAGCTGCTCACGTTCATCCTGGTTAACCCCGGAGACGCGCTGCTGATCCCAACTCCTTGCTACCCTGGGTAAGCATCGACCACGCTGCATGCATGCACCTACTGACGCTACTGTTGTATTGGCACAGTGCTCTACACTTCTTGTTGCAGCTTACGAGCAGAGTGTTGTAATATAGAAGTAGCTCCAATTCTAACATGGTCGCTTTGTTTCTGTGCAGGTTTGATCGGGACTTGAGGTGGAGGACGGGGGTGAATATCGTGCCGGTGCACTGTGGCAGCGCGGACGGCTTCCAGGTGACGGTGGCCGCGCTCGATGCAGCGTACGAGCAGGCCGCCGCCGCGGGGATGCGCGTCGCCGGCGTCCTGCTCACGAACCCCTCGAACCCGCTTGGCACAACGGTGAAGCGGTCGGTGCTCGAGGACGTGCTCAACTTCGTGGCGCGCAAGAACATCCACCTCATCTCCGACGAGATATACTCCGGCTCGGTGTTCGCGGCGCCGGACCTCGTCAGCGTCGCGGAGCTCGTCAAGTCCCGCGAGCGCCGCGGCGACGCCGGAATCGCGCAGCGCGTGCACATCGTGTACAGCCTGTCCAAGGACCTGGGGCTCCCGGGTTTCCGTGTCGGCGTGGTGTACTCGTACAACGACGCCGTGGTCACCACGGCCCGGCGCATGTCCAGCTTCACGCTCGTGTCGTCGCAGACGCAGAAGACGCTCGCCGCCATGCTCTCAGACGCCGAGTTCGCCGACGCCTACATCCGCACCAACCGCGAGCGCCTCCGGGAGCGGCACGACCACATCGTGGCCGGGCTGGCCCGCGACGGCGTGCCGTGCCTGCGCAGCAATGCGGGGCTGTTCGTGTGGATGGACATGCGCAAGCTTCTCGGCGAGGCGACCGTCGCCGGCGAGTTGAGGCTGTGGGATCGGATGCTGCACGATGTGAAGCTCAGTATTTCGCCGGGATCGTCCTGCCGTTGCTCGGAGCCTGGGTGGTTCAGGGTGTGCTTCGCCAACATGAGCTCGGCCACATTGGATGTTGCACTGGCAAGGATAGGCCGCTTCATGGACAGGTGGAACAAGGAAGCAACGTTGTGAACACGGCAAGAACAGCAGCAGAGAATTTTTGAAAGGTTTTTGGCGGTAAATAAATAAATTAGTTTATTCAAATTAATTACTAGAGGGGGTTAATACCGATCCCCCACCCCAAAAAAATATTTTATTGATGTCCGCATCAATTTTTTGTAAAAAATAACTCTCAAATGGAGGTATAGATGTACACAGTATATGAATTGTTATTTGTAAAGCACATAAAAGTTTTGTTCTCTCTTCTTAATTTGATATGCTTGCTTTTATTCGTTGGTCATAAAGTACTGATCTTCAAGTTTTGCAAAATTAAATGAAAATCCTTCTGTTAATCATAAGCATCGTTAATTTTGTATCGTTGCACCTTTTCCTGAGAAAAAAAAAACCCAATGTGGCAGCGTAGCACTTGACTCCTGCATCAAAAAAGAAAGCATATTCTTGAGCTGTTGAGACGTACCTCAATACTTAAGCCATGATAAATTCAATAAGTTTCCAAATGTCAATCCCTCCTAAACTCAGTAGGCTTGCGGCTCTGTTCGGCACCGGCGAAGCTGAAACGACCGTTCATCCGCATGTTTAGAGCTGCTTCGGCTATAGACTGCCTATTGAGGGCAAAGTAGCCCCTCCTTGGTTAGATCCAGCTAGGCTGAAAACAAATGAAAACGGTCCGAAAAACATCTCAACCATTTTCATTTACAAAATCAGACGAAAAAAAAGGCAGAAACAAAAACAAACATGTAAATACTGAAAACAGAACAAAATGGCCTGCAACCAAAAAAGATGTATGAAATATGAATAAAATAAATATCGAACATTCACTATATAGTTCAAATATTACAATATATATAATACAAGTTATAATTAAATTCATAACATACAACTCAATAATATAGTCAATAATAGACTATTTGATTCATAACTTTTAATTTTTATTTTTCATAAAACATGTTAAAATGAGATCTCATTTCCGTTTTTAAGGAAATGGAAAAAAGCTAAAAAAATTCACTAAAATGGTCGGAGAAAAAGCCATACTGATTTTTTTACTGTTTTTATTTTTCTCCGCCTATCTTTAGTAAAAAAAGATAAATGAAACGTACGATTTTCATCCTTAGATCCAGCTACCAGTGGTTCGGATTCTGCCTTTCTCCGTAAGGAGGTTTGAAGATGAGGGCTATGTTGACTCAGTTAAAGGTTCCTCGGCAGTCGAAGTCTGTTACTCGAGTTCCCTCTTTTGACTATTACTCTCTGTCTTTAAATTTTTTTCTTTTTAATTTGTTATTTTCTTTTTTAATACAGCATTCTCAATTTCTAATATATTTTATTTTTATCTATCACCTCTTTATTTTTAAAATATCTTATATTTTTTATCATTTTTAATTTTTATTCACACATATAAAATAAAAATAAAAAGAGACGAAGAGAGTACGTGTTTTTGTGTTTGGTGGAGATAAATGAAGGGGGAAGTGAGGTGCCTCATTAAAGAATAAAAAATAGATCCTCTTAGAAAAAAATGATTATCTCAGATGATCTATAGATTTGATGGTTTTTAGGTTGCCTCTCACGTGAGGAGATAGTTATAAAATCCGCTTATCATTTTGGTGGGTTAGTTTGGCTCGGGAGCAGCGGTTACGTACAGTGCACCGCTTCGGCAACTCGGTAGCAACAAGTGGCTCACGTTTCTGTACTTATTAGGGCGTCCACAATATGAAAAACGGCGACAATAAGTCATCAATGCAGTCTGACATATCGGCATTAAACATTAAACTAGAACCCGGTCATACACTGAGCACCGGAAGTAATGGAATAAGATATATGAGGTACGTCACAATCATCTGATCACGTATATTCATTTGATTAGATTTAAAGGTTAAAAATAAAAAAATATTTAATCAAAAGATAATAAAATAGTTTGATACTAAAAATAACAGTATCAATTTTTAAAAATCAGTGACTGAGATTAATTGAGAGGTACCTCAGCGCTTACTGGGAGAGAGGAGCTTGTAAGGAAATAATTTTTTTACTTCAGATTACCTGTATGAGGGATGTCAATAGAAGCTCGAGCTCCCCGACTATTCGAGTTTGACTCAAAAGTCTGGCTCGAGCTCGGCTCGAAAACTAATCGAATCGAATTCGAGCTCAGTATAAAGCAATAAAACTCGTTAGGATAAATAATTATTATTTTTTATATTTTAATAGCTAATTTATTAATTTTATAGTTTAAAACAACTTTTTATATTATTTTAAATAATATTTATGTAATTTTTTTGTTATCGAGTTGAGCTCGAACAGTCTCGAATTTGAATCGAGCGGAGCTCGAACTCGACTTGAAAATCGAAATTTAAACTGAGCTCGCTCGAGCTCGGCTCGAGTTAAATTCGAGCGGATAGGTGAGACTCGCTCAAATTCGACTAGTTGATAGCCCTACCTATATCTATGTTCTCCAACAGGTTGTAAACATTGTGGACTTTTAAATAACTATGGCAGAACCGCTCTAAAACACTGTACACCTCGTTTAGGATCGATGTCGGATGATATTGAGCAACAATACCTAAATAATACAACACGAGTGATATTATAAAATAGGAGACCGATTAAAGCCTTACAATAGAGTTCAAGTAGTCTTAAGAGAGATAAGTTTAAAACAGAGTTTAGAATATAGCGAAAGTGACACGGAAGAGATACGACGGTTTTTTACTATGAAACATATCTTGCCCTAATACATGCTTCACTCCTCACGACCGGAGTTCGGTGAGGAAGAAACCGGTTCACTAGACCCGTTCGCAGGAGCCTCACCTTTCCACACTTCTTGGCCGCAACAGCTACACCAGCTACCTGTAGGAAGAGCTACACATGATAAAAAGGAAAACAACAAACCGTGAGTACTAATTACTCAGCAAGATTTACCCGTAAAAAAATAGCCAACTACAGCCAACTCTTAAGCATGAGAGGCTGGCTCAGGGAAAAGGCCATTTGTATAAAACATAGCACTAACAATAGATCTTTACTTTCAAGTTTTAACAGTAAATTAAGTGCAAAGAAAATAAATTTAATTTGCACTATCAACTACTACAATCATGGTTGCCATACAATTTCCTATAACTAAGCAAAACAATCATATTATCATTATTATTAGTCCAGTTGTTACTACGACATAATGCAGTGAACAAGTGGTACTCGTTACTGTGAGGGGCAGCGATTATAATCGATTTACACTAGCTGAGAAAATCCGAAGTACACGACACGTACGTGTTTCCTGAAAGCCGCACGTGGCCACCTTTCGCTCAATCCATAGGGCCGGTCCGAACAGGCGCACCTCTCCCGAGCACAGGGTCTTCCATACGATCATCACGTAGGACATATTCATGGTTAGACACAAGGCTCTCTTTCGCCGCCGCCAAAAGAGTGGGGGTCGTCCAATCACTACGGCGTTTTGCTACATCAGTTTTCTGGGTCTTATGTCTCCAGTATGTATTCAGTACATTCAAACTTGCTCAACAGGGCCACATTCGAATCGGTCCTTAACCGACACAGACGGGGCTACCACCGTGAAGGCCCAGTCTTCTCAAACTCTCTTATACTCTATCCCCGCCCGATCTCAGGTTTATTCAAGTATGGGATAAAATCAAACTTACAATCTTGCGAGAGAGGTTTCTCATTCACTCAACTTCTACCGTTAATTAGAACTTATAGCCTAGCTCTACAGCTACCTGTACCAATATATACTCAATAGACGTAATTGGCACTATCATGCATTCTAAGGTTCCAAACAACTCTTACAACTTAATGCACAGTACATTAGCTATACAAGACATAGTGACAAAGCAAAAATTTAAAACAGAATTAATGCACCGGGGCTTGCCTTTAGTTTGCTGAGAGTTAGCACAATCAAGAGGAAGGTCTTTAGTGACGGACGACTCCGGAGCGATCAGCGCTAGAACTTGGTCTTTCGCGACGTTTTCTAAATGCGTGAAATGATATGCGAGTGCGATTAGTTATGCATGATATCTAATATTTTACTTGTCATTGCATGTGACAAAGATGCTCACGTGCGATGATATGCTCATGAATGCATATGTCAAAGATGAATATGCGATGATAGATAAGAAGAGTATGATGATGATTTCATGAAAAATGATTTTATTAGACTAAAGTGCTGCTGGGATTTATATGAAAAGGGATTCTGAAATGAATTCCTATACTATACTAAATAGTTCATATTAGAGAAAAGTACTTTTAAATTTTTCTTAATATAGTTCTTGAAGGCATAAATCACAAATTTAGTTGCTCAAAATATTATTAAGGCTATAAACTAATTTCTGGACCAATTTTATAATTTATTGCAATATTATAAATTTCTAATGAATTAATTTATATCTAAGAGTAATAAATTATTTATAAATAATATATAAGTGTATAAATTTTCAGTAACTCTAAGATGACATATATTAATTAGTAGAACATAATTATGCATTTTTCACATTTTTAATATGCATGAAAATGGTATATGAGTTTATGCATGATGCACTCTA
>BCLG01000175.1:144751-212475 GCA_001602295.1 Zoysia matrella
GGGCCGACCGGCCATGGGGACCTCGCCGGCGCGCTGCTGCCGGAGCGGCGTGCCGGCAGCAGGGCTCAGAGTACTCGGCCCCAAAATGGCCAGCGCCGTGAGGGCAACTCGGGGGTGGGGACTTTGGCCGAAGGAGCTCACCGTAACAGGCCGGCGACGAGGAGCAGCTCGGGCGGAGCTTCGGCGATGGCGTGCGAGCAATTTAGCCAACGAAACGCGAAGGTTTAATCACCACCAGCTTCACCGGAGTGAGTAGAAGCTCGGCGTCGAGGTTGTCGTTGAGGAGGAGCGCCGGAGAGGGGTCGTCGACGGTGAGGCCGTCGGGGTCCAGGTGGTTGGCGCACTTGGGTTCCAAAATTTCTGTCCAAAACGCACGGATTCGGTCCTTTAACGAGCCTAGAAGGTGCTCAAAGGAACACCAGAATCGGAGACGGGGTCAGGAAGGAAACACGCTCACCGGCGTTCACGAATTTGGCCAGAATCCACGGCGGTGGTCTGTGCTCACAATTTGAGGAAAATCCCAAATTGACTCTATCCCGCGCGAGAGAAACCGAGGCGAGTTGCTAGGAGGCCTGGGGTGAGGAGGGCTCAGCTTCTCGACCACGAAGAAGGGCGGGCGAGCTGGAGAGCGGCGCTCGGCAGAGGAGCTCGTGTGCAGACGCGCGAGGAAGAGAGAGAGAGAGTGAGGGCGAACGGGGTAGGGAACACGGGGTGGAGGCGTGTCCACGCGAGGTTCGAAAGTCGGACACGTCCATGACTCCGTGGCGTCCATGCGGGGAGGAGGAGCGCGAGGCGAGGACGCGTGGAGGGTGCGCTGGACGTGCGCGGTTGGAAAGGAGGAAGAAAGAGAGATGGTGGGCTGACAGGTGCGTCCCGCGGTGTTTTCCAATTTTCCGAATTTTCTCAGATTTTCAGTGCACCGTTGTGTTTTTGACCCAAAATGCACCCTTTCCGAGTCCAAAAATTCTGAAACTTGGTATGCTGGTAGATCTTTTGAAAAGGAACAATTTTTATTTTTGGCATAAGTTCAAAATTGAAATAAATAAAATTATATTTAAATTTTGAAAACAGCTAGCTTTTAAAGGAAAATGAATTATTTGGGACTTTTAACCTCAAATAAAAATTTTCCAAAATTTTCTAAAATTCAAGTCTTCGCAATACCCTTCAAAAGAAAATTTTGGCTCACAAAATCTCACTGAAAAATTTTGAACTACATTTGGAAATTTGAATTTAGCTTTGAAATTGGAAATGCCATTAGAATTATTTTAGCACTTTTGAGCTCGGATTTTTATTTTGAGAATTCCGAATTCGATTGGAGCACCTTATTATTTGTAAACACGAAGTGTTACAATAACTAAGAGCTACTGTATACCAGACCCACACAGGGCCGGCCCTGAGGGGGGTGCAAATGGTGCCTTGGTGCGACGGCACCTCGCACTGGGCCCCACCGAAGTGAGGGGCCCCATCAAGATGCGCCCGAGAAGATTATCCTTGCACCTCCATGCGGGTCGCCATGGATAGAGCTTGAATCAGACAAACCAAGAAAGAAGAAGGTCATAATTTTCTGGTCCATAGACTGTTACTCTTGTTGCTGTCTTTTTGGCCAGTATCATTTGGTGTGTGGAGACAAATAGGGGGCCCTTAAACTCAACTTGTACTAGGCCTTCAAAAGTTCAGGACCGGGCCTGACCCATGTTTGCCTACCGAGTCGGTGGCAAACATACACCCTTGGAGAATCTTCAACAATTATGTAAAGCTACCCTTAAATACAATATACTCATATTGTCAAAACTACCTCTCCAACAATTACTAAAACTAACCCCTAAATGTTCGCTGCCACCTAAACCGAGGTTCATTCACCCCACATTTTCTCCCCTCATTCGCAGTCCCAATCACCCCAATCCTGCCAATTCCCCGCCAAAAGTATCCGTTGCAATGTCCTTGGGTCTCGTTGTCTCGCTTGACTCTCATGCACATGAATCCTTGTAGCCAATGAAGTGGTTGTGTTTGTTTAGTTTAATTGAGACATTCAACCATATGCGGATTTGCCTGGACATATGTATGTGCACGCTCGTTTCAGATCGATTTGAATTAGCTTACTGATAAATTATAGTGCTTATGCTTCTGAATCAGCTTAATGATACAAAAAAACCAAAATGAGATATCATGTTTCAGTCTCTGATTGTTAAGCCACGGGCTTTATTGTATCAGCTTAAGAAATTGTGTTTTAATTTTTGATACATCGAATTAGCTTAAAGTAATGTTGAGTGACAGTATTTGTTGGAGAATCAACCGCATCAGCTGATGAGGCAATATTCAAAATGGTTTTTTGGTGTGATTATTAGGAGCCCTCCCAATAGCTTTCTTAGACAACAAAAAACTAACTTTTAGGAGTACCAAGTGGGTGCTCGAGATTATTGTCAGCCACCAATGCAGCATGCGCCGACGAGTCGCCGTGGCCCTTGTCGCTGCGCAAACAAGACGACACACCAATCCAGTTTGCTTGGCCGAGTCTTTCTACACAGATTACAGGGACAGTGCACCCGTTCACAACCTGTTCTTGTCATGCCCTTGAATGTTTCAAAAAGGATGATGCGCATCGCCGGCCCTGCAAGTCTCCTTCTCACACGCTAAACCGCCGTGCTACAGCAGATCACATACAAAACGTCCAGTTGCCCTTTCTTATCCACATACTATCTCCCAGCTAACGGCGCCACATAGAATCTGACATGACAATGACTCAGTTGTAGGAACAAGTCAGGATCGACCGAGTTCTAGCTGCCCGAACAACCATTATTCTACGGTATCGCCCAACCGGATCGGTTGATTCCCCTGCACGCAGTCGCGAGAAGTGCAGTTAACATGGGCAGATGACGCCGGCGCCAGCCACCGGGTCCTCTTCTGCAAGTCAGCCATCAGATATATCGACAAGTTGATTTCACCTCCGGTTGACAATCTTTTCCTGTTATTATCTAAAATTGGCAGAGTCCTTCTCCGGGAGGAGTTTTGAGGGTTGACATTTGGCGTTGCTGACTCCCGAAGTGAGTACTATTGGAATTTATTTATTTATTTAATATTTGGGTCACGTCGATCGATCGGTCTGCGATCTGATTAAAAAACAAATAGTCGGCTATAGCTTTTGCTATATTCTGCTATAGCTGATTTTTTTATAGTCTCACTATTTGTCTTCGTAGTATAAATAAGTCGTTATAGCCCGTTATATCTCGCTATAGCTCTCGCTATTAGTTTTTTTGAGCTACCATCTGCTAAATGGCTTAGCCTGCTGTTTTTTTCATGGGATCTGATGCAAGCCAGCACAGCGGAAGGAGACCTGCTACCGTCTCCTGAATTCTGTGGGCTGTATCGATCTCCCGTTCTCCAGTTTCCGGTGAGGGCAAAAAGTCGGCGACGACTCTGATGGAAGTCAAACTACTATATTTTGCATAAGCATGTATCCATGGCATTTTTAATTGGGCCAATACCGGATGAGATGAGATGAGAAGAGATGAGAGATATTTCTTGCCAATAATCGATCGAGAAGTCTCGTGATTGGACACTTTCAAGGCGTCAACGGAAAAATGTGCCCGTGCTATTATTCTTTTCTTCTCGCCGGCCATATGTACGTGATGGACTCCAGATATAGTGTGGACATTGTGTTTTTTGTACTCACATTGGGTTGTTTATACTAACTTTGGTTCTAAAATATTGCCACCATTAGTTTTAATCATTATATTTGATCATTCCTCTTATCCAAATATGATGTCTTGCTCCTTTACATCAAAACTCGAGACTCCCTTAGATCAAAACTGGTCGCTGAGCATATGTTGAGTGAGAAATGAAACATATAGACATGTATGTTTCAGAAACTGGATCAGGAGTTCCTCCCTGATCGAGTGTGTGTTCTGTGTGGACTACCGTGGGTGGAGCGGCTATCGGGCCACGCAAATTTGCAATGCAAGTCGTACCTGCCGGCGTTTTAAAGCCCGGATGAGAAAACCCATGGCATCCTCTTGGAGCTTCAGCCAGCGCGAAGAAAGATCCTCGTGTTACTTGGGCTTCTTCAACCAGCAGCGAATCTCCTCTTTCCGAGAAGAACCCAACAGGTGTAGAAGCCCAGGAAGCGCGGAGGCCCAGCAGGGTGACACAGCCCTTCTGAGTGACATAACAGGAGACCTGAACACGACAACGCCCTTCTGAGTTTGTCAAAAAGACCACCCCTGCCAACGCGACAGCTACTGATGGGCACACAACGTGCAGCATCGTCGTCGGTCACCCTGATCCGACGATCGACACGAGAGCCGCGACACGGTAGCGATCGAACGCTCAACCCTCGGCCGGCCAATCGAGTAGGTAGGTGTATACGAACGTGCGTTGATGAATCTGGTGCCACGTCCCTGTCCGTTGCAGGCTCCAGTGTTCATGGTGGTCTACGCGCGCACCGCTGCCTGCTGCTACTGTGTCCAGCGTCGAAACCGCGGAGGCTTTCGATCCAACAACTAGGAGTGCGTGCGGCTGCGATCGTGGGGACACGGGGCACGGAGCACGAGTGCCACAGTAGCGAGTGCTCGCGTTCTGGTGTGGTGACAGCTTGTGGCTACGATGATTTGATCAGGTCACAGAGATTATTACGTACGAGAGACCACGCACCGCGCGCACGAGCTCGGCGTATACTCCTTCCTTCCCTTACTAAATTTTTATCGTTAGACTAAGAGTTTTAGTACAGGCTCTCTGTTTTTTAATTAATGTGACTGTTGATTTTTAAATTTAACTTTGACTATTTTTTTATTAAAAAAAATTACAACTTAAAATTTTACATATTCAAGTAAATTTTTTAAATAAAATAAATAGTCAAAATTAATTCAAATTTTTTTGATAAATTTCATATATTTTAATATAATTTAATTTATCATTAGAGTCTTTTGAATCACAACTTAAAATTTTATACATTCGAACAAATTTTTTGAATAAGACAAATAATTAAAAGTAATTATAAAAGTAAATAGCGATATTAATTTAAAAATGAAAATAGTAAAATTTAAGAACTGAGAAAGCACATAGTAATCTATTCCTAACTCACCATCTCGGAAGCTCTGTCGGTGGATCGATCCGTCTAGCACGGAGACGAGAGGGGCAACAATAATCCGACGGAGCCAATGACCACGAGGTTCAGTGCAGATCAAAGTCGTACGTACCCTGCACGCCACAGGGACCATCGCGAGCAACGTCCTACGAAAACGACACGGGTGAACGAGCATCAACAACAACCACAGCAGGTGCTGCTGCTCGATGGCGCCACGCGCGACGGCGATCGTCGGTCGAGCAGTTGCCATGCAGTTTGATCAGGAAAGCTCGTACGTTGGGGGTTGGGACGGGGTTGAGATGCTGCCAGCTCGGCGCTCACAGTAACCTTGTTCGTGCCTTTCTGTAGGGCAAGGATAGAATCTGGTCACCTAAATCTCCGTCCTTAGATTAGTTGCTTACACGGCCTCTCCCCTGCTTCCTTGTTTCCAGCTCTGTTTCAACACAGTAGGAGGAAAAACAGAAGAGTCGAGGAAGCTATGAGAAACAGCTCGTGGATCCGTGACATTAGCCATAACCTAGCAGTTGCACTCCTGGATGAATATGTACAGCTTTGGACAATGTTTTTTTTTTCTAAATAACCTGCTTCATTAATCAACAAAGTGTGATTACAGTCATGCTGTAGACATTGCAGCAGGAATAAGGGAGGATAATCGAAAAATCTTCCAGAAATTTCGAAAAAGATTAGATGATGTACAAGCGAGCGGTTTATAATTGTAAGAGAATAAGAATAGGGTAATAAAGGATGCAAGTGAGCATGCTCACGAGTTCACATCTAGTTCAAATTTTGCGGGTAACTGGTCTATAAATACCTATAAAATTTGAACTAAATTTAGTCTTCGCGGGTACCCACTTGCATGTTACGAACTTACAATATACTACTACATACTCTCTTTATTTTTAAATTAATTTAACCGTTGACTTCAAATATCAACTTTGATTACTCGTCTTATTAAAAAAATCGATAAATATCATATGTTTTGTTATAATTTGATTTATCATTAGAGTTATTTAAATCATAACTTTAAATTTTACGCACTTGAACATATTTTTTGAATAAGATAAATAATTAAAGTTGAACTTTAAATTCAACGATGACATCAATTTAAGAACGAAGTAAGCAACCAGTATAGCTAACTATACGCTAGGACTACTAGTCTACCGCAATGTTGTTGAAATGAGTCGTGGGCTACGGTGTGACAAGATAGCGAGAGTTGCTGTTGCTGTTGGAGAGAATCAAGGGTCTAACAGCCCCCCCAGCCTGTACTCCGGTCAATATTCAGGCTGTGCTGAAATACGGCGAAGAGCCCCGTCCGTAATCCCTTGGTGAAATATATCTCCAAACTGCACGGGAGATGGCACATGAACTATGTTAACTGCGCCAATAGAAACATTGTCTCCTACAAAATAAAGATCAATTTCTATGTGTTTTGGGCACTGATATTGAACTGGATCAATGCTGAACATATAAGTGGCGCACTGCTGTGCTGCCCACTGCGACCGTGCTCAGTGTCGAAGCGCGGGAGCTTTCATACAACAACGCGAAGTGCGTGTGCCTTCGATCATCGGGGCATGGATCATGCGGGTTACAGTAGCAAGCGCTCGTTATGGTGGGTTGGTGACAGTACATGGCTAGTATGATTTGATCAGTTCACAGCGAGAGCACGCACGAGCTCCACGTATAGTTCATTTCTAACTAAAATTCTTGTTATACCAATAACATTTTAAGAACGTAGGGAGTATATAATCTACACCTAACTCGCCATCTTGCAAGCTCTGTCGGTGGATCGATCCGTCTAGCACGGAGAAGAAAGGAACAAATAATCGGACGGAGCCAGTGACCACAAGGTTCAGTGCTGATCAAAGTCGCACCACGCACGCCCCATGGACCATCCGAAGCAAGGTCGGATCGGACGTCTTACGAAACCGACACGGGGAACGAGCATCAGCAACAACTTGGATGACGCGCGCGCGGCCGATCGGAGGGCGCGGCGTTTGAGTTGGCGGGCTGTTGGTTCGTTTCTGGTGCTGGCGTGCTGCTGCTGCTGTTCGATGATGCCACTCGCGAGAGCGATCGTCCGTCGACGCCCAGCAGCGGAGCCGGCCGCAGGCCGCTTTCAAGGACTGCAGGCCTGTTTCGGCGCTCGCAAATAACCAGTTCGATCGTGATAAGTACTGTAGGACTATGCAGAAGAATCTGGTCAGTAAATCTCCGTTGATAGAAGTACAAGCGAGCGGTTAATAATAACGCTGGCCGGTGCGTGCGTACTGCGATGATGTTAGCCATGAGCGCTAGGACCGCTGCTGGTGGTGGTGCGGTGAGGAAGTGGACAGGCAATCTGCTGACGGACGGGCGCGTCCCCGCCGCAGTTCGACCGATTGATCCATGCTGCGCCAACAAGACGTCGATCGCACATTAAAAACGAGGGCCATGTCAATTAAAAACGGAACCGACACAAACTTCTCCCCTTGCGAGTTCAAAAACTATGGGAGTGGACTACTTTCGTTCCAACTACCCCTACGTCTGCACCAGATGCTACGCGTGCGAGCGCCCAGCGGCAATCGGCATGCCTGCATGAATACATCGCCTTCACTTTCACTGCTTGACGTCGTCCCGGAACTAGCCACCGACAGTTTCTTCCTCTTCTCCTTCATGGTTGGCTGCCGCGTCCTCCGTCTCCTGCTTGTCACTTGTCACTTTATGATGGTTAGAGTATAAATGAATTGCTTTTTTTTTATCAGTTTAAGTTTTTGAGATCAATTGATTGGTACATATAATTTAATATGGTATCAAAGTCAAAGTTTTTAAGTTCGAATGCTGATGGACATGATTTAATAAAATAAAATTGTAGCTCCATTTTTATTTAATGTTTATGTCCACGTGAGAAATGTTAGAGTGCAAATAAATTGTTCACTTTTTTATTAATTTAAGTTTTTAAAGTCAACTGACTAGCGTACGCAAAATTGCAGGAAGGGCTGCCGACAAAACAGAGCTCCGATCCCTCCTGCGGAGCTCAGAGTTTCCGAAACTTAGTCGACTCTTGCGACGACGGGAGCGAGAGCCAGCACAGCGCAGCTCTCGTCGCCACACGAAATAGCTTGACGGATCGGATGGACTGACATGGGCCAATCCATCAAGGGGCGACAAGAGCTAGCTCCCTCGACGGATTCACTGATACTACTAGATCCTTCTCGTCGATCGTGACCGCGATCCGTTGAGTTTTGCAGCTGCCGCACCAGTTATGCACGCTTCCGGCGGCTGATTTTGCTTTCGCGACGTCAAGCATCTGACTATGCATGACGTGCGTACTACTGAAAATCTGGTTTAAAATCTTTACTTGTAGCAAATATTTTTATCTATAGCACAGACAAATTAAGCGACGTAGCAGCACCAACTTACTCCAGCGTTACGCGTCCAAGTCTGAACACCCCCCCCCCCCCCTCCCCCCCGGGGCTGTTGCGCGTCGTCTGCACACCATTGGATTCTTCGTCGATCATCCCCTGTCGTGGTTGCCCACGAATTAAAACCTCAGATCCTCACGAGGCTGCCTCTGATCGATGCTTCTTCTGACTCTGACCGCGTAATTAAACCTCGCCCGACGAACTCGATCGACTGCATAATATTAAGTGCTCTGGTTTAATTATGACGCCAAGCTGGCCGCGCGCATCGACGGAATTGGTTAATCGCGGGTCAACCACCAGAGCTTCGATGCTTTTCACAGTGGGTAGGTTCGATCTTGTCGCACGTGTGAGTACTTTGTACTCCGCGTCAGGCGAGTAGACTCAGTTGAGATCGAGAATACTAGCTAGTGGCAATACTGAATCGTGACGGACGAGCGGATTATTATTAGGACCTGCCAACGGACCTCGATGGAGACCTGGGAACTATTGATTTCTTCTCTTGGCCAACTAGGAGTACTGCCACGTCAATCGTCATGCATGGCTAACACTGTTGCCTGCTGGTGACCGTCGCACCGACAGAATTATTAAGCGGGCTTGCAAACTCGATCGAGACCCATTCCATTTCCACCCGATCGGAAGGAGCACAGCTCGGCTCCAACGATCCAGTTCATCAGTCAATCTAAAGCGTGGAACTAAGGTCATCTTTGTTTGAGATTATAATATATCAGATTATTTAATATAAAAATTACAAATAAATAAATATGACAATTTATTTATCTCAAGCTTAAATTATTATAATCCAATAAACTGATTATTAAGTGTTTATTTGAGATTATAGTCTTAAAAAACTTAATACTTCTACCAAATTAAAAAAAAATAAACTAAGTTATCAAACAAACAATTACAGATTATAATCTTTAAATTATAATCTAAATTATAAAATATTAAAATTATAAACTACATTATATAATAAACAAACAGGCCTAAAGGACCCCATCCTGAAACAAGTTTAAGACCCCGGCCCCGCGTCCATCTCGTCGCGCCTCACGATTCACGAGGCGAAGCATGGGCCGGCATTACCACGCGCTGACGTCCGGGCCCCTCGGTGCGCGGCCAATCAAGAGAAGCGCGTGACGCGTCCCGGCTCCGGGGGCTGCGGGTGGACTCTCTGCGACGTGGCCCCCCGATATTCAGCTCAGCGTAAAAGGGGCGTTTTTAAAAAAAAATAAAAACAGCGTAAAAGGGTCGTTGATACCAGTTTGGCGGCAGCAGTTTGAGTTGGCTCCCGGAAACCGTGAGCAAAGCAAGCATTTTTCTTTTTAGACTAAACCTTAAGCAAAGCATCACCTTTTTGATACTCCTACGTGGTTCCAGTTTCTTGCATTTCTAAACGTTAAGATCTACTAAATTCTTAATTTTTTGACTTTTTAGGCACCACATTTGACTATGTATTTTATTCAAAATTTTATAAAGATTAAAATAAATTAGTTATGTTTAAACAAAATAAATATCAAATATTTTAAATAATACGGAGAGTCAAAAATATCAAAAATTTAGGAATGGAGTTAGTAGCATAACACAAAGTAGAAACAAATGCTTTAAAAGCGATGTTTCTCAAAACGATAGAGATCTCAAATTATTATACGTGGTGAATTTTTATTGGATCTTAGATTTCTTATGTGTATAAATGTGATGCAAGACAAGTTCTAATAAAAGATGGACATGTTATATGAGTATGCATAGGAGGAGCGACGGGAGGAGAGAACTTGTGTTTTCTCAAATTAGGGCAAAAACTATTGTTAGATTATCCTTATAGCTGTTGTCGAGATCATATATCTCAGGCACCTGTGGCCTTAGAGTTAATGCGCAAGCTCAGCGAGAAACCGAGGTCCATGGGTTGAATTCAAGACTTATTGAAAACTTCATCAAGACCGAAAGGACCAGTCCGATCCAACGAGGGTCGAGGCTATCCGAAGGGTTGGCCCCACGGTCTGAAGGTCAGGGTTGACTGACGGCTGGTCCCATTCAGACAACGGAGGGGAACCGCTTCATGCATCCGACCCCAAGGTCAGTCACCGCCTCAACGACTAGAGTCTAACTAGAGATTTCTGACACTGTACAACGGAAGGTAAAGCAACCTCGCGGGAGGTAAAATAAGCCAGCAGAAGGGAAAAACAGTCCAACGAGCGATAAAAGCTAACGGCAAAGTAACATTTGTCCCCCAACGATTGACAAAAGATGATCAAAGAACACCGACAAGCTGCTTCGGTGCCAGCGAGCGTCAGAGGATCAACTTCGTAGAAGACCGCGGCCTCACTTGTCAAGAGGCCGTTCGATTTCGTAGTCACCAAACCTTGTAACCCCAGTCCGACCCTATATAAAGAGGCACCAGAGGCCTTAGACAAACGGGTTCACATAAGTCAACCTACAGATTCATACACATACACCACGTACACGTGGTATAGTTCTTGCTAGAGTTCTTCTGTCATTGTAATCCTGTTATGAAGTTATACGAAGACATAGGTTATTACATCTCCGTGGTGGCTTGAACCAGGTTAAATTTTGAGTCTTCCGTAGACTAGGCCACCTCAATACGAAGAAACGCACATAATATTTCTCTGAATACGTAAATTCTGCTATGTCGATGTGTCGATGGTCATAACATCGACAAGTGTCAACAGAAACCCTTTTTATATTCTCATGCCCATAGTTTTCTTCATGAATTACACATAGCAATATTTTTTGAATTAATATGTAAAAGTAGTGCGTAAAATGTCATACCGTGCAATACAAAATTAGGACCTTTCGATTTCTAGACCTCCATAAGCTATTTTAGTAGTAATTCCTTTGAAAATTGGTAACCTGAAATCATGGTAGTTTCTCTCACCTTTTTTTTTCCCTTGCGAAGGCCTGGATTTCCGCAAACCTATTATTGATCGAGTAATCAACAAAAGATTTCCCTAGCACGTTCATCAAATCGGGGTAGAAATCTAAATTTAGTGGCAGATCCTTTTTTAGGCACGTCCAGTATAGAAAGTTCCAAAACAAAATTTGTAAATCTTCCATGTGCGAACATAGTACTAGTAAACTTCACGGAAAAAAAAATATATATCGCCGGCGTAATGCTTTTCACGAGGGCGACGCGGCGTGCCCCTAGCAAGCGACCCTTCTCCATGCGAGCTGTCACGCGCCGAACAGGAGGGGGGGAACGCGAGCCCATGGCCCACGGCTAGTCAAACGCCAACCGAGCGTCAACCGATGACAGGTGGGGTCTCCAAAAATAAGGAGGGAAAATAACAAGCGGATCCCATATATCCTATGATTCCCATCCCCGTTATTATAGTCCCGTGGCGCCGTCTGTGGGTCACCGCCCTCGGTGAGCTGACCGCCGTCGGTGGGTAGCTTATTCCGGGCAGCGGCCTCCGCGTTATTTTATACACGCGCGGTATACGCCAAGAGTTTCGAGGGAAGCCAGCCAGCAGGGAAAGGAGAAAGGAGGAGAGAGAGGGAGAGGGAAGGGAGGGAGGTTGGTGGTGCCGGAGGCCGGGGAGGAGAATCTTTCTCTGCAGAAGGTTCCGGCAGGCGTCCGCCATGGGGGACTCGAGCGGGTCGGTGTCCATCGACGTCGAGCGCCTCTTCTTTGGCGGCAAGGTGCGTGCTCGCGCTCCCGCTTCTTGATATCCTTCCCACATTTCGGTTTGGGTGCGTTCATGTCGCGAGGCTTTGCTTCGAATTCGTGGTTCGGTTGCTTGTTGCTCGCCTTTTTTTTTCTATTGTAGCTCTTGCGGGTGGTAAGATAGATGCTTGTTTGTGATTGTTTTTCTTCCTGTGTGTTCTGTGTTTTGATTAGCGTCAATGCTTGTAAATTGGGGATGCTGCGATATTAGTTAGAGCATGAATTTCAAATGCTAATCATGAATGGGGAATACTAGCTGTTTTGTGGTGCTTTTTTCTTCTGTCTTTTTCGCTTGCAATTCGTAGTTATGCCATGCTCTTAATTTGAGAGGAAGAATCCCCCACCTGGCTTCGGTTGGAATGTTGCTTAGCAATAGTTACATGAATAAAGCTAGCACAAACTTAATGTTTTTATTTTTAATGCAACTCATAACTTGGCCGTGCTCCTGAATGTGGCATTTGATTGCAAAGGGGAGTACAGACAATATGCTTTGGTCAGTTTGGGGATGAAATGTTGCATCGTAATTCAAATACATTTGTTTGCGCTATATGAATTTTGACAAAGCTTCTAATCTGTGCCTGTTGACTTGTGATGCCTCAGGAGCACCTAGTGCAAACGAGATGTGGCCCTCTATCAGTTTCTGTATATGGAGACGAAGATAAGCCGGCGCTCATCACCTACCCTGATGTGGCTTTAAATTGTGAGTGCCTTTGTTGCCTTAAGCTTTTTCTAGGTAAAGGATACAGTAGCATTTTTGCCGCAGCAGAGGGGCTCACACCAGCAAATTCATGTTGGGCAGACATGTCTTGCTTCCAAGGATTGTTCTTCTGCCCAGAGGCTGCGTCGCTGTTGCTTCACAATTTTTGTGTCTACCATATCACTCCTCAAGGACACGAGGTCAGTTATGGTGGTTCTTTCTTGCATTGATACATTACCAACCACTTTACTTATGTCAGCTGATTCTTACGTGGTTGTTTGTCATGGTATATGTTAAGTACTACAGTTAGGAGCAGCTCCAATTCCACATGATGTACCCGTGCCATCTGTCGATGACCTCGCAGATCAAGTTGCTGATGTCCTTGATTTCTTCAGGTATTGTATCTGGAAAGTTGCTGAATTTTGTTAACTATTTTTAGCTTGCGTAGGAGGCCTCTGATGTCGTCCTTGCTTTTGCCCTTGCAGTTTGGGCTCTGTAATGTGCTTGGGTGTCACCGCTGGTGCCTATGTTCTCACCCTATTTGCAGTAAGCATTACCATGAATAGATTTTCCAACTGTTTGCGCTTTGAGAGCTTGCTAAGAGCATGTGTATTCATTGCCACAGACCAAATATCGGGAGAGGGTTCTTGGCCTAATGTTGGTTTCGCCCTTATGTAAAGCCCCTTCATGGAGTGAATGGCTGTATAATAAGGTTATAGCCTACATTTTTTCTATCAGTGGTGCCTTTTGTCTTTTTCTATTTTTATATTTCTACATGTGTATTTGTGCTAATATAAGAATTTCATGTGGCAGGTATTGTTAAACTTGCTTTATTATTATGGAACGCGTGGTTTGGTCAAGGAAAGCTTGCTTCAAAGATATTTCAGCACGGTATTTTTCTCGTCCCTCCATCAGTATTTAATTTTCATAGAGTATCCGTATAGATATATTTTTTTTTTACTCAAGGCTCCTTGTGTGTGCAGGAAGTTCGTGGGAATGGACAAGATCCTGAATCAGAAATCGTGCAAGCCTGCAGAAGTGTTAGTATTATTACGGCTCTAATTTTATAGTGCTTTGAGATGGCCACTATATCTACTGTGTGAACATCAACAACTCATGTTTCTTTTTGTGCAGTTACTACATGAGAGACAAGGAGCCAATGTATGGCGATTCCTTCAAGCTATAAACAGGTGAGTTGTATCTTTGCTGCTGAATGAACAAAGAAATGAGGGATCATAATGGATTTGATTCTACTTTTGTCCATCAGGCGCCATGACTTAACAGATGCACTGAAGAAGCTTCGGTGCCGTACACTGATCTTTGTTGGAGAATACTCACAATTCCATGCTGATGCGGTCCACATGACCACAAAATTGGACCAAAGATATTGTGCTCTTGTTGAGGTAACCATATTTTGTCATTCAGCATTACAAGTTGATTGGTACATGGTGTAAGACTGGTAAATCAAGTAATCGTCTGTGGATAAATTGCAGGTCCAGGCCTGTGGCTCACTTGTTACCGAAGAGCAACCACATGCAATGTTGATTCCAATGGAATACTTCCTTATGGGATATGGGCTCTACAGGCCTTCCCAACATGAAACAAGTCCCCGGAGTACGCTGAGCCCATTCTGCATATCTCCTGAACTTTTGTCGCCCGAGAGCATGGGAGTGAAGCTGAAGCCCATCAAGACACGGATCTCGCTTAATGCTTAGCCTGGGACAGGTCTTGGATGGCCTTGTAATACGGCTCATGAAAGTGAAGACTGCTTGGGCTGAGTTGCAACCACACAGGTTTTGACGCCTTTTGGTGCCTAGAATGCAAAGACTACTAGCTGAAGGCAAATTTTGTTGTGGGTTAATCTAGCTACTGGTGGAATGTTGTTGGGTGGAGGTTGGGGGAGTCGGGTGGCCGTTTGTTCTTATCTGTCTGTAATCACTACACATGTATATCTCAATACAACATGACAATAGCTGTTTGTTCCTTATAGAAAAAGAAAATAGCAAAAAAGAATAATGACGTTGACAACCAAAAATTGCACTATAGAAAAATAGGAAGTTTCAGTTTCTGCAGTCTCACTATAGCAAAAATGACTAAGTTCTCACCAAAGTGTCTGTCATGACACCGGAGTATCCGACAAGTCTTCTTTGAAACTGAGGTTTTGGTTACCGGAGTCTTCGGTCATTTGTCGAAGGCAAAAACCAGAAGTTTTGGTTTTGGTTAAACGGGGTCACCAAGAGCAAATTTATAGTGGTTAAAGATGAGAGAAGATAAAGCTTAATTCATGATTTGAAGGTTTCAAGATGCAGCCCTCGTCGAAATGATCGAAACGGATATATAAATGATCTAAGTTGAAGCCTAGACGAAGGAGTTACAAAGGTTTCAAGATGCACGCAAACTGCTTCGAGAAAATCGGAAGTTTCAATTTTGCATTTCAAAAGTTTCGGTTTTGTCTGTTTTTAGGAAAGTGTTTCAAATTTGATTTCATGCCGATTTGTTAGAGTCACCGGCTCTCCAAGGGAACAGACCATCCCACCTCTATATAACGAGAGGCTCACGGTCGATTAAGGGCATCCCTATCGACATTATCAATCTACTTTACATGTTTTGCATTTCTTAAACCTAGCCCCTCTCAAACCCTAATTCTCTTCTTCTCCCGTCCCTGCGGTGGTGAAGAAGTCTAGGTGGCCTGACCGAGCCAATACCAACCTTAGAAAGTGTTCATCCACACGGGGTCCCTCTCGAACGTCGATAACCAGGTGTTGCTGTGATTCTGCTAAAACCGGAACTTCGGGTTTGGCAAATAGAAACTTCTGATTTTCGTGATCTCTCCGTTTTGCTTCTGCACACAGACGTGCGCGCGTGTGTTGGCCCAATCTGAGCATCAACATAATTTTTAGTGACTCCGCTGGGGACGAGAGGTTCCGGTTACACCAAACCGAATCATCGTTCTCATAGTATGTCTTCTAAGACTTCGACATCAAACGTCACTATGCCGTCGTTGGAGGAGCTGACCGAGGAGACTGGAAAGGCGTTCTTAGAGCGTCAAAAGGCCATCGAGGAGTAGCAAAAGGTGCGAAAAGATCAGGAGCTTCAAGACTTCCTTGCGTGTTTCAAGAAGGATCGTCAAGGGGCGATCTCTCAAGTGAAGGAAGCCGTTCTTTCGACCGTCGTCGAGCGGTCATGGGTGCTGCCAATGTGAGAACACCTCCGCATCCCCCTGTTACTTTTGAAGATCTTTCATATTATTTTGCTGACATGAAAAAAATCTTAACTAATGACATGAAACAAATAGTTCAAGATAATTTGTCTAAGTCATTAAAGAACATTTGTGTTGCACCATCTCCTACTCATATCGCACATGTAGGACCCTCTACTATTTCATCGATGCCTAAGACATCTAGTGTAGAACAGCCATTGTATGGCATGCCGTTAAATTCTTTTAGCGGACAAACTAACTTCCCGTCTCATGTGCAAACCAATGCGTTGGTAGTGCCTCTCACTAGCGTAGAGCCAATTATTAGCATCTCCAATCCGGCCACAAGCCGATTGAATAAATTAGCAAATTTCGTTCTCCCTTACCGTACCGTTGCGTATAGCACACCACCTATCCTACCTAACGGTACCGGTATTCCTCATGGCCCTATACCTAATGAGCAATTTAATGCCATGAAAATAAACATGCACCCTTCGTCACAATGCACTTCACATAGGCCACCCATCATCAACATAGAGGAGTGCATGGCTCATATTAAAGAGGATTTAAATAAACAATTTCGTGAGACGCTAGAGGTAGACCTTAAGGGGAGAGACCGAATCTACCAAAAACCATACCACACATATTTGATTCGGTCTTGTATCCTAGTGGGTTGCGTATTCCTGACTTCGTCAAATTCAATGGCGAAGATAGTAAGACCACTTGGTAGCACATTAATCAATATATTGCTCAATTAAGAGAGGCAGGTTCTAGTGACGCATTAAAAGTGCGGTTGTTTTCTTTGTCACTAACCGGAACTGCCTTCTCGTGATTTTCATCATTGTCTCCAGGCTCTATTTACACATGGGAGTCGTTAGAACGTAGATTTCATGATCATTTTTATTTCGGAGATAATGAGCTAAAATTGTCATATTTAACATCGGTTAGGCAAGGGAGAGACGAACCCATTGTCGATTATATTAGGATGTTTAGAGATGTTAAGAACCGATGCTTTAATTTGACAATTTTCGAAAAGAATTTAGCAGACTTGGTGTTTAGTGGTTTACGGTCTTACCTTAGAGAGAAGTTAGAAGGGTATGATTTTCTTACACTCACTCACCTCCAACAAAAAGCTTCGGCGCAAGAAAGCCAAAGTAAAGAAGTAAAACATGAGCATAAGACCCGTCACAATGTGCATGTCGTGAAATGTGATTCGGATAGCTCCGATGATGATTATAATGATATTCTCGCTGCTGAATTTGTTTGGCCATCTAAGGCCACATCGCTTGCATGTGATTCGCTCAAATTCACAAAAATCAGAAAGACGGTGTAAAGTACACCTTTGATGTAGTTAAATGCGATAAGATTTTTGATGAATTGCATAAAGGTGGATATATTAAGATTGCATACACTTTGCCACCAGCGGATGAACTAAAATGTAGAGCATATTGTAAGTGACACAATTCTTATTCTCATGCCACTAATGATTGCAATGTTTTTCGTCAACAGGTCCAATCGACCCTTAATGAGGGACGATTGAGTCTCAAGGAAAATGCAAGTAGATAAGTACCCTTTCCCTGTTAACACGCTAAATATCAATACCAAAGTGTTGATTCAGCCAAACCAAGACGATACAACACAAGGGAAAAATGTGATCATAGGGGATGAAAGACCTCTCCCGGTGGGAGAGAAAATTACTACAAGAAAAGTGGAGTTGGAAAAGTCCCCCGATGGCAGAGAGTCCATTAAAGTTGCTATTAGAGGCTATGCATCTGGGAGGCAAATACAAAAGAATGAAGAAATGGTTGTTCCTGCTGACCAGGAAAAACCAGAACTTTCGGTTTGCCAACCCAAAACTTTCGATTTTCCACAGAAGCCCCGCATGATCAAACCAAAAAATCCTGAGGCGAGCAAATGGAAGGTAAACCAAGCCAAGGCTGTGGATAGGAAGAAAGAGCGCAAGAGCACCTTTGACCGTCTAATGGCCAAATATAAGAATCAAAATACCGATTCTAACAATCGATCGACAAAGCGGTCAAGGTCACCACGGCGGGTGAGTGATAGCCCGCCAAGAAAGGAAACAAGGAGGGTAATAAGTGCACCTAGACCAGCTCCACCTCTGGAGGTTAGAATGCCACCGCCTTGGTGCCCTCCTATGCCATTCCCACCATTCCCGATGTAGAACCCTTATGTGGGGAGCATGGGTGCCTATGCCACCGATGCCTCCCCCACCTTTTCATCCGAGATGGAATGCACCGAGAGAGAGTGTATTTCAGAGGCTCTATGGCTTTGAAAACGACCGATTGAGAAATTTATCGGTCAATGGTGATGAAAACAGTGCTAGTTTTGCTCCTCAGCAAAACTGAAACTTCTGGTTTGGCAAACTGTAACTTTCAGTTTTTCTAGAAAAGCCAGCTTCTCCTCCAAAGCAAGAGTGACGAGTTAAGAGTGGAGGGGAGGGAATAAACATGCTCCTGAGGTCTCTGAAAGTCAAGGGGATACATCTGGGGGTGTCATTAAAATTGGCACGACCGATGTAAAGGTTGGGGAACTTTTAGTGGGCTGGTCAAGATAAGTGGTCCGGTCCAAACTATCCCAATACCCCCTGACCACGATAAAGAAAATGTGAGAGAGCTTACCAAGTACACACAGCCGAGGTGGTGTCCCTCCGGCTTGACCCGTACTCAAAATCGGAAGCTTCAAAGGGTACGCCTTCGTGAGATAAGAGAACAGGATTTAGAAAAAAAGAGGGAAGATATTTTTAATGAGATCAAGTCAATGGTGCCTCAGGGTAGGCAATGGAAGGTCAAGGAAAGGACCGAATATCCAGAAGAACCGAAGATTCTAGCTTCGGATCCGGAGGCTCAGGTTCTGTCAAAATCGAAAGTTCCGGTTTCCAAATCGAAAGTTCCGGTTTCTGCTGGTTCTGCGCCAGGTGGAGATTCTACTGCTCTTTCTTCTACAGGTGATGTGGACATGTCCGAGTTCGACGACGACCTCTAGACTACGAGCCTACACCGCCTCGAGATGGTATGAAAATTAACACCATTTGTTTATCTCTTTCCGATTATTCTCTTGTATAAGAAGAAGAAGTTATGATACAATTCGACTTTGGGCCAAAAAATGCTATTTTTGAAAGCCCAAAGAATCGGACAACCATCTGAAGCCTCTCTATGTGAAAGGCCATATCGATGGTATACCGATTTCTCGTATGCTTGTAGATGGCGGTGCTATTGTTAATCTAATGACATATTCTTTGTTTAAGAAGCTCGATAAGGCCGATGACGAGCTCATCCAGACCAACATGACATTGAACGGTGTGGGAGGAGGAGATCCTATCGAGTCCAAAGGAGTCGCTTCTATGGAGCTCACCATCGGAAGAAAGACCGTAGCTACCGCTTTCTTTGTTGCCGATGTGCGAGGTGGCTATAGCTTGATCTTAGGGCGTGATTGGATTCACGCTAACCAGTGTGTTCCTTTTGCATTGCATCAATTCTTGATACAATGGGTTGGTGACGATGTAGAGGTTGTTCATGCAAATGTATCGGCTTATGTTGCTATAGCCGATTCATGTTCTTTGGCTCATGATACCGTCAAGTGCTTGATCGGTTTAGACTTGACGGATTATGATTTTTTTAGTATCACTAGAGATGGTTTTGTGCCGGTCAATGTAAAGCCGATGGAAAATCGGCTCAATCATATAATGTGATTTAATAGAGTCCAATCTTGATTGGTTGCAAAAGAGAGTAGAACACTATCGGTCTAACAATAACGATATGTGCGAGGCTATAGAGAAAATAGAAGATATGGACAAAATAGGACAAGGGTTCACATTGGTCAATCCTTTAGAAGAGGTTAATCTTGTAGATGATAGTAGTCCAAGGCCGACATTCATAAACAAAAACCTATGGGCCGATTACAAAGTGAAATTAATCGATCTCCTAAAAGAATATGTGGACTGTTTTGTATAGTCTTATGGTGAAATGCTCGGATTGAGCCGTGAGCTAGTTGAGCATCGGCTCCCCATCAAATCTAGTTTTAGACCTTTAAAACAACCAATGCGAAGGTTTAATTCAGATATGCATGATCGGATCAAGAAAGAAATTAACCAATTACTTGATGCAAATTTTATAAGACTTTGTAGGTATGCGGAGTGGATATCCAACATCGTATCCGTCGAAAAGAAGAACACGGGTAAGATAAGGGTTTGCGTTGACTTTAAGAACTTGAATAGAGCCACTCCTAAATACGAGTATCCTATGCCTATAGCCGATATGCTAATTAGTGATGCTTTCAGTCATAAAGTGATTAGTTTTCTTGATGGCAACACGGGTTACAATCAAATCTTCATGACCGAAGAGGATATGGCTAAGACCGCGTTTAGGTGTCCTGGCTTTGTAGCTTTGTTTGAATGGTTTGTCATAACTTTTGGGTTAAAGAATGCGGGGGTCACATATCAAAGAGCTATGAATTTCATCTTTCATAATTTGCTTGGAGTTATCATCGAGGTTTATATAGATGATGTGGTGATCAAATCGGCTGCTTTAATCCTCACTTGATCGATTTGAGACTTGCTTTGGACCAAATGTGTCGATTCGATTTAAAAACTAATCCACTCAAATGCGCTTTTGGTGTATCGGCTGAAAAGTTTTTGGGCTTCATTATTCATGAATAGGGCATAGAGATATATTGTAACATCCCAAAATTCTCGAATTAATAAAGTGGCATTTCCCCAATTTTCGTTCCAATTAATTTGTCTGTTCCAATATTTCGTTCTGTTCAAAAATCACTTGTTCCGAAATTCGTTTCGTCTAAATCCGAAATCCGTTCGTCTAAATTAATCCGGTGCAGAAATAATTTAGTCCGCGTAATTTTTACGTTAGGACTAAAATTATTTCCGAAATTTTCCAAATTAATTTTCGGGTCTCGAAATATGTTTCTTCTCAAATTAAATCTCTTCAGCCTTTTTAATTATTTCCTGGTTATTAATTAATATCCGGATTAATTTTTAACCCTCCATTTTTACCCTCCTATAAATATCCTCTCAACCCTAACCCCTATCACTTTTTCCCCACTTCCTTTCTTCCGCCGCAAGTTCTATTTTTCTGGAACCGTCGTCCTCCCTCGCGCCGCCCTTTCTCCTCTGCGTCGCCCGCTCTCGCTGCCTGCTCTGCGCCGATTTCCGCGCCGCGTGCGTCACCGATCCCCTGCGCAATCCACCGGTCCGAAGGCNNNTGTCGCCTGCTGTCACCGCGCGACGTCGTCCTCAGCCGGTCCAAGCCGTCGCTGTCGCCCTGCCGCGTGAAGCCAACGCCGAGTCGAGCCGCGTCGTCCTGCGCCGATCCTCCACCGCCTATTTTCGATCCCTGCGCGAGTCCTGTCGCCGCGTAATTTTGTTTTCCTCTGGACTGAAGCCTGCGGTCGTGGATCCCCGAGCCAGTGTCTTCCGCGCTTGCTCTGCCTGACCACGTCCTCGTCCTGCGTGACACCAAATTCCAGTACACGGCTCAGGTTCCCGATTTCCGATCTCCGAATCTCCGATTTCAGCTCTGATTTCCAGGGACCCTCGGTGAGAATAAAATTCCTCTCTCTTAGATTCCTTTTTCTTTTCGATTAATGGTTAGATTAATTGCTAATTTATCTGTGATTAGTTATTCTGCAATTAATTTAAATCCTTGTGGTCTCGATTATCTGCAATTTCCGAAGAATCCCGTTTGATCTCCGATTAATCCCGAAATTGTCCCGTTATTTTTTTGTTTCGTCGCGATTATTGTGTAGGGTTGTACCGGGGAACGTTTTGTGCGCATTTAGTCTAGTAATTTCGATTTAGATTCTAATTCCAGTTCTATTCTTTGTCGCGCAATTAGTGTTTAATTCCTGTTGTTCGTGTGGTGATTAGCTGCTGTCCCTGAGGAGGAGTTCTGCGAGCCAGCTCAGTTCGACGATCCGGATCCCGACTTCGATCCCGATTTGCCAGGCAAGCCGCGTCCCTTGATCACTTTGTTCCCAGCATTTTAAACTGCATGTTTTGTTTGCAACCTTAATTTGCATGCCAACTATTTTAAAATGTGCTAGCAACATTCCTAAGCCGTGCCTATTTACTGTTCCACAAATATTAACCCTAGGATTGCTTTAGTACATTTATTTTACTTTTTGCTTAGCCATGCTTAGTCGCATTTATTTTCATCTCACACTATCACTATAAAATGGAATTTGTGTTAAATGCTTTTGAACTGTGCTTCAAATGTGTGAGTATTGCAAATAACTATACATAACTATTTAGCGGGGGCAGGAGGCAGTTTGAGGAGCTGAGGGACTTTCGAGAAGTCTCTATGAGAGTACCTGTGGCGGGTACACTGGAGGCTTCGGCCTTGGCGGCGAGTTTGTTGGTTGTTGGAGTTGTGGTTGGAGAGATGGTCTGCCCCGGCAATTAAAGACCGAGTCCTTCGAGCCTTGTACGCTCAGTTGACAACCATGCACACCACGTTACCCTGTATGGGCAGTTGGCTTGATCTTGAAACTTGCCGAGACTGGTTGTTTACCCGTGGGTTGGCGGTGTAGTGTTAGTGTGGTGTTGAGCTTTGACTCCCCACATGAGATCGAGATACCCCATCTGATCAGTGGTAAGCTCTTCACAGCTCCAGGACCCGATCGCGTAGGCTTTTGGGATCCCTATCCTGGAGGACGGATGACACCAGTTAAAGCTTGTGGACGGGTCTTGTGTGTTCGTCGGGGCTACGACGGTAGTTCCCGATGACGCATCCCGTGGGTCCAGGTGCATACCCTCTGCAGAGTTTTAGTCGATGCGCATTGCCAAGTCCTTTTGAAAGGGCACCCCCCTGAGTTGTGCTCCTCGTTGAGTAGTTTTGTTTTTCTCCCTCCTCTCCTTTTCTAAATGTTTTTGACTCCGGCCTTTGAGCTGTGGCCGAGTGTGGAGATTACATCGGCATTAAAATGAACCCTCGCCCGAGATAACGGAGATCTCTGCGAGGTAAGATAATAAAATTTGACAAGTTTGAAAATAAAGATTTCTTGCATACTTTAAATAAAATAAAATGTTTTAAACTTGCATTTAGCACTTGAGCCAAGCCTTTACCCTTGAAACCTTTTGCATGCATACATTGTTGTTAGGTAGTACGCGGTTTGCTGAGTATTCGTACTCACGGCTTTCTAATTTGTTGTTTTCAGAGGATTCTCTCAGTTTCGACTTCAACTACGTCTCCGACGGCCCGTGACGTCCGCTCCTGCGCTCGAGCTAGCCTGTGTGGAGGAGGTTCGCTACCGTTGCCCTGAAGATGCTTCCGCTGTTGCTTTTGTTGGATTCACGATAGTGATATATCTGCTCTGAGATATTCCGGCCTGCGTGCCGATGGACCCCCTTTGGAGGATTTTATTCTAATAACTTCACTCTGATCTACTATTTTCTACTATGATTCTTGTTTAATATTTCTGTTATGGTTTCTTGATTGATCGCTTGTGATATCGTGATTGCCAAACTCCTGGGATTGGCAATGTCACGTGAGATCGGGACTTATCGAAAGGTAAGTGAAAACCCGGTCGTTACATATATCCTAAGAAGATAGAAGCCATTAGAAATGTGCAATCACCCACATGCAAGAGGGAATTGCAAAGCTTCTTACGCAAGTTAAATTACTTGAGGAGGTTCATTGTCAACTTGTCGGGGAAGGTCAATGCATTTACTCATATTCTTTGGTTAAAGAATGAGGCCGAATTCACTTGGAGGCAAAACAGTAAGAGGCTTTTGATAAGATAAAGGAATACGTATCTTCTCCGTCGGTATTAAGGGCACCTAGAAGTGGAGTTCCATTTCGCCTTTATATCGTAGCGGAGAATGATGTGATTGGGGCTGTTTTGACACAAGAAAATGAAGGAAAGGAGTACGCGATCACGTATGTGAGACGGAGGTTGATAGACGCCGAAACAAGGTACATTCTCATAGAGAAGCTATGTTTTTTCTTGTACCATGATTGCACTAAGTTGAGACATTATTTGCTATCTAGTGCTTGTGTAGTTGCATGTCAAACCGATGTCATTAAGAATATGTTACATCAACCAATATCTAGTGGAAGACTTGGCAAATGGGCATATGCTTTAATTGAGTATGATTTGGCCTATGAGTCATTGAAATCCATGAAAGGCTAAATTGTTTCTGATTTTATTGTTTAGCATCGGATTGATTTTGAGCAAAACCTAAACTTTGGTTATGTGACATTTACTCTATGGAAATTATATTTTGATGGATCGGTTTGCAAGGAGGGTCAAGGTATTGGTGTAGTGCTAATTTCTCCTTATGGTGTGCCATTTGAGTTTGCGAACCGATTAGAATATAATTGCATCAACAATCAAGCCGAATACGAGGCATTGTTATTCGGCTGCCTCGTATTCAGCTTGGAGATGATAGGGTCCATGGGGGTAAAACACCTAGAAGCATTTGGTGATTCATTATTAGTGGTGCAACAGGTTGTTAGAATTTTCCAATGTTTAAATGGATCATTGAATGCTTATTTGGATAAATGCCTAGATATTGTTAAGAGCATGGATGAATTTCAAATACATCACATCCCTAGACAAGCAAATGATAGAGCTAATAATTAGCATAACAAGCATCTGGTTATAACATTAGCAAAGAGAAATTTGCGATCGTTAAGGAACCAATGTCTAAAGAAGCCAAAACCAAAATTCTAGAAAAAACCGGAAGTTCCGGTTTCTGGTTTTGGAAGTTCAGGTTTTGTCTGTGTCGGACATGGAACGCTGGAAAAAACCAAAAATTCCGGTTTGGGATTCTGGAAGTTCCGGTTTTCACAGAAAAGCTGTGAATTTGGCCATTTTTAGTTTGAAGCATGATGGGGCCGAATTGCATGATTGGAGGGGCCCTATAATGGCATATCTTCGTGACTCCAGTCAAAGAGTTGATAGAAAAGTTCGGCATATGGCTTTCAAGTATGTTATGATTAATAGTGTTTTGTATCGCCGAACGGGAGATGACATGTTGTTGAAATGTTTAAGTGATGATGAAGCCAAGGTGGCCATGGGAGAGGTTCATGAAGGCATTTGTGGTACGCATCAATCGGCTCTGAAGATGAAATGGCTGTTGAGAAGGGCTGGTTTCTATTGGCTAAATATGGTTGCCGATTATTTTCACTACTACAAAGGGTGTGAAGAATGTCAAAAGTTCGGGAATATTCAGATGGCACCCGCTGCCATGATGAATCCCATCATCAAACCATGACCATTCCGAGGGTGAGGATTAGATTTTATGGGTCAAATACATCCTCCTTCCTCAAAAGGACATCGCTTCGTGTTGGTTGCTACGGACTACTTCACTAAATAGACTGAAGCGGTGGCGCTAAAGAATATGACCCATCAAGAGGTAATCAAGTTCATCACCGAGCATATCATACATAGATTCGGCATCCGACAAACTTTAACCACGGATCAAGGTACTCCTTCGTTTACGGTCAAGTTCGTGAGTTTGCTGAATCCTATGGAATTAAGTTGCTAAACTCATCACCATACTATGCTCAGACTAACGGGCAAGCCGAGTCTAGTAATTAAACTTTGATTAAGCTCCTTAAGAAGAAAATAGAAGAAAATCCTAAGAGATGGCACGAGGTCTTGTCGAAAGCTTTGTGAGCTCATCGCATTTTTAGGCATAGAGCCACTAAGGTCGCACCTTATGAACTTGTTTATGGACAAGAGCCCGTTTTACCCGTTGAGGTAAATCTGGACGCTTTTAGGGTATCTTAGCAAAATGATTTGTCCATAAGTGAGTACCATAGTTTGATGATGGATAACATTGATGAGGTGACCGACAAGCAGGTGGAAGCTTTAAGAGCCATGGAAAGGGATAAAGCTCGAGTTGCTAGGGCCTACAACAAAAGGGTAAAGGCTAAGACTTTTCAGCTGGGTGAATTAGTATGGAAGACAATTCTGCCCGTTGGCTCTAAAAGCAACAAGTTTGGTAAATAGTCTCCGAATTGGGAGGGACCATATAGAATAGGAAAGATCATAGCCAAAAATACATACATGGTAGAAACCTTGCAAGGAAGCCGCTTACCAAGAGCTTTGAATGGTAGATACTTGAAGAAATATTACTCGAGTGCGTGGCAAGACGCTTGAAGGGTTTTTGGCCGATATGCCCAATATCGTCGCCTAAGCGGTTTTATGGCCGGTGTGTTCGCAAACCATCGTCCTTAGACATTTTATGGTTCACAAAATGTTTTATGGTACACAAGTTTTACCAAAAAATAGAGGGCGTATGTTGGCAACAAAAAATTGCACTCTGGAAAAACAAAAAGTTTCGATTTGCCAAAGCGAAAGTTTCGGTTTCTGCAGCCTCACTATAGCATAAATGACTAAGTTCTCACCGGAATGTCCGGCATGTCACCGGAGTATCCAGCAAGCCTTCTCTGGAACCGAGGTTTCGGTTATCGGAGTCTCCGACCATTTGCAGGAGGTAAAAACCAAAAGTTCCGGTTTTGGTTAAATGGGGTCACCAAGAGTAAAATTATCTACATCAATGCTAACTCTAATTATTTCACAAGATTGGTGTTTAGACATGTTTTCAGGTTCAAATGAGCATATTGACCAATTTTCGTAGAAGAAACAAAGAAGCGGTTGAAGATGGGAGAAGATAAAGCCCAATTTATGATTTGAGGGTTTCAAGATGTAGTACTCATCAAGATGATCGAAACGGATATATGAATGGCCTGATTTGAAGCTTGGACGAAGGAGTTACAAGGGTTTCAATATGCACGTAGGCTGCCTCGAGAAAATCGGAAGTTCTGGTTTTGCATTTCAGAATTTCCAATTTTGCCTGTTTTTAGGAAAGTGTTTCAAATTTGATTTCATGCTGATTTGTTAGAGTCATCAGCTCTCCACAAAGACAGACCAACCCACATCTATATAAAGAGAGGCTCACGGCCCATTGAGGGCATCCCAATCGACATTATCAATCTACTTTACATGTTTTGCATTTATTAATCCTAGCCACTCTCTCAAATCCTAATTCTTTTCTTCTCTTGTCTCGACAGTGGTGAAAAGGGTTCTAGCTGGCCTGATCGAGCCTAGACCAACTCTAGAAAGTCTTCGTCCACACGGGGTCTCTCTCGAATGTCGATAATCACGTGCTGCTATGATTCTGTCAAAACCGAAACTTTCAATCGGAACTTATGATTTTCGCAATCTCTCCATTCTGCTTCTACACACTAACGTGCGCACGTGTGTTGATCCGATCCGAGCATCAACAGATGTGAAGTCTCTTATTCCTCCTTTCTCACTGAAACTTGGCTTGACTAGTTGTCTCTACTCTGTGTTGGTCTCTTTGTGCAAGTATGGGTCTGAAGCTTCGATGTGCATGACACGATTTTGTTTGTAGTTGTACATAGTCTGCACATATGGTCTGTAACTGTTTGTACACAGTTAATCTCAACATTGCATCGTTTCATTTCATCATCGAAAAAGAGAATTGTAATGCACAATTGCCATGAACTGTCAGATACTACCTCTGTTTCTAAATATAAACATTTTTTACTAATAATATCTAAAAAATTATATAATTTTTAATGTAACAATATACTTTTTATAAAAGCTTATTTTATGATCAATTTTTAAAAAATATAATTTTTATATGATAAAATATTATTAGTTATATATTATTAGTGATCAAAATAATAAAAAATTTACTTTTAACTAAACTTTAAAATGCTTACATTTTATGATGTATGATTGAAGGGATGACAGGAGTTGTTCCGCTCCGGGCTTAGGCGCTTAGCCCAACCAAGGATCTCCATCATGAATTCAATCTGAGATCTTCAGATGTTGCAGCCTCGATGACACTCAATACATTTCACCACGCCATGTTGCTACGGTCTCTGATCGTTGATTTTTGTGTCAACATGTAGTACCCAAGGTTTTAGAAACCGGTGACCTGTTTTCAACGGCCTCAAAAACCAATCAGCTACCGGAGAAACTAGTCAGCTAGCCCATTTTGCTACAGAGCCAAGATCGATTTTAGAGCAAAAACCAATAACATATCTAAATTAGATCGGACCTATTTCACTGAAAATTGCGAGCACCAACCGGTTTTCACCCTGGCAGTACCATGGCGTCGTTAACTGATCGGCAAAGGATAAACTCAGTTCAGGCCGCAAGCTTTCTCGTCCACCAATCTGCCTTCCAACAGCAGTGCCCTCCGCTCTGATGAACCGGACATGCGACGGCTCCTGCGAGGCCGTCTACAATGAGTCAACGAGGTGAATTAGTTGATTCTGCTTCAGATTAAAAGCTTCAGGACTGCACTGGCTACTGGCGAGCATTGGTCGAAATTATTGGCATTTTTACGCATCGTGATGAATGTACGAGTGTTTCTCTCAACATTTGGGCAAGACTCGAGCTTCGTCTGTTTCAAAATTTCTGAATGGTGCGTCTGTTGCGAAGCACCTTAGACCCATCAAATCAAAACCGAGAAAAAGACGGCGAAATGTCACCAAATTTGGCAATGTTTGTTGTTTGTGTGGCGAGTTACTAATGAAGCACCTCCACGGGCAAGAAGGCGCTATCAGCGAAACTCCCAGGAACATCGATCTTGGCCTCCCATGAATCAGAAGAACAGCTAAGCGAGTTAATCCGGGATTATGAAGGCCATGGACTCGCACAATTTGCAAATACAACACGGCAACAGATCTAGAATACTAGCACAACCGTAGTTCGACTTGCAAACCGTTCGCGCAGAAACACCCAAACGCAAGAAATGTTCGAGAACCCGTCTGACATCTCAAAAATAAGATGCAAGGATGGGGCGAGTCAGAGAGGATCTACATGCAGAGCATCGTTATACGCCCGCAACGGAACCGAGATGGCACGGACGAGAAGCCATCTGGTTCTCTCAAGGCGACCAGCCGCACGAACGAAATCATACACTACGATCACCAGTCAGACACGCGAGGCGCGACGCGAGTGAAAAACACGGAGGAAAGCAAATCAAAAGAACAAATTAAAGAGGACAAGGCGAAAGGCGACGCTGGCACCAGCCGCCACGGGTTTCCTTTCTTGGGGCAAGACGAAGGGGCGCTAGGGTTTCGCGAGAGCGTGGAAGACGCGGATCAGCGGATGGATGGCGCGTCATATAGAGAAGGGAACGGAGCGGGCCGGTGGGGGACGACGGAATTAAGATTTGGGCCTCCATTATCAATCTATCTGGTGGGGGGCCGATCAGGTCGAGCAGGGGCCTGCGTAGTACTCCGTCCTGTTCCCTCTGTGGCCCACGTGAGAATCTCTCGTGGGCTGAGGGACTCGATGGAATGGTACAGTAGTGGCTTAAGAGGGCCGATTGTACCGGGTCACGGTCCATGTGGGCAGAAGGGTGTTTCCGGCCCAGTAATGAGCATCGTTAACAGCATCGTCTGCTTGTCGTCCGCTGAAAAGTGACAAGATCAATCGGGGTTTACCTCGCTAGTCACAACCATCCCATCATGCCACCGTGCTTGATCGCGATGGCCATGGGTGCTCCTGCTCCTGCTCCGATCACGCAGCAGCAGCGAACAGCACGAGTTCCATGTGACAGACGCCCTCCGGACCATATCCGGTCTTCCTCCGCCTCTCGTCGCCGTCAGCCCGTCAGCCTATCCCTGCGAGTTCCATCCGCGAGCTCGGCTGCACTTCCGTCTCAAACTTTTGCTTCGGCGTCGTCCACAGTGGCCCGGTACTCCCGGACGTGCGTGACCACAGTTTCCATGTGCCTGCTCTTCCGCAGGGGTCGCGAACACGACGAGGTGTCCGTGTCGCACCGCGTTTCTCCGATCCACGGAATCAGGGAGCGTGAATCCGCGCTGATCGCAGAACTTACCGGAAGCTTTCGTTTTCAGGTGTGGATTGCATGGTTGGTCCCGAGTGAGGACCAAGATGTTCCGGTCATCCCTGTTCATACCCCCCTCTTGTTTCAGGGTCCCTGCCCCTGCCTCCGGGTCCGCGTTTGATCGGAACTTTGAACGCTTGTGAAATGTGTGTTAGGCCGGTCATCACGTCAGGCTCGATCGATCAGTGAGTGTCATCAGGTCAGGCTCGATCGATCAGTGCTCGTCCCCTACACGGTGTTTGTGTGCGTGGTTGGGTGACCGTAGACTTCTTCGTCGCACGTCATACATGTGAACGTGCCGCGGTGCACAACACAAGCCGGTGTACCCCTCCGCCGGCCGTCGGTGTCGCCTAGGTTGAACTCCTCGCCGGTGCATGTTTCCCGTCCACCATTTTCGCGTGAAAGGAACGCGGATCCAAGCGAAGCCCCGGTGCGTCACAGCTGACGAGGCCGTTGTTCGATGTCACCGCGCGCCTGTCGTCCGCTGCCTCTCTCGTCAAGCAAGCATCGCAGGAAATCTTCGACTTCCCCGGGTCGACCGTGACCTGGGCGTGTCCCTCGGAACGGCATTGGCCGGGGCGAGCGGTCTTATCGTGGCGGCAGATGCGTACGCAGCGACCTCAACTGTTCGTTCGCGGCTGCTCAGACGTCGCGCTCTCGCCGTACAGATTTTTTTGGGGTAGGGTGTGTAGATATAGGGTTTAGGTTCATAATTGTCAGACACGTAAACATCAGATTTGAAGAAAACAGATGGGTTCCCGTTCATCTGCTTAGCCAAGAACTGGCTAGTGGTAGAAAACAAGCGCACATCATCCAGTGTTTTCTGGATCACGGCCAAGTAGGAAAAGCAAGTTTTCTAGAGTATCCAAAACTGATGTTCCTGCCATTGAAAGTCTATCTATAATTGGTTTGATTCTTTTCCAGAACGAAAGGATATATATCAAGGGAGCAGAACTTATTCGTTCTCAGAGCTGCAAGTACCAGCTAGAGCAGGAGGAGCGAATTATCGATGATGCAGCAGCGTTATGGTCTGTTGATGGATGTCTATCTAAACTGTACTACCGCGTTTGGTTCCTTTGCAATCAACCAATCCACCAAGACCAACAACATCATCCACGCCCCCATCCGATTTGGATTTAGATGCCCCTCCTACCTTGCCTGCCCAGGCGTCATTTCCCATTTTTCGTGTGTGGTCCCGGGCAAGGCGAGGATCAGCAGTGTCGTGTCTCGAAAATTTGGGGGGGAAACAAGGTTGGTGGCAAAGCGACATTCCTAAGGCCTTCTGTGCATCGCGGAAAATGCCTTTTTTTCTGAATTTTATATTTTTATGTGAAATTGAATTAATTCTTATGAAAATCTTGCGTTCCAAAAAAGATCTCAGTATGCGTCAAATACTTCGCAAAAAGGATACATTAGCCAACTACTGTATTATATATTGTATGTACTGGTGCACCAATAGACTCCAAATAGCATCTCATCTACTAGTGTTCATGCAGAAGGAAGTTTTGTCCGATACAAAGAAGTGTTATTTTCAGTAAGGTCGACTGTTCCTAACACCTAACAATCCAAGTTAGTTTGAGTAGTGCTGCCTGTGCTACTTCAAATCATTGGAAGGCTTCGCTTTCAGTAGGGTAGCGTGGCGTATGCACGATTCCACGAGAAACTTGAGAGATGAACAAAACATGCAAGTGGAGATGCCAAGGCTGTTAAACAAGTGCTGCGGTTAGTAAAGACAATGTGTGCTTGACCCGTGAAAGCAAAGGATTTGGTTCGGATGTATCCACCCATCATTAGAATAATTTTAGATGCAAGCAAGTTTGCTAAGTTAATGAGACAACTTCTTTTGCAACCTGCTTTAATCTACTTTGGATTGGTATGAATAAAAAACAAACGCTACTCCACTTACAGTCAACCAAACACTAAAGAGAGACCTGGTATTTGGGTCTATTGAGTAATAAAATATGAAAAGGAAGATTAGTCCATAAGAACACAGGATAATGTCACTACCAACACTTGTTTAGTGCGACACAACACTGCATATTATAAGATATCTGAAGATATGATGCAAAGGGGATGTAACAAAGACAAAAACACTTTATTTTGTGAAGTCATGGATAAAAAAATTATTACATGGTAATTAAGTAGCTAAGATAAGTCTAGAAGATACAGAGTACTTAAGATATCCCTGTTGTGGTAGTTGTGGTTATGACTTTTTCTCAATCGATCTTGTACCTTGGCACCTAACATCGATAAGTATGCTTGATTCCACAGTCTTCTTATTTGGCCAATGTAATTGGCCGTTGTTACAACAGAAATGTTTATGATATCCTCACCGACACCAACTACTAAGTATTATCCTATCGCAATCGATATCTTCATCAGTTTTCTCATAGTTGAGCTCGTAGATTCTAGTCAAAACTTAGCGACGACTACTAGTATCTTTCATGTTTCGTGTGAGAAATGGATGTCTTATTATAGGTTAGGTTGAGATGTATACGGTACTCTCTCTATTCTAAAAATTATTGTCACCATATAATTCAAATTTGAATGGGCCGGTGGTTATAATTTCAGAACAGATCGATCTAGTACTCGGTGATTTTTTTTTACTTGAAGGTTATGATGCAAGTGTTTTTTTTTCTTGTAATATCTGAAAGGACAGTTATTGATTTTAATAATGGGTTTACAAATTTGTCTTGCCAGTTCAATCCGGTATTTATCTGCAAATTTTGTAGCGTCTCATATTGGAGGAACAAACTTGTAAACCGGATTGAGCTGGTATCTGCAAAGTTTGTGAACCCATTATTAAATACCGTATACATCTGTCCTTTCAGATATCATTTGCAGATAAATACCCATTACTACTAAACTTCTAGGGAGGAAACAAAAAATAAGAGGTTTGAACGTGTACGCCACGCATACCAGTCAATAATTTTTTTTCGTTTGAGCTTGAGGTTTCTCTATTTATGGTCAACATTTATTGAGATTAGATATCATTTTCTGGATTTTTTTATTCCCCTAGTTTTATAGTGTACTTGAATGTGTCTCTCGTGACAGTGTTCTGCTTTTGTTAACTGCTATATCTGGCGCTGATAACTCTAACTCAGTATCAATTTTTAAAAATCAATAATTGAGATTAATTGAAGAGGTCTCTCAAGTACCATAACATCTCTCTGAAAAAATTGTGCCATAATAACTGGTACTAGTGAGGAAACAAAACCTTTTTTCCAATTAGTTGACCCTGTCGGAACAAAAATTCGTGGCAAATAATGGGCAAGATTGCATGAGATTCGTGATATGAACCACACAATAACCTATGTACAGATTACAGCATGACAGTGACAGCAATGTTATTGGAGAGGCTTTGCAGATTCCTTTGGATTCTAAGTGCAGTTAAATAAGCCAGCATGCCCGACCATCTGGATCCAATTGTCAATACCATAAAAGGGGGATGAGGCCAATGCGTCGCCTTCAATGGTACAGGTGTGCACTCCCCAGTAGTCCCCCTGCCACATCTTTCTCTCATATTAAGAGCTGCCCCCAGAGGCAACATCCTCACAACATCTTATCTCAGCTCCACAGAATTGTTCTTCGTTTCTTCTTGTGACCTCGACCTTCTTCCTGCTCTCCTCTCCCTCTGCGCGCGCAGCCATGGCTAGGAAGTGCTCTAGCTGTGGGAACAATGGCCACAACTCGAGAACTTGCAGCGGCGGCGGGCACCGGAGCATGGACAGCACCGGCGTCTACGGCAGCGACGGTGTGCGGCTGTTCGGCGTGCAGCTGCACGCGGGCGCTTCTCCCACGCCCATGAAGAAGTGCTTCAGCATGGAGTGCTTGTCGTCTTCCGCACCGGCGTACTACGCGGCTGCTCTTGCCGGTGCCGCCAGCTCCTCGCCGTCCGCGTCATCGTCCTCGTCGCTTGTTTCCGTGGACGAGACCGCCGGGAGGATGACCAACGGGTACCTCTCGGACGGACTCATGGGCAGGGCTCAGGAGAGGAAGAAGGGTGAGTTCATCGCAACGTGCGAATTCTTGGCAAGTTCGTTGCAGTAGCTGTAGCTCACACCTTGTTCATGGTTGATTTGCTGTCAGACATACGGTCCTGTTTTGCTTTCCCTAACTCGTGCATGACTGACTGACTCTTTTAGTTAAGGTTAAGGTTGTTGTTTCAGAGTTTGTATCTTCCTAGACGATGCCTCATGTCCCAATCGTTTACTTTCGGAGCCTCAAAAAAATCTTGCAGCTTACATGCCATAACATCAAAATTTCTAGATAGCTCGCTCCAATTTATCAGTAAGTCCTAAAAAACTCTTTTTTTCTGGATGTTGTTAATCATCACCAGGGGTTCCATGGACCGAGGACGAGCACCGGAGGTTCCTGGCCGGGCTGGAGAAGCTCGGGAAGGGCGACTGGCGAGGCATCTCCCGGCACTTCGTGACGACACGAACACCAACGCAGGTCGCCAGCCACGCGCAGAAGTACTTCCTCAGGCAGAGCAGCCTCACGCAGAAGAAGAGGAGGTCCAGCCTCTTCGACGTGGTGCGTCCATGTCCATGCCACGCATCAACTGAAACACCTTCACTCATCACGTTTGTAATATTTTTTTAAAAAAAAAATTCGTTTTCCGTTCACTCAGATCGAAAACGATGAGAGGGCGACGAGCCTGAACGCTCGCTTGAAGCTGAGAAACGAGACGAGCTCCATGTCTGAGACGGAGTTCCCCGCCCTGTCTCTGGGCATCGGCATCAGAGGCAGCACGGCAAAGCCGCCTGAGCATGTCCTGGCGCCTCGATGCTCCGCGGCAATGAGCAGCAGCAGCAGCGCCTCACCGAACGTTACTGCGCCGAGACACCCGTCCCTGCTGACGACGTCAAAGCCGCCTCCGGTAAGCCTCCAGGCGCCGGACCTGGAGCTGAAGATCTCGACGGCCCGGCAGACCGACGGTCCGTCGCCGAGGACGCCGTTCTTCGGGACCATAAGGGTCACGTAATCGAGTGACCGTCACAGTCGGAGGAGACGACTGAAAGAAAGATTTGTCTCTAGAAGACCAGACCTCTCTCTCGCTTGATCGTCTCAGAAAGGAAGAAGGGCTTTTGCTAGTTGTGGTTTATGTGTCGCGTTCCCGGCAAAACTATGCCGCCCAACTTGTACGCATCATCCGAAGACGAGACTTTACTAGCCTACTAAGGCCTTTTGGATTGAATGAAAAATTTCTTGTTTCTGCGTTTTTTTCTATGAAATTAAATTAATTTTTATTAAAAAATTTCGTAATTTCTGTAAAAATTTTACGTTTCAAAAGAGCTCTAAAGGTGTAGTATAATTCAGCCGTGCAAATAAAGAACGGCTCCTGACCGATCCGATCCGATGATGCGATACCCATTGTGCCATCACTTGGCTGCTTTATGTTGACACAAAGGCGGCTCCGACTCAGACTGGGTTTGGTTATGTTAAAGGGCTGGGGATGATGGTGAAAGATGAGCTCACCCTATGATCCATTCACTCACCAGCTAATTTGTTCAGTTGGGGATTAATTATCGCAGTGGATACTGACTCGCAGACGCTAACCCGTTTTTAATTAGTCGCTTGATGATCGACAGCAAGTTACACGCGAGAAAGCACTAGCAACGGTTGTTGCAGGTCGCGTCGCTTTCGATCGTTCGTTCCCCGATGGAACAATTCTGCTGACCTGCTCGGGTAAGCGGGTGATTATTGCTTTCGGTAATGAGATCAGGCCAGTTTACCTAACAGATCCCACCCGGTTGCCGATTCGAGACTAAACAATTGCGGCGTCAGTGGGAGGGTTAGGACACGTACGGCGGGCAGATTATGAGTGTGTTTTGGTTGAGCTGTGAGCTCTAAAAAAACTGTTGTGAGGTGTGAAAAAACGGTTGTATAATATGAACTGTGAGAAAGCTAAAAGCCGTTTGGTTTAAATCAACCGTGGGATCGTGAAATTGTAAGATAATGTATATATAATAATAATTATAATTATATAATTATTGTTATATTAAATAATTATATATTATATAATTGTAACTATAGTAATATATAATTATATTTATGTAATATATATAATTATAATGTAAGTATAATTATATGTAATTATGCAATATAAAAATATATAATTATAATTATGTACTATATAATTATAATTATAATATATATAAACCGATACTCACAGCCGACAAAAGCAAGTTTAGACATGTTTTTCTTTTAAACTAAGAAAAAACTGCTTTTTTAAGAGCTTTTATAAAAATTCACCTCTTTGGTTGAGCTTTTAACTTTTACAAAAACCAAAAACCATAAGCAGCTCGGCTAAAGGCATCTTGAAACACTGGATTTTTTTTTACAATTTTCTTGTAAAATTTATATGAGAATCAAAGAGCCTAAAGGTGCGAAAAGGGCTGTGTCGGGTGTCGATGGGTCGATTAACGTGACAGACGGGGCTTGGAATTTGGACGAGGACTCCGTGTAGTCCTGCAATATCTTATCTTTGAACTTTGATCATTTGATCCGATAAGATTTTGCGGTGGATATGGTAGGATAAGAGGCCCTTTCCAAGTCCTTTTTCTGACGTCAGTGTTCCCGAGTTTTAAAACTGCAACACCTATGGACCTGCTTCTGCTGTTGCTGGAGAGGTTAGGTAGCCGCACTGTTCTTGTGGAACCGGGGGTGGTGCTCTGCTCTGCTCTATGAACAATCATCCACTCAACAACAAAGCTGGTATGGTATTCAAAAAGATCTACTAGTAGTACATAGTAGAAAATAGAATAAAACCTACGAGAATTGAACTCAGTAAGGCTTCGTTCGGTTGTTCCTGTCATGGGTCTGGATTAATTTGAATTGGAGAGCATTCATTCTCTAACAAGCTAGATTAAGATTTAATCCTCCTTATTCCTCTCCATTCCTACTCCAGTCCACTAAAACTCTGATAACCGAACACAGCCTAAAACGGATGTACTCCATCATCCATAGGCGCTGTTCCGAACTGATTGGCCATTTGTTTTGGTCCCTCGTGATGACGCAGATGTTTATGGTTTCGACCTGACATCGAAGAAAAGTTTGGCACAGCTGTACTGGACTGAATACCTGGACGAGCTGCTGCTGCTAGACTTTCTTTGTTTGTTCGTCGCTCCTCCCAACATCTTGTCCTAATTTATTCTAAAAAAAAACATCTTGTCCTAATTTTATCTTTCCCTATTATTAAAAGAACACCACCTCTCTTTTTTTTTTTGGGTTAGATACCCCTCCGTCAGTACTAATGCTTTTACCTATCGCCATCCGGGTGAGTTTTAGGGCTGTATTTTTTCCTAACGTTAATAGCATTCCGTGAGAAAAGAGAAAAGTCATACTCTCTTCATTTTTTAATTGCTGTCGGCGTTGACTTTTAAATTTAACTTTAACCATTCGTGTTATATAAAAAAATTAATAAATTTTATATATTTTGATATAAGTTGATTTATCATTAGAGTTATTTAAATCATAAGTTAAAATTTTACACATTTGAGAAATTTTTTTAATAAAATAAATAGTCAAAATTGATCATAAAAGCCACGACATCATTTTAAAGGGAGTATTTATCTACCGCTCAAAGAAACATGTGTTGCATGCGTAAAAAATCTAGTCCTACGAAGTATAATATATTATAAGAAACACCACAGAACTAAGCGAATGGGTAGGCGAAGATTGTCACCGAGATAGACAAGGTTGAAGGTGACAATTGCGACGAAAAGGAACCACGAACTAGTCTCCCAGTATCTCATCCACACCCTTGGCGATACTCGCGTTGATTTTAATACCTAGTACTCGGATCCGTAGCGACTCTATTGGCAACTGGACTACCCAAATTCATAACAAATTTCGTATAATCCGTCGTTCCTCTCGTATGCACCGAACGAGGCTACTTTTCAAAGATTGAGACGTGCGAACCACTCCTGGTGGGTGTGCTTCGACATAAGGATTGGAATTTTCATGGTTGGAGCAAGGTTTCAGTTACCATCCGAGAACCGAAAATCAGCCAAACTTGGTCCATTTTTGTGGAAATTGAGAAAAAAAGACCACTACTGTAAATCATAAAAATAGACCAATGCGAAAATCAAATTTTAGAGTGAAAATTGACCAATTTTTCAGTCAGCTTCGCGATTTATTATTTTTAATTTAAAATCAAATCAGTTTGATCGGTTTTTCCAGCTAACCACTTGATTTTCCGATTTTTGAAATTTTTTGAATTTTTTTTTTAAAAATAAAAACTTTAAACTGAAAATTAGTACTCTGATAAAATTAGACCAAACCATTTTTACCGAAAACCACCGGAGAAGCATTCTTTTGGATGACATTTTCATGGTGTGAGAAGCATTCTTTTGGGCCGTAGGCCGACCGAAAACGAATGAAGACGCTTGCTGGGCCAAAGAAATATCAAAGGATCCGTTCCCGTGGTACCTTTGGGCCAATTTTTCTTGCTGAAAATTGCTGCGGAGTAGTGCTTGTACTACCGCGTGATGTGTTGTTGATTAATGCATCATCAGTTCCTCGCCGTAGGTCCTCTTCCCCCCTCATGGCGCACGGATTTTTTCAGGGCACGCGCCGGTTAATGGCTCTCGTCAGACCATCAGTTTTGATAGGGCAAAGCACCGTCCCCCGGCCAAGGCCGGAGCCACATCAATGGTGGAACGTACGCGTAATCGGTGGAGAAGAGTGAAGTCGTCTGCCGCGAAAGGGCGCCGAAGTTTTAATTGCAAGCGGCGACGGCTCCCACCGCGCCGCTTGATCCGTCACTACGTTCACCTCCGATCCGCGCCGAGCGGTCCCCGTGTCGCCAGCCCGGAGGCAGATCGGCCACGGCCACCCATTACCGCGACGCGCAGGACAGCACCGCAGGTCCGCCGACGCAGCCTGCCCATCGTCCAATTCAAGGCAACGCTCACCAACCAGCCGGAGCGCCGTCCTCAACCCGCGGCCGCGGCCCCGCCTCACGTGCCACGGCCCCCGTCCGTCGTTTTTGCTCGTCCCCCGTCCATCCACGCCCACGGCGCGGCCCATGCCCGCGTGCCGCCGCGACCGCGACACCCGCGCGGGCACGGCTTCCAGAAGAAGGGAGCAGGGCGACGGACGACCCCGTGCGCGACGTGGTCCGCCTCGCCAGCCTCGCACATGGGAGGATCGCCCGGGGCATGTGACCCCGGAATCCCGCAGCGCGTACGGCTCGCCTCGTCACCGCTCTTGGTGTCCACGGTCCGTCCCCGCGATGGGTCGCGTTGCCGCGGATCGCGCCGCGTAACCCTTGGTGCTGGTATGATATCCTAACCACCACGGGCCACGGCCGCCTCGTCCTCGAATATTGGACCCCGCAACAGTAACCGGAGGCTGTCGTGGTCGACCGGCGCCCAACCACGATCACTGCCTGATCCGGTAGTTTATTCCTGCTTTGCGTTGCGCTATGGGAGACGTGAATGGAGCAGGATTGGTTGATGGTCATGTCGTGGCCGCGCGCAAGCTTGCGACATTCCATCTGCACGAGCTTACCCGGGCGAGCAGCCACGGACTCGTCGTCCAGTCCAGCACATTCTTATCCGTCTCGAGCCATCATAATCAGCTGGATGATGATTATGTTTCACTAACCCTAAACGACTTGCGTCGGGAGGCTCGGACGCCGGGTACTTCGCTTGTATTGCAATCCAAATGCTGACGTTCTAGTCGCCGTTGCAAGTGCTAATCGCAATCTTTTCCCGGCCCGGCCACGGTTCGTTCTTATCGGGTTGGTCCAGAACACGCTCCTCCCACCACCTCAGTTCAGCTACTTGACACTGGCCCTTTTCGCCGCCGTCAGACACGAACGGATTGACCGGCCCCGGCCACCCACCAGCAAGAGCTGACGGGGATGATCTTATGGGATAAGAGAGTACTACTACTCTTACTCGATTGGACAAGAGGCGCTGACGAGGCTCGAAGGACCGAATAAAATCAAGAGCGTTGTTAGCTGTTGGGACGTTTCACATAGTGGTGTTGGTGGGGGCTCGCTCGCACCACCACCACCTTCTTTATTTACCACATGGCGGGGCAAAGTGATTGGGAAAGTTACGGCGCGCATTCAGAGTTCAGCCGTGGATTCCGTGAAAATTTCAGGGCTCTTTTAAAACGCAGGATTTTTATAAAAATTGTGTAAAAATTTCATAAAGATTAGTTTAATTTTAAAGAAAAAATTGTAGAAATAAAAAAAAATTCTTTCAATCCGGTTGGGTTGGGTTTAGCGCAGGAGCAACGTTTTACACTCGCAGAGGTGGCCCCCGGAACACACTATTGGGTTGGGCGCTTGCTCAGCTCACGCAGTGCCGTCGATAGAGCTGGGTCCATTTCAACAGGAGCTTCAGATACACGCCGCGATACCAATTATTGTGTCCTCCTCCTCCTCTCTAATCGACCGCTTAACCATGCGTAGCTTCATAGCCATATCGTCCCTCCCTACTTCTACTCCACGACCGAGTTACCAACATAGATTAAGGCAGTTCGATCTCGTCGACGTCAGCGTGTCGCTGTTACTTGCTCCGTAATCTATTTACAGTTACTCCGCCGGAACCACCAGCAAGCAGCCGTGCCTCTGAAAAGGTGAAGACTCTCCCTCAAATAGATGATGCAGCACATAATTGCGCCCACAAACGGGTGCCGCCATTGGGCGAAACTCGGGAGCTTGTTGGACTTTTGGATTCGGTGCAGTCGAATCGATCGACAGCCTAACTGAATAAATATAGTACAGACCTTTGGCACGTTATGCCTGGCCGGAGACAACTTGGACGATTGTTAATCGACTTGTCGTCACCGCAGGAACGAACCATTGCAACGGCGCAGGCGTCAAAGAGAGGACTACCGGTGGTCCGGTGTGCATGTTCAAGCACAGAGCTTGCATGGCACGTAAGATAGTTGGTAGGAGAAGGAGATGAACGAGTTGTAAATAGGGCAAAGTTAAGGCAGAATCTGCGTTCTACGACCTCGCACGCCTGGGGTCGTAATCCACATGGGACGTGCACACGTGCAGCCCTCGGAATCTCGCCAGCCGAAGCGGTCAAGCAAAGCAACCAGTGGTCGCATTGCGACGTGGACCTACTAAACAGGCAGTAGTAGTAGCTTATTACATTTAGTAGTGGTAGCTTAGAGGGAGTAGTACTAAACTGTCTAAACAAGGGATGGTTAGCTGCTTTGTCTCAGAGGAAGAGGTGGTGTGCATGTGACGGGGAACATGGAACCCAGAGACCAAAGCGGATAGATAGAGTTGCCGGGGCCGGTCTAACCTTGGGCTCTAAGCACCTTCCACACAGGATTCTCCATTACCGCGGTCTTTACATTCTTTCAAACTTTTTTTAGGGCGGTAGATAGGGACGAAGAGACTCCATGTCCTTGAGCACTTAGGGTGTGTCCAGTTCTCATTATTTTTTGCCGCTGCTGTGGCTGCAGCTGCTACTATCAACACAAATTTACTTAGTGCTACAAGCACTACAGCAACAGTCTTGACGATTTCCTTTCTTTAGAAATGAAAAAAAAAATGGAAAAAAATAATCTTACATGGATGTAAGGAGTATTCGTCAGTCACAAAATAATATCATTGTTTTAATTTTAGACATTCATATTTAACTATTTATCTAATTAAAAAATGATTACGTGCCTCATTTATCAATCGGCATGCCACGCGGCACCGCGGATGGCCACGAACAAATGCGGGGGACCGAGGGGTACTACAAACTTATCATGGCGCCTGGGCTGAATGACCCAGCGCCTTCGAAAAAAGCGAAGCGAGCAGTTGATCGAAACAGTGCGGTGCAGCAGGAACACTGCACCTTGAAACGGATAGGTGGATCGGATGGATCCTCGATCCCGGACCGGATCCATCGCGCCCTGCATGGACCAGAAGACCACGCCCCCGTAACCCCACCCTACCCGTCGCCACCGCAAACGCGTTGCTCCCTTCCAGGAAGGCACGTACGTTGCCCGCCGCGCTTATCCAGACGCTCCATGCACGGCGCGAGCAAGAGCCGTCTCGCCGAAGCGAAAGAAGATCCCAAGGACCAGGAACGTGCGCACGGCGGCCTCGCCCGGAACCGAAGCTGGAGATTTCGGGGAACGGCAGGACACAGTCACACAGGCCGCTCGCGAGGCTGATCTCGTATCTGCACCGGTCGGACTGGAGAGCAAGCAACCGCCCAGCTGGCCTGGACCAGGGGCATATCATCACATCCACGGGGTTCAGTACTACTCCAGTCCAGGGCATATGCGTGCCTGAAACCGTGTTTGAGAATCCAGATCCAGCGGCTGGGAAGTCCAGTGCTCCCTACAAACGGCGTAACGTTAGTGCGTCACCGGTCTCGGATCAAGCAGCAGCAGGGCGGGTTAAAGGAACTAAAGGCTAGAAAGAGTAGAGCAGGCGTAGGCACAATCAAAGGATTGATGCAAAGCAACGCGGGAGGAACTGGAGAAGGCACTCGATCGGAATAATGGCAGCGACTGGACTGGACGGGACAGAGGTGCCTTTCACTGTTGTTGCCTTAGCTGGATCGGCTAGCTAGGGAACGAGGGAACAAACACCCTAGGCGGGGGGCAAGCAAAGCCATCCAAGCGAAGCAAAGGTGCCTTGCTCCCGTCCTTGACAGGACGCATCCTGTCTACTCGATCAGTGCACCCCCGCCCTGCGCCGTGCGATCGCCGCACAGGCTGTCCGGGGCATTCTGGACGCGTCGCACGACGGCATGCAAACGCACGCGTTAATGACACCGTACGTGAAAGTTAAAGCGAGAGTAAACAGGTGTACCGCCACGTAACCAACATCCTCAACGCCGAGCAAGTGAGCAACTGCCCCTCTTGTCGTTTGGTAAGGAAAAAAAAGGCAGCTGTGTCGGAGTTGCATCTGTACAGTTTCGTACAGTACCGTCTCCCTCACTCAATCAAAGAGAAAATATCTACGCCTACGAAAAATCATGTGTATCTCCCCCGGCGGCCATGCAGAGGCCATGGGTCCAGGCATGCATGGGAGGTGCGTGAACCCGGTCAGCCTTGGCAGCCCCGGACGCCGGGATCCATGTGACAAGGTGAGCTCGGCGAGCTTGATGGCGCGCCAAAGTTGTTGGTGCCGTCCTCGATACGCGCAGCATGGGGCCACCCTTCTTAACGTGCGTGCTACTGCTCCCTGCTGGTAGTACTAATCCGCATTTATCTTGAACGGTCCGGTTTACGCCAAGTAGCGTTTGAATACTAAAATCTGGATTATAGATTTTTGGATTTTAGAATTCGGATGATAAGAATTCAGAATTTTACTTGTTTGGATTACGAGATTTTATTTAAATTTTTGAATTTTTTAATTCGGGTTCTATAAATTCAAAATCTTAGCTATTTGAATTATGAGATTTTATTATTTTAAATATATTGATGTGTATTATAGTATAGAATTTTAAATAATATTTAAATCTATGAGATTTTATTAGATTCTATAATTCTCTAAAAACTCACCTAAATACCTGAGAGATTATTTTTATTCGGATTATCAAAATCTGATGGGATTCATAGGAGCCTCAGTCTCACTCCCTCCCCGTTCAAAGCGAACCACATGCGGCAGTACTCTGTCGCACTGTTCGTCTTTAATTACTTAGCCTAAGCGTGCAGTAGTTTTTTTTCCTCTCTCTTTATCGAAATTTGACACCAAAGCGATCGTTTCTCTCGTGTAGCCACCAAATCACTTATCCGCACAGCTCTGCGTTTTTTTTATGCACTCCCTCTGTTTCATGTTATTTTGACACTAACACGGTTTTCAAAACACAGTATAATTTGATTTTTTTTATAAAAATATGTATTAGCAAATAATATATTTATATTTTTATAAAATATTTTTTAAGATAAATCTAATCATATACTTCCTCGTTTCACTTTGTCAAATTAACTTTGACTATTTATCTTATTCAAAAAATTTATGAAAATACAAAAATAAATACGTTAAGCTTAAAATACTTTTAATACTAAATTATTTCATAATAAAATAAATAATATTTTTACAAATTTTTTGAACGAGACGAATGATCAAATGTTGATTTAAAAAGTCAAAAAGTCACTTATAGTGAGACGGTGAGAGTATATTTTTAAACTTAATAAGTTTAAATTTACTGGTTATTTACATTTTAAATATTTTAACCGAAATATTGTTCTAAAAATCAGAGAGAGTATGTGCTTTCGCATGCATACGAGAAAGATTACCACGCTTAACAGCTGCAACAATGTAATATACTCCGTAGATTCATAGGTTCTGTTTGGTTTAGTTGAACTTATTAAAAAAGAAACTTATTTGATCGGTTGATAAAAATCTATTGGAAAATAAGTTATTTGTTTAATTCATTTTTGAAAAGTAGTTAAATTAATACTCTCTATGTTCCATAAAAAGATCATTTTTTTACTTTCAGATTTGAAATTTGACCACTTGTTTTATTTAAAATTTTTTTATAAAAATATAATTTATTTTATTGTGAATTGTTTTATCATTAGAAATATACTTATTTGTTTTTATATTTGCAAAAAAATTTGAATAATACGAATGGTCAAATAAAGTTTTTAAAAGGCAAATTATATCTATTTATTTTTATGAATAAGATGCAAATAAACGACGCTAGATAATGACATAATGCGATGTGGGCTGGTAGGCACAGTGCACTGTGCACCCGAGCCTTGTCCGGTTTTGGGGTTGGGGTTCATGCGCGGGAGCGGCACGCAGAGGACTACCGCGCCAAGCGCACGGCCTCGGTTGGCAGCGGTACACGCCCGTGCGCGTCGCGCGTCACGCCGAACGCGACCGCCTTCCCCAGTCGCTCCCCCCGCTGAATCGTCAGCGACAGTTTGCACCGCCGCCGCGCCGTGGTTTACGCCGCTGGGTTGCCGTTGTTTCGATTCGATTCTCTACGAGCGCTCCTACTGGCTGCCACGACTTTGGACCCTGGTGTTCCTCCCTGTCGCCGAGCGAGTGCTGCCGTGCTCGCCTATTCTGCGGTCTTTTTCAGCTAGATTTTTTAAGTTAAATGAGGAGCTGAAACAAATAAAATTTTGAAAAACTTATTTTTCAATACTGAAAAATCTTTTAAAAAATAAACTAAAAACTGAAAAACTCACTAAAAACTGTTTTTTAATTTTTGATGTGAAAATAAATAAATATATATTACAAAAGTTAACATCTAAATTTTACTTAGTTAACTTTTTGATTAACATTAATCAACTTATCTGAAAACTTAAAATCTCCGATTCAAATAAAAGGGCCTAAGTCTCCCCGTGTCAGACGAGAGACCGTCGAGTCGTCGACGACCGCACTCCAGCTGAAACCGTCTCGTTTTGTCCGGACCCTCGTCCTAGAACTCGCAACTTGCCTCCTGCTTCACCCACAAAAACCCTCTCTCCGTACCAACAAAAACCGAGCGAGAAACAAACTTCCCAAACGCAACGCGGTCACGCGGGACGACCACGGACTCGCCTCCTTCCTTCCGTTCCACGGGAAGGGAGAAAGAAAGGAAACCCATAACCGGTGGGCCCGAAAGGAGCCGGAGCGAGCCCCTCGGTCTTATCCCCCGCGCCCCCGGAAGAGTTTCTCCGACGCGAGAAGAAAGGAATGGCCCCGGGTCCCCCCCGCGCCATCCGCGCCGCGCCCACGTAGCAGCCCGGCGGGGCGGGTCACGCGCGCGGGCGTGAGCCGCGGTATGGGCGGAGCTGCCTGCGTGGCGCGGGAAAGGGACGGGGCCGTTGGATTGGATGCGGGCGTCGGAGCTCGCCGGCGGTGTCCGCTTCTTCGGCCTTTAGATTGAGCGGGGCCGTCGGTTTGTTCTTTTTTTTTTCTAAATAAACAGGGGCGTCCCTGAAATAAAGAAAACACAAGCTGTAAACAATTTTCTGGATCCAACAAGTCTTAAATGTCCACTCACACCCCTCATCTGTCTGCGTGCTACTACTCCGTTACGATGTTACATGCGAGATTTAGTATACGCTTTTCTCGGATTTAAATACAGAATCAATACACAGCATTGCGTGTCCATGCGTAAAGGCAAAGCAAAACCAGGCTAACGACATTGTTTAGTCACAGTACTCTACGACCAAGAACAGGTCAAGAAATCCGGCATTATCCACATCCAGTCTCCGCGCTCCTCGTATAAAAAAAAAGGAAGCAAAGAGAAACTGGATATTACCGCATACCAAAACGAGTATACAGCCAAACAAAAAGCAGGACACGCCTGCGCGCTGCGCGTTGTGCTTGGGGAAGCCAAAGCCCAACTCACAGTTTCCCGTTCCGCATGCGTCCAAAACGGGGGCGCCACTCGCAGTCCCAGTCTCCACCCAAGGTTTCTAGAACCTACACGAATCGCTCTATCCTGAGTGCCCAGCCGGACACGGTGACGGCCCCAAACCGCGGCGGGGACGGGACGCGCTGGCGGGTAGCCCCCGCGCCCTACACGGCCGGACGGATCGCGAGGCCACCTCCCTACGTGTCCCCAACGCGGGGCCCCCATGCCTGACACCTCCCCTCTCCGCCCACCACGCGTCCAAACCGGAGGACGCTCTTTTTTCTCCGTCCCATCTCGAATCCTCTCGCTGCGGGTGGGTCATAAGAATGTTTGGACCACATGTCAGCGTGAGATATCGTGTCGGGTGGGATCTGTGTCAGTTACGCCTATGGCTGTGGAAACTCCGCCGTCAGCTTCACCGTGGTTTACTAACCCTGGTCAGATGCCTTCCAATGAGGGATAACCCTGGTCACCGGAGCAGCATATAAACGCGCGCCGGGTCGGGGTTGTCGTTCACATCCACACCACGCCTCTAACCGTAAGCCGAGTCCACGAGATCTCCCGGTAGACCAGACCACCCAGTGCCGACCATCGATCCTCCAGCAGCCACGATGATGATGATGGGCGAAGGCATGAGCGCCCCGCCATGGTCGGCGTCCCAGCACCACCACCTCCCGGTGAGCGGTGTCGACACCGGCGACGACGAGGCCGCGCCGTACCTCCTGGCCGCGCTGCAGCAGTACTTGCCGTCCAACAACGACTACGCCTGTGACGACGAGGAGGAGGCCACCGCGATGGCCGCCGGCGCGTACGCCGGCGACGAGTTCCGCATGTACGACTTCAAGGTGCGGCGGTGCACCCGCGCGCGCAGCCACGACTGGACCGAGTGCCCGTTCGCGCATCCGGGGGAGAAGGCGCGCCGCCGCGACCCGCGCAAGTACCACTACTCCGGCACCGCGTGCCCAGACTTCCGCAAGGGCGGGTGCAAGCGCGGCGACGCCTGCGAGTTCGCGCACGGCGTGTTCGAGTGCTGGCTGCACCCGGCGCGCTACCGCACCCAGCCCTGCAAGGACGGTACGGCCTGTCGCCGCCGCGTCTGCTTCTTCGCTCACACGCCGGATCAGCTGCGCGTCCTACCGCCGCAGCAGTCCAGTCCGAGGGGAGTTGGCTCGGGCGCGTCGCCTCTCGCGGAGTCCTACGACGGGTCCCCGCTGCGGCGCCAGGCGTTCGAGAGCTACCTCAATAAGACCTTGTCCTCGTCGCCTACCAGCACCCTCGTCTCGCCACCAAAATCCCCTCCCTCCGACTCCCCGCCATTGTCGCCGGACGGGGCCGCTGCTTACCTCCGCGGGTCCTGGCCTGGAGTGGGGTCCCCGGTGAACGATGTCCTTGCCTCGCTCCGTCAGCTGCGCCTCAGCAAGGCCAACTCCTTTCCGTCCGGCGGTTGGACCGGTTACCCCGCCTCTGCTGTCGCCTACGGTTCGCCTAAGGCTGGGGGCATCTACAGCCTACCCACCACTCCGAGGGCTACGCCAGCAACCATGGCCACCGCCACCAGCTTCGTGCCCAACCTGGAGCCGCTGGATGTCGGCTTCGGCGTGGAGGAGGAACCTGTGCAGAGGGTGGAGTCGGGCCGTGCCCTTCGCGCCAAGGTGCTCGAGCGCCTGAGCAAGGAAGGCACCGTCTCCAGCGATGCCAATACCGGCGTCGGAGGCCCGGACGTTGGGTGGGTCTCCGAACTCATCAACTGAGGTCAGGTTCTACGAGTTTCTTCTGCGAGTGACAGACAACACGGTGATGGTGGTGGTAAGATCAAGCCCGTCAGAGAAGGATCGCGTCGCCATCTTTAGTTTCCTTTCGTTGCTTCCAGTTTCCGCTTATTCCTCTGTACATATCTATCGCCACGTGAATATTCTTAGTTGATAGAACGGAGGCCGGGAGGTGGAAGAGTGGTGGATTTGTTTTGGGGTTCTTGAGGTAGCTGAAAATATCCCAGAAAAATAGTGAAAAAAATGTTGTAGAAATGTATTACTAGTAGTAGTAGGTGATGGTGGTAGTTTGCGTGCTGTCTGTGCGTAAGGGGGTGTGGAGGTGAAGAATGGCAGCTGGTTGTGACGACGACGGAGACGGAAGGTGGCCGGATCTCCTTCCAGCGGCAGCGGCGATGGCCGCTTGATTTCGGTGATTCCCAAGCATGCTTTATTTAGGTTGGATGTTTACGCATCTTTGTCGCATATGCATATCATGATGCATCGACTTGTCCAGGATATAGTAGATTTCAACCCACTTGTTGATTACTGCCCAATTTTTGTTAAAATCATCCCGCACAGCATATTTTGTACTAGTGGTACCTTAGTACCAGTTTATAATTCACCCACCATTGGTGAATTTCCCCCATGTAATCTTCTGTTAAAAGTAAATTAATGATCAGTGTTTTAATCAGCTTCACAGCTTGATTTTGGACTTTTTTGTGTGCCTTGTGACTACTCTGCTTGATTGTGCGGAGGTTAAGCTTGATTTTGGACTGCACTGAAAATGACTGGCGAGTGCTCTGATGGTTGGGAGCATTGTCGGCGATTGGCCGTGGAAACTTCGCGAGTGCGACGGCGTTAGGGTCGCCGGCCGGTCGTTTTCCTCCTTGGCGGAGGACGACGACTTGCACGGCCTCCCGCCATCCTTGTCGTGCGCTGCACATGCGCCCCTCGACGTTGCTGTGCTGTTCGTCTCTGACCACAAAAGTGGTCTGCATCGTTTTTGTGGTTTTCGATATCGTTTGATTTCGTGGTTTTTGATTTTACCGCAGCGGATTGGTTTTTGATGCATTTTTACGATTTTAACGGTTTTGGTCGACGATGGTTTTAGCGATTCAAACCAAATTATAAATCTTGCTCTGCACTCTGAAGCATTCCTCCGTACAGAGATGAGTGGGGTTCATTGACAAAGTGATGGCAGTGATTACAGGACAGTGGAGCTCAAGAAAATGGCGAGCCGTCTGGCCCGTCTGGGAGAGATCGCATAAGTGAATCCTGTTACAGTCTGCGCGGCAGGCGTAATCTCGAGTTGTGTTACTCCTGTTGGAGTATCAGCCAGTTGAAGAGGAGCAGTGCGGGGTGCGCGAGGGGTACCCGACGCCGGCGGCGACGGGGTTGGGGTGGGGCTGAGGACGGCGACGGAGCCCGGTGATGTTGTCTCTGCCGGACGCAGGTGCCCAACGCTTCCAGCTCCGATCGCGGCGGCCCCGGCACGCGGGACCGCTGTTGCTCCGCCGTGTGGCCATCTTTAGCGGGGGCAATGTAGCTATAGTTCTGTAGCCCTACCGCAGCTTTGCTTTGGTTGGCTTGGCTTGGAGTGGAGCAGGCGTATATGGGTTCGGCTCAGTCTCACCGTGGCATTGCCTGTCTCGTTCTGTGCGACAGGACGGCCTCTTTTTCCGGATTACATACACCGCCTTTCCCTTTCCTCACAGCAGCAGGGTGAATACTTTTTTCAGAGTCTTCATGCTAACGACATGGACGTGTGATTTTTTGACCAATAATTTTCGAGGGCAGAAAAATTATTGAGCCCAAAGGTCCCTCCCATCCTCTAAATAGGAACCGGACGCCAATAACCTTCGTCCCTCCGACGATGGTAAGAACAACTTGTTCCCCACTGCTCTAACGACGATCCGCTATGCATGAACCGTTGCGCCTCAACACCAAGTTGGCAAGTTGACTTGTTACTCTGAAATTCCAAACAGACTTGTTTCCTTGTAAAGCACCCCACTCCGCACGACGCGGGAAGTGTGACGCAGCTAATCCGCAGAATTCAGCCCACCGATCACGTCGGAGTAGTTGCAGAAGCAGCAAGCAGAAAGCTCCGGTCCGGCGAGGTCGATGTGCAGCCGCTGTTTAGACTTATGGATGCTGCAGAATGTACGGAGTAGTCGTAAGCTCTCGCTTTTGCGTCGTAAGCTCTCGCTTTTGCGTTGCAAGCAGCAAAAGCTCTGGACTGGTAGGGTACGGTGCCACCTCAGAGGCCTCAAGCCAATTGCACGAAAATATCTCGCTCCACGCATGTCACGCCGCGCCGTAGGTGGCGTCCAGCCCGGTAGGGCCCGACGACCCGTCCTCCACGGCAATCCGCTGGTTTGTCCGGTAGCGAGAAACGGGAACGCACACCTCACGCCGTACGGACGCACGGCTTTGTTGAGAGTTTTGTTCTCTCGACCCGACCCTATCCTATCTGTGTGGCGCGGATAAGGTCGCGGCGTCGCGCGTCCAGCTGGCGGTCACTCTGGGCTCGGAGCGGCACACGGGTCCGAAAGAGATCGTCGTCGTCTTCTCTGCCCCGCTAGCAGTCCTGCAGCACCGCTAACGCAGCCATCAGCCCTCAAAATCAGACGACGATTTGTAGAACTCCGTCTCCATTCGATCCGGCCCAGCGACTTTTCTTTTTCCTTCTCCTATGTTCCCTGTGGTTCTCCGGCCGCCAGTGGACCTGCGCCACAGCGATCGACCGATCGTTTTCGTCCCTTCGTTCATTGCACGGCTTCGCTTTAGTAGCGCGCGGCCTCGGTTGGCTGGGGAGCATGTGGGCGGTGTCGCGTGTCCACGCCTGTCTCGTTCCCAGCGACAGGACGGCGTCCTCCCGGTACCGCAAGCGGTTCCTTTCGGCCATTTCTGCGTCAGGTTCACGTCAGGAACCGCGTCCACGCAGCAACTCCTTTGTCTCGGCTCTCCTCGTTTCTACTCCTATTTCGTATTCTTTCTCCCCAGATGTAAGACCTACTCTAAGAAACAGTTCAGTCGGATCGCATGGCGTCCTCCACCTCTCTCCATAGCATCCATACGCGACGACCGGAGCCGAAGCCACAGTGAGAGTGGCGGACGGAACAGACACGCGAGCAGTCACCTAAAATCATCCGGTTTCCGGATTCCGGTAGGAGTACCACGCATGCGCATGAGCAGCTGCGCGATCCGGATTCCGGGAGCGTCCAGTGCGATCCATCTCCGGGCAACATGGCATATGTCTGAAGTTGCGAGTGGGGCGGATATGGTTATATCTGCCCATTTGCGAGCTGTATAATTAGTCGTAAATTAAATATACAGATTTTATAAAAATCCGTGAATTTGACATAAAAAAATATACGGTCATTGTAAAAATTCAATAATTTATCTATTCAATATAATTTATCAATCTATTATTACATATACAATTAATTCAAAATATTAGTAACTTTAAAATCATAATTTTTTATTTGGTGTAGTGAGTTTAAAATTGGATTTTAAAATTAAAATCTCACGTTTATACTATAAAATTTTAACGAATTCGACTAAAATTTGTTAGAAAACATTCTAAATAATAAGTAAGCAACTTTATGTAAATTAGTATAAGTAAAACAAATATAATAAAATTGCGAATTTTTGTGAGTTACTGCGGACGTATCTGCTTTTCTGATGAGTTTTGCGAGTGAATTATTGTTAAATCGTGAAAAAAATATCATTGATTCAAAAGAGAAACTAACATAAATTGAACATAATGCTCGTCTCACTTGCAACACCACTTGCAACACATATGCCAAGTGGGCGGTCCATCCTAGCTGCTATTTCACGTTTCCCCGCCGCGGAAAGCGCGACTCTGCCTCGCCGGTCGCTCTCCGTCCGGGCTGCCGCTGCCGGTGGTAGGGTACCGCGCAAATATCTCGCTCGACGCACGGCTTGCCAAGTGGGCGGTCCATCCTAGCTGCTATTTCACGTTTCCCCGCCGCGGAAAGCGCGACTCTTGCCTCGCCGGTCGCTCTCCGTCCGGGCTGCCGCTGCCGGTGTAGGGTACCGCGCAAATATCTCGCTCCACGCACGGCTTCGCAAGCGAGCAGGTCCCGCTACCGGGCCACCGGCGACCAGCGACCTTCGGGTATTGTCGCCTAGCGCATGTGCAAGCTCCGGACCTGAGTAGGCTCCAGTACAGCATCGGGCGCAACAGGGCTCGCTTGCAGCGGCTGCTCATGCGTTGGGTGTTGTACGTACGGAGGGACTGAGGGAGGTCCGTCGTGGCCGTGTGATGGGAGGGAATTTAGGGAAGGACAGCCTCTGTTTCAAGAGCGTCAACAGTTTGGCTGTTTGGATAACAAGAGCAACGTGGCAGCGGATGGCAGTGTCGCCGGCCGGCCGGTCTATGATGGCCGGAAAAGGCTTAGCTCAAGTAGCAACAACCCCACCACGAGAGATCGAACCAAGGCCATGGCGGGCCGGAACCAAGTAATGGGCTGGATGCTCTGGCCTGAATGGGCACAGAGAATAGGGTCATCTTACATTTCTCACGATTTTGTTCCGTTTCGGCCTGTTGGGCCGGGGATGCTCCATGCCATCATTTTTCGATCTTCAGTTTCGTGTCTACCGTCCGATTTTAACGAACGGTAGTGCGATCGGACGGGGAGTACATCTATTTCTAACGCGTTCGATCGCACAACTGCCCGTCAGTTGATGGAGGAGGAGACATGACACTGCAACGCGAAGGAGACTACTAATTGGCCGTAGCAGCAATGACATGAAGACAAAGCCTTTGAAAGGTAGTACTCCGTACTTTGTAAAACCATGGGCAAACTTGGTCGCTCCAGCCCTTAGAGCATTCACAATGTTGAGTAAACAGTTTTCTAAAAAAGAAGTTGAGTAAACAGTGCATCACGGGAAGGAAAAAATCGAACCAAGCACATTGTGGGAAGTCAGGGTGGGCGTGGTGCGGGTTGGTCCACTGGACCTCCGAACCGATCCACGAAACTAATCACCATGGATCACCTTCTGGGGGCAGCTGGTTCAGTTCCGTTTGATCCATGGGATCGATTGGATCGAACCCTTATTGCCGTTCGACATTCATATTCCGCTGCCGGCTAATAGATTAATGGAGCCCTGCACAGCGGTGACGCGGAGCAAGTGCGTGCTGTTATTTGAATACTCTCCGTCGAGGTCGCCCCTCGACTCCATCGCGTCGTCCGTTAATACTCCGTCGTCGCTCATATCTCCTGCCGGCTAGTCGATTGCTGGAGGCCTGGAACCCCTGAGCATCAACGACGACCGACACGGCGATGTGTGCTGTTGTTTCACTCATCTCCTTCGCAATCATCCTGTTACACTGACGCAGTATAAATTTGTAGATCAGAGGTACGATGCATATCTTTTTAATCGATGTGATTTAATTCACGATGTACTTAAGAATATAGTCTAATTCAAATCATCACGAGAGGTAATACCTTACGTTTAAATGTTGAAATCGACGAACTCATGTATAATAAAGTGAATTACAACGACAGAAGGGCTTTTACACGGAAAGAATTTCTAGCACGCTTTTGTGAGTGTATGGCTCTCCAATTCGTTCGTACTTGTACGAGGGTCTCCAGCGGGCTTTTATATAGAGGCTAGACAGGGTTACAATGCGAGATAAAATGGACAGCTCTCTAACAGTTGGATGCTACGATAAAACTTGACGCTTATGAAACTAGATGTCTTCTGACATGTGAGGCGCAACCAAACTTAATCCTCACAAGATGAAGCTTCTTTTAACGAGTAGAGCCGTCACCAAACTTGGCTGTCACGGAAACGAGCCCACTCTGATGAATGGAACCAACGACATCTTCGAGAATGTTCTCGATGATCTTTAGTGCTGGTCGGTCCTCTAACGTCAGCTGTCGTCCTTAGCCTATCTCTTGTTCAGCGCCGAGGGGGGGGAGTTGCTTACCGTTTGCTTTACTGCCCTGCCACCTTGCACAGTTGTCAGAAATCTCTGTGTTGGCAAGAGTCTTGTCGCGTGTTGGTTAGAAAAGTAAATAGGTTACTTGATTATTTTGGCGTTACGCTGTCTCTGACTCTAAGAGGGTCGGGGTGGCTCTTATGATTAAGTACGCTCGACTTTTTTAGTTAGGCTTCGTGAACACTTATAGGATTTTTTTTAGACCCACGAATTGTTGTTGATGAGCCGTAGTTTGTACCTCGTGCCATGGAGTAATCTTGGATTGTAAGTAACGGAGGGATATTATCTTGATATATCCCACGATAAGGCAGCGGATGATGGAGCTGACACTCGACCTGATGCTAGTCAAGGCGATCGTGGCGTTGGAGCGTAAGGCCCCGTTTGAAACGGAGGATTTGCTTTTTTTTATTTTTTTTAAATTAAATTAATTATTGTGAAATTTTTGTAAAATTTTTGTGAAATTTCTGCGTTGAGACTAAGGGTGCCCTCTAACGGCTGAAGGATAAGACGATGCAGATGCTCATTGATGCCGGCTCAAGGACAGACGCTTCAAAACAGGAAACACCCAAGATTATTTGACGAGAGCTGCTAGCCTCGGAGCATTTTCAACCAGAGTGCCGTAAAAATTTGAAACGATCCATAATACCCAATGAAGCTGTGGTGCGTGCCAAAAATTAACAATGGCTAACCCGAATGTCCCGCAAAATGTCACTGGTTCGATGGGTTGGGAGCGGTTCACTCCGTGCTTGAACCACGCCCATCCTGAGTGGGAAGCGAACCGTGGTCGTCGGAATCTAAAATCACAATCTATTATTAGTTCAACCGGACCGATGGAAGTAAAAAATTATTTTGGCCTCTGAAACTGCCGCTCCATCCTCCATAGCACAAGGGGAAGTGGATGAAGGGAAGAATAAGTAGTTTAATCTTTTATAGGATTCACATACTTTTTTCTTTTCCTAAAACTGGGCCCACAGACGTCGTAGCCAGCGAACTCAAGCATACTCGCTTGGTTCTGTGCACTGTTGTGACTGCCCTTAGTTCCATAGCAGCAAAATCAAGTTGTTATCAGTGTACCACTTGAGACTGTTATAAAAAAGACATAATCATGAGAGAGTAGGCTATAAGATCTGTTTTGTTAGTGCCTAATACCACAACTCACTTTCGCTAAGTGTGGTTTGAAATAAAAAATATGGCTAATATATGTTTAGCCACATGTGTGTGGCAATGTTAGAAAAAAAATACAGAGTGTGATATGTGAGGCAGAGTGCTTAAAGAAGTAGGAGTATGACTTTGCCACAGTGGTGACGATGAACTAATTAGGTGCTAAGAATATGTGAGCAGGGATGCAGCTAGCAGCAACGATTGATGCCAGGAAGGTAATTTTGGAAACTGATTCCCAGGTACTAGTGGAGTTCTGGAACACCAAAGATTTCTCCCGGTCTGAAGTTGCCACTATCCTAACGGATATGGAATGCTTATTAGCTGTGTTTGAGTCTCTTACTTTAAATTATGTTAATAGGGTGGCTAATTGGGTAGCTCATTTCGGTGCACAGGAAGCTGCACATTACTCCCTCCGGTTGAGAAAATCACGATCTTCAAAACATAACTTTAAATTCTATTTTTTTATAAAAATATTTATTAATAAGTAACATATTTATATTTTTATAAAAATACTTTGTAAAACAAATCTAATTATATAATTTTTATAATTTTAAACTTAATATGTTAAAAGTTATTTGTAATAATTTATATTTTCTATGTTTGACTAAAACATTATTTTAAACGACATAGTGAACTGGAGGGAGTAAAAGGCATCTTTCAGATGGTTGAAACCCCTGATTTCCTGTTGCCTAGTATGCAACATGATTCTAATTTCATAGGTTAATGAAAGTGCTTATCTGATTTTTTTTAAAAAAAAGAAGAATATGTGACATGATTAAATTTAGGTGTGACAAGTTAGACACCAAACATGCTCAGTCCTTTGCAAATTACTTCTCTATGTGATATAATGGATTGTATAATTCATCAAAGATAAAATTTAAAATCTATTTGTGAACAGGGTTGAGGAAAAACAATGTCAATTTTTGGTTAAAAAATTAAAAAATAATTTTTTGAAAAAAATTAAAATTTGGAAATTAATCAATAAACTGGTAAAACTGAGAGTACAATAAAATCAGCAGGTTTTAAAATAAAAAATTTAAAATTCGACCGATTTACTGTAACATTTTGACCAAATTTTATTCAAATATTGATTTTAGAATTTAGAGGTGTTTTCGTTTGGACCGTGACACTGCCCTCCCTCCGATTTCCACGGTTGGAAAGGTTAATAAACGAAAACCATGTTTGGGAATTGGGATAGAGAGAGTACTGCAAAAATCATATTCGCGGCCTTTTCTTTTGAACGAAAATCATTTTCACTGCCGTGCGTGCGCCCTTCTCCAAGGCGGTTCCTCAGCCACCAAGCGGCGGGCATGGACATCGACGACCCATCGACGCGCCTCGTCGGCGGCGGTGCCGAGCCGCCCCGTATCCGGCGGCTGGAGGAGTCGGTGGTGAACCGAATCGCGGCGGGCGAGGTTATCCAGCGGCCGTCGTCGGCGGTCAAGGAGCTCATCGAGAACAGCCTCGATGCCGGGGCCTCCACCGTCTCCATGACCGTCAAGGATGGTGGGCTCAAGCTCATACAGGTCTCCGACGACGGACACGGCATCCGGGTACGCGCGCTAATCTCTAGACGGCTATACCCCTAAAACGAACTGTCTTATCCCCTAAACCCTGAGACTGTTGTCACGTTGTGAAGACAAGTTTGGAATTTTTAGTGTGGGATACTTGGAGGATCGAGTATTTGACATTTGATTGATTGCGCCTGTAGCTTAATCGTGCCTGCGAGCACATGTAGGACCATTTGGTGGAATTGGAGCAGGGTTAAGAAATTTCAATTCACCGTTTTGTTGAATTGGAAATGTTTTTAGGTTTGACTAACATTTGTCATGGAATTCAAACACGAGAGCACAATTTTTATTAAGGGAAATGCTAATTTTAGTTCTGTAATTGTTTGTGATGCAATGATATACTGTACGCGAAGGCCTAAGGGTCCTGCTCCGTACTACACATCAAGTACATTGGAAACATTCCTTTTCAAAAATTAGCACTATATATCCCGCTGAAGGACTATTCACTTAATTTCTGCTGACGCGCACCTTTTGCCATCTAATTTACTTTCCTTTCACAGTTTGAGGATTTGCCAATATTATGTGAAAGGCATACTACCTCAAAGTTATCTGCATATGAGGATTTGCAAACCATTAAGTCTATGGGGTTCAGAGGTGAGGCCTTGGCCAGTATGACTTACGTCGGCCATGTTACTGTGACAACAATAACAGAGGGCCAACTTTACGGTTATCGGTTAGTTCATTAACACTTCCATTGTTTAATGCTTCTGCTACGTTCTTTAACTCTTATTGATTAATTTTATCCTACTTTCTCCCACCTCCCAGTGTTTCTTATAAAGATGGGGTAATGGAGAATGAGCCAAAACCTTGTGCTGCAGTTAAAGGAACTCAAATCATGGTGAGTTTGCTTAGTGTTCTAGTGATTTAATTTGTTGCAAATTGCAATTTCAACAAAAAAACCTTTTAAATCCTAACTTCTCTGCAGGTTGAGAATTTATTTTACAATATGGTAGCTCGTAGAAAAACATTGCAGAACTCTAATGATGACTACCCCAAAATCGTAGACTTCATTAGTCGATTTGCCATCCATCATATCAACGTGAACTTCTCTTGCAGAAAGGTAAATATCACTTGTGTTTTCTTTTTTCTAATCTCATCAGTCATTAGATTAAATAGTGTCGTTTTATTCTCATGTCACAGCATGGAGCCAATAGAGCAGATGTTCATAGTGCGAGGACGGCTTCTAGGCTGGACGCTATAAAGAGTGTCTATGGAGCTTCCGTTGTTCGTGATCTCATGGAAATAGAGGTTTCAGATGAGAATGGTGCAGATGCAGTATTCAAGATGAATGGTTATATCTCAAATGCAAATTATGTGGCCAAAAAGATTACAATGATACTTTTCATAAACGGTATATCTTTGCAGAGCACTAATGAGTTTTTTGGGACAATTTTGCTCCATCAACAAAATCTAATAATTTTATGGGGACTTGCAAACTTTGTGCATTATGAATATAGATAATTTATGAGATAAGTTATGGTCCAAATTATCAAATTATCTACATTATGTTGAATTGACTGAAACTGTATTTGTTCCTAGAGGATGCTTGCTGTAGCCAGATTAAGATTCAGCTTTGCAGGCCACATATATTGCGCCAAACAGTCCTTGTGTCAGAAAACTATATGTTATATATGTGCCAGTTTCAAACTGGGTCTAAAATAGCAAACATTGCCCAGTCTCATTTAGATGATTATTCTCCAGTTGTTTCTTTTTGGGGGAGAATTTCGAGCAACTTTTGTGCATTCACTAACAAAAGGATGAAATCAGGCTCCCTGTTCCAACACCAACTTGTCAAATTACACACCCAGTTAAATGATTCTCAACAATTGATCTGTCATATTTTAACATGGACCCCTTGTGAACTACTAGTACGCTACAGTTTTTTTTTAAAAAAATAAATATATATGCATGTCTTTGTTTTATCATTTATTTGTCTTTGTATTTACTCTTCAGATAGGCTTGTAGACTGTACTACATTAAAAAGAGCTATTGAGTTTGTGTACTCTGCAACACTGCCTCAAGCATCCAAACCCTTCATATATATGTCCATCAATCTTCCATCAGAACATGTCGATGTCAATATACATCCAACCAAAAAAGAGGTATGCAGTGGAACATTCTTATTCTGATGTTTAAGAATTTTCCCTCCCAAAAAGTAAGTGAGCAAATGAAAGATCTTTTTTGTGAATCCTCTGGATTGCAGGTTAGCCTCTTGAACCAAGAGCGAATTATTGAAATAATTAAAGACACTATTGAGGAAAAGCTGAGGAATTCTAATACGACAAGGATATTTCAAACTCAGGTCATTAACTGGTTATTATACCTGGCACCTGCTATGAGGAAAAGCAACCACTTATTGCATTACTTCATGCATTCATCCACAAATACATGCATAACTGCAGAAGATTATATTGAAATATTTGTATGTTGTAATTTTCTTTGAAACTTGCTTAGAAGTGTGATTGTCATTCGTGGCCCTTGCCGATAAGCTTAAGCATATAACTTTAGTCGAACTTCCCCTATGTATTTCCAGTGTGGTGGTCCGTGTTGTCCATATGCCATTGATAATAGACCATTATAGCTTTCCTTCTCGAATCTCGAACTGTTTTATGTCGTATGTACATATGAATTCATATTTTGATGAACTTTAATGCCAATTAATGATGCTGTTTCATATATGTTGCAGGTGGTAAACTCAGCACTTACCCAAGTTAACATGCAGAAGGAAAAAGCTGAGGTCAAAGTGGCCTCAGGTATGTAGAATGCTGTTAACACTTACTCCCTCCGGTTTCAAAATATTGACACTATTGACTTCTAACATCAACTTTGACCATTCATCTTATTAAAAAATTATGATAAATATAATATATTTTGTTATAATTTACTTTGCCATTAGTGGTATTTGAAACATGTAATAATTTTACATATTTGAACATATTTTTTGAATAAGATGAAGGGTCAAAATTGATATAAGAAGTCAATGGTGTCAATAATTTAAAACCAGAGGGAGAGGAGTACATTGGAAATTTAGATCATAGCTCTTTATGCTAGAATGTCTTCCAGAAATGCTCTGTGCTGCATGAGTTTAGTATTTGCTCCTTATTAGTAATGCATGAAACCTCCACCATCCCACTTAGCATATAATCTGACTGTAATCATCTTGTACTGTAGGAATAAAATCTCAAAAGACCCCTGTAAGCCAAATGGTCAGAACTGACCCACGAGATCCATCTGGTAGGTTGCACACTTACTGGCATGGGCAATGCTCAAATCCTGAAAAGAAATCTGATCTTGTTTCTGTAAGGTATGGTCTTAACTACCAACCTGACAACCATTCAAGATACATTTGTTACTTGATTTGATATTATATTTGTGTTTGTTGGTACTTCCCCATTACATGCAGCAAGTGTAATTTAGGTCACTGATTTTTGCAACAACTTGTTTCTTTTTCAATGTTTATGCATGGTTCTTCAGAAATGTTGTAAGATCAAGAAGAAATCCAAAAGACGCCGTTGAGTTGTCCAGTCGTCATGAGCTTCTTATGGAAATAGAATCGCACTGCCATCCTGGTGAGTTCATCTTAGCCTCTCATGCTGAACGGAGTGCCTTTTTCCTTCTAGCTCAATGTTTATATATCTCTGTAGGTCTTTTAGAAGTTGCAAAGAATTGTACATATGTTGGGATGGCTGATGAAGTTTTTGCATTGGTACAACATAGTACTCGCTTGTACCTTGTAAATGTGGTAAATGTTAGGTAAGCTACATTGATTTATCTCTCATGTCTTGTCTAAGCTAAATAACTCACATTTTAAGACATGACTTATGAAAGGTCCCAGACATCCGAATTCCACTCTTCCCATAAACAGATAACTTACACTAATACACTATGCATGTACTTGCATAAACTTGTTCAGTGCTCATGCAGTCATGCTACACCATCACTAAACTGTTCCCCTACATATAATATATGCACGCATGCAATTAATTCCACCTCTTCAAAATATTGCATTGGTAACTGTATTTCTGGGGCTATTTTGCATTACTTTCAAGTTTTATGTTTATGATTCAAGGTGTATTTTCATGATTCAATTTGTGGTGCAGTAAAGAACTCATGTACCAACAAGCTCTCTGTCGTTTTGGAAACTTTAATGCTATACAACTTAGTGAACCAGCTCCTCTTCGGGAGTTGCTCTTGATGGCACTGAAAGATGATGAAACGGTTGAGGAAAATGATGTGGAGAAACTGGATATTGCTGAAGTAAGTTGCTTTATGAATTGCACAATTTTTTGTTAATGTGGTAGGTGATGTTTTCATTTCATAATTCATTTAGTACGGTTGAGTCACCTAATTCCTGTAGCACTTTTAGTTTGTCAAACACAATCTATCTCTTTGCAGGTTAACTCTGAGATACTCCAAGAAAACGCTGAGATGATTAACGAATACTTCTCCATTCACGTTGATAAAGATGGAAACCTGACCAGGCTTCCAGTTGTACTTGATCAGTACACCCCTGATATGGACCGTATCCCAGAATTTGTGTTGTCTATGGGGAATGATGTAAGTTTATGAAGCTTTAAGTTCAGTGTATATATGCAAACTTGAATTTGGGCATGGCTTAGACTATCCACTCTGCCTTGAGGTTGATGGAAAGCAGTAATATTTTTTGCAAGCTGTGTCTATGTTTCAAATTCTTGGCTTATTTTCCGATAATTTATATTTATTCAATTTTACTATTTTGAATGATGCTGGGTATTCATTTCACGACATATGTTTTGAAGAAAATTTCAGGCCTATTTTGTTTGAGATTTCTGCTGCCATCCTTACTCTGGGGTATCCTGACTTTTAGCAATTACATTCTCACAACAGGTTACCTGGGATGATGAGAAAGAGTGCTTCAGAACAACAGCAGCTGCTATTGGGAACTTCTATGCACTCCATCCTCCAATCCTTCCAAATCCATCTGGGAGTGGCCTTGAGTTATACAGGAAAAATAAAGATAGCATGATGAGTGGTGAGCATGTTGATAATACAGGTGAATCTATATCTGTAGTTGGCAACAGTTACTGAAGTGTCAAATTTGATTGGTGCCAGGACATTATTAAGAGTGACATGTTTACACCTCAGTTGCCATTAAGTGCTTTACTGAATCTAGAGTTTTTTTATTGTTGACAATTGCGAAAGATAACATTAGGTGGAACTTCAAGGGCATGGAAAAAAATTCTGTTGATATATGATGCCAGGGCTAGATCTTTTGTAGTTTCAGTTATTGCAGCTTAAATGCATGCTTTTTCATTGCTGTTAACAGTAATTTCTATGAGTCTAAAAAGTAAATTGCACTACAGAAGTTGACATTGATCAAGAATTAGTTGCGGAAGCAGAAACAGCATGGTCTCAACGTGAGTGGACCATTCAGCATGTCTTGTTTCCATCAATGCGACTTTTCCTCAAGCCCCCCAAGTCAATGGCAACAGATGGAACGTTTGTTCAGGTTTGTCACCCTTCAGTTTTGTGGGCACAGATTAGCTGACTTTACAGCACGCGTAACGTGGCTGCTGATATGTCAGTATGCACGTTACTACGTGCAGTAAAGTCAATGAGCACCCAGTCCCTATTTTGTGGTTTAAAGCTTTCAAATATCAAATATGTTTGTAATTTTGAGTCTAGAATCACCATTTAATGTGGCTCGATGCATTTTTGTCTTTGAAAGATATAACTGCTGCACATAAATCATTAGCATGCTTTATGTACAAGTTTTCCTTTTATATATTTCACCAGCTTGGTATTCAATCAATTAGCAAATGGCCAACGTGGCCTTTCCATTATAATTGCGTTTACATGTGTCTTTGCTATAGTCAAATGTACATCCAGATTGATCCATACCACCAACTAAACTGTACCCTCCATCTTTGAATCGCTGGCAGAAATCTTAAGGCTCAATGTTGCAAATAATACAGTGAATTATTTCATCAAAGTTTCATAACTTCTAAACCACCTCGCCACCTTTGGATGGCATTGTTTTGGGTCGATTATGGTATTGCCTGCCGACATTAGCTAGGAGCTTTCGAAACTTTTAGTTTTACCATTGTTGTATAATTCACCATTTGCCAATTGTAATGACCGTGGCTACTACTCCTAACTTTTTGCTTTTGTTCTTAAAATTGACTTGCAGGTTGCTTCACTGGAGAAACTTTACAAGATTTTTGAAAGATGTTAGCACACTCGATGACAGCTCAGAAGCTAAGTAAACTATGATTAAAGAATTTGAGCTGTATATATTTTAACTACTATGTCTTGTGAACATTTGTAGACTGGACAGATTCGACTCCTGAAATTGAGATATGCCCCCACCAAAACATCTCGTATCTTCCTGGCCTATAAATAAGGGTAGAGGTGAAAATTAATCACCGAGTTTACTTACCAAACCTTTTTAGTTAAAAAAATGAATTAGCATTTCAAAAGTGGTGAGATTTTGAAAACATAGTTCATTGTTTTGAACTAAAGAGGTTCAGTGGTTAACCTTAGGTGCACATATTTGCAACATTTCGTATCTTCGTGACCTATAAATAGGGGTAGAGGTGAAAATTAATCACCATGAGTTTATCCACTAAAAAAAACTAGCATTTCAAAAGCGGTGAAGATTTTGAAAATTTAGTTTATTTTTTTGAACTAAAGAGGTTCAAAAATTAATCTTATGTGAGCATATTTACACCTCTATTATAAGGGTGGAAGCGAAAGCTTTTCTGTGTACCCATAGATCAGAGGCGCATCTAACATGCCAAATATGAACGATACAACAAGCATGCTGCGTGCATATCTGGTGAAACCTGAGACAATTAAGAAAATGTTAGTTTACACTAGGGTTCTGTTTAGCATAATTTATTTAGCTTATTCACAGAAAAAGTAGACGTTGTGACAGCAACAAACTTATTTTATATTTTATTAGTTCAGCAGTGGTTTAGAATGAACTAAAGTCTTGTGTTCAAATAAGCTGAGTAAACATTATACTATTAAACTGAAAAATAGTGGAGGCACAAAGCAGCTGGGGATGTAGCTCAAATGGTAGAGCGCTCGCTTTGCATGCGAGAGGCACGGGGTTCGATCCCCCGCATCTCCATCTATTATGACCTTTTTTTTTTTTTTGCACCGGTGTCGATAGGATGTATCGTCGTCGGCCCGGCTACCACGGTTCACGTTGGTCACCCTGACTCCGACAAACCACGTAGCCATATTCTGTTCTGTATTGTACAAATAAAAGGCGGTTATGGACATGAAATGGCATTGCATCTAAATATTAACATTGGTGCGAACAGGTATGTATTTTGGTGGCACAATCTAGTATCATATTTTATCCGTTTCTCAATTGACGTTGTTATTGTTTGTTAATATTATTTTTGACTTATTCATTTTGTTTAAAAATTAGTTCAAATATGTAAAGTTTTAAGTTGTGATGGTTACGTTTGGATGTGACCGGTTATCCGCTCGCAAAGATTTGGTACGTCCGCATGCGCCCGCGCGTTGGCGAGCGATTTTGGCGCCGCCGTCTCGCTCGCGTTGGCAAAGAAAAAAGAACTGCACTGCTAGTTACATGGGTTGATGAGCCAAATGTTGGAAAGATTTCAAACGAGCAGCAAATCGGCGTCGGTGCGCGTGGGCACGCCAATTTTTGGTGTAGGAGCATCGGCTTCGATCCAAACCGCCCCCATATTGCTGGGTTTTATAGTCAGTATATTTTATACTATTGCTGGATTTTAGAGTTAGTATGTTTTAGAAAGAAGTTTAAATTACCCCCACTTAATTTTTCTCGGAATAACCTTTTTATCTGTATATATATTGGTTGTGGGCACACTGTCCGAGTCGATATTGTTTCAAAGTCACCATAAAAATGTGTTTAGGTATACGTAACAGAGCACAGGGAATATTGCCGTTCTTAATTTCTTATAAATGAATACTGTGTAGATGTTTTGCGATCTGCGATTGGCTTTTCCAACTTCGCCGTGATTCTGATCACCTGGGCTACAACTTTCATAGTTGAAGGCGAGAGGTTGTTTGGACCAGTGTGGAATGATCTAATAATGTATAACATCGCTGACAGGCTTGGGATATCTGGATTCATGGGATAGATCCTCACTTCAAGCAGACTTGCCCTGACCCAGTTCATCGTTTCACTGATTGTGGTTACTCTTCAACATTGTTTTACCTGACAAAGCTAGTTTTCATCCTCCTGGGTCTTGATACCGTTTGCTGCAATATAATATTAATGTCAGGAGACTAAAGTTTATTGTAGGTTGTGTTGTAGAAAGAAGAATCAATAATATTTATTGGGAGTTCATATTTCGAGAAACCAGAGCAAATAGAGTTTCGATGACATTGCTTTGTCTTTTAGCCCAATTTTCTGGAGCACATAGGGTTGTGATCACTCTTTGGGAGTATCATATTTTCTTTGGCCGAGGTCTCTCTTTGGATTACACAAATGGCAATAAACAAGGGGCAAATCCACTTAAAAGCATTAAGATACGCTACAAGCTGCTTACCGTCTCATAAGTTGAAAAACTGCATTATGAAGCTTTTCTTTATAAGACGAATTTTGGGCAAAGAATCGGCCGATTCCCGCACGACTATTGTGCCACGTCATTTGTTTTTTTTTTTGTCCACCGTCGATTTAATCATACCGTTTGAACGATAGCTGTCTAGACTCCAGAGACTTCCAACTTGTATCTGGCAATAATGAAACCTGACACCTCTGCTTCCCCCTTCACCGTCACAAGCTAGACACATACAGGAGCCAAAGGCAGGGAATCGTCGGTGTTTCGATTATCGATCCAGTAAAATTTACGTAATCGAAATAATTATTTGTGCGTTCTTCATATTCAAATAAGCTAGACTCAAAAGTTAAACCGGTTCCGACCGTCGAGGGATGTAATATCCTATGTTCAGAGACGAGAGAGATATCAAATCGAATGAACTCGAGAAACACAGAGACAATGCGAAAGGGCCTTGACAGAACTCTAGCTTACGTGGATGGATATGATTATAGTGGAGTGGCTTAAATACAATTTGGCTAACTTCCCTCGTTCGTCTAATGTTATATGGTACCTCTTTCATAAGGATCGGACCGAGAGCACCAACTAAGCGCCTACGAAACCTGCTGGCCCTCCGTCAGATGGGGCCTTGGTCGTCGTTTGAGTTGGTCGTCTGGCGCTCGCTGGCGTCGGTGCAGTTGGCCGGTGGCTTTCGTACGTCCTTTGTTTAGCCACGAGGAACAAATGACACTTTTTCATCTTACTTTACCCATCGTATGGCTGCTTTACTGACTTCTGTAACGCTTTGTCGGGACTCTTTACCTCTCGGCAAAATTGCTTTACCTCTTCCTATATATTATCAGGAACCTTTGTAGTTGTCAGTGGTTGGTTGTTAAGGTGTTGCCCGACCCTTGGGTGTCAGATCAGAGCGTTGGTTTCTAGCCGTTGGTGGGTTAAACGTTGTTGCCGTGTATCTTCAACTTTCTGTCGGTCGGGCTTGAACGCTTACGCAGTTTCGACCTCTGAGGTCAGGACGTTCTTGGCGGAATGTGATTCTTTATAAGCCGTAAACAGATTGTGAGCTGAAGTTTGTAGACATGCCTTCGTGTAGAAGCTGGGTTCGTAAGTTTCGCAACCGCCAGCCAGAGACAGCAGCTCTCCTCTGGCCACCATGCGATTAAGGAAGAAATCTTTATATATGAATCCTGACACATTTTCTCGGGCTGTGATCATGCCACGTCACCAGAATTTTTTGTCAACTGTTAGATCCGAACGAAGCTCGATCGTGGCCATCCCCCGCACTCCACAGGCCCACACTCGAAGCCGACCCGCGACACTTCCTTGGCGCCCCGCAAACACCCCCTCCCTACCCCAGTCCACCAGAGGAGCGCCGTCGCCCCAGGCAGCTTGCATCCCCTGCCGGCGGCCCCCGACCCCCGCCTACGCCCCCACCCCCCGTCGACGGGCCACAACCGCCCCTAGCCTGGAGCTCCACCCCCAGGCCGATGATCTGAATCGTCTGATGATAACATTGGGAGCTCTAGACTCTTCGGCCTCTGCCCCTACTTCCGGCGAAGCCGCCGCCTGCCGCCTCCGACTGTTGTCAACACTATCGAGAGGTCCTCCCCTGTTGCCCTTACCACCCTCCTCTTCCCGTCCTCCACGCCCCACCTGCTTCTCTCTCTCTCCTCGGAACAGAGGCGACCATGGTCAGGGATCGCAACTTCTTATTGGTATCATATATGGCCTAAGAGTGTCCACCCAGAGGAACCGAGAGCATCAGTGCAGTTGACCGGTGGCCTTCGTACGTTCTTTGTTTAGCCACGAGGAACAAATGACACTTTTTCATCTTGCTTTGCACATCGTATGACTGCTTTATCAACTTCTGTAACGCTTTGCCGGGACGCTTTACCTCCCGGTACGATTGCTTTACCTCCTGTTGTACATTATCAAAAACATCTGTGGTTGTCAGTGGTTGGTTGTTAAGCCGTTGCCCGACCTCGGGGGTCGGGTCAGAGCGTTGGCTTCTAGCCGTTGGTGGGCTGAACTTTGTTGTCGTGTAGCTTCAAACTTCCGTCGGTCGGGCTTGGACGCTTGTGCAGTTCCGACCCCTGAGGTCGGGACGTTCTTGGCAGAATGTGATTCTTCGTGGGCTGGAGACGGATTGTGAGCCATAATTTGTAGACGTGCCTTCGTATAGAAGCTGGGTTCGTAAGTACCCGAGATATATTATCCCCACTGTCGGACTCAAATCCCCATCCACGCACCAGTTTCGCAACCGCCAGCCAGTGACAGCAGCTCCCCTCTGGCCACCATGCGATTAAGGAAGAAATCTTTATATACGAATTCTGGCACATTTTCTCTGGCTGTGATCATGCCACGTCACCAGAAATTTTTTCAACCGTTAGATCCGAACGAAGCTCGATCATAGCCATCCCCCGCACTCCATAGGCCCACACTCGGAGCTGACCCGCGACACTTCCCTGGCGGCCCGCAAACACCCTCTCCCTACCCAGGTCCACCAGAGGAGCTCCGTCGCCCC
>BCLG01000175.1:212661-257871 GCA_001602295.1 Zoysia matrella
TTCAATTTTTTACCTTTTTAGTCGCAGGGAGCAAGGATAATGGGAATGAACCATTCCATTTGAATATTTAACAGAATATGGTCGATCCAAAACCATTGGTGCACATTTCTTAGTATCTTTGCACCAGCTTACATTTAGCAGTATACTTAGACGAAACATTGAGGCATCCTTAACAGTGGCAGGTTTAGAATGAGCATGTCTCTCCCTAAGTTTTGTCCAAGTTAGGAACAAAATACTTTTATTTATTGCTATTTACTCCCTCCGTTCTTAAAATATTATCGTCATTGACTTCAGATATCAACTTTTACCATTCATCTTATTCAAAAAAAGTTTGATGAAAATATTATATATTTTTATTATAATTTGTTTTATTCTTTACTCTTTAAAAAACACAGTTTTTTTCTATGTACACACGGTAAAACATCTCAACAGAGATAGATTAGACTACGTGCACACGAAAAAATACATCCAAAGTTGTCTTTTTTACAAATCTGACGAATGAAGTCTCTCCACATACATCTCTTACAAATCAAATAGACAAGCTCTTTCGGATCTCCCAAAGCTTGGTCCACACGAACCATTATTAGTTATTAGCACTGATGCCCTTGCTAACGCTACGATCGAAGAAAAAATATTACATTAAGAAAATAATATATTAAAATTAAAATTATAAGTTTCTTATTATTCATCACGATAATAAAAGGTTTGAGTTATGTGCATCATATCTAGAACTTGATGCGCTTTAAAAAATTTTGAACAAATATAGGTATATTTTCTTTACATTCATTATTTTGGTATTTCAATAACTGTAGCAAAAATTTAATCTTAAAATATTCCCATTCTGCACCTGTATCAATATGCATTATAATTAGATCAACACAGCCATTTTAATATTATTATGCACAAAAATAGTAAAGAAAAAAACTCATAGGAGAGATTTGATTGACCCCAACCATACATGAAGTTAATAACCAAATAGGCTGTTAGACACCGAGAAAAAAAATAAAAATTTGGTAAATGCATGTTCCACTTATAATTTTAATTTTAATATATTATTTTCTTAATTTAATATTATTTTCTTCGACTGTAGATGCTAGTATCAAAATAGTTAGAATCATGAGTTATAATTTTAGACATTTGAATTATTTTTTTAATAAAATAAATGGTCAAAGTTAATGTCAAGTCAACGTCGATGATAATTAAAAAACGGAGGGAGTACTTCGAGAATCTCAAGCAGCTTTGAATGTTATTTTTGCTGAAACTTGATAGAGGGAGGGAGAAAGCTTTTTTTTTTTTTGGCTCCTGGTACGAATTTTCAGCCTCTACAAAAACCGAGCAGGGCACTGAAACATCCACCAAAACCAGACAATCAATAGGTGAGTATAATACTTCTGCAGGTTAAAGTGTTGATCACTTGAAATGGTTTGTGAGCTAAGCATGCCATCATTTACAGAAGAAAAATTTTAGCAGCCCTCTCGACTTGAAGGAGAAAACATATTTTTTATGAAGTAGATGCCTTCGAGTTGTTACTTGATAGAAGAAAGCCCTTCTCCCAGGAACTTTTGTACAAGAGTTACTCATTTATTAAGTTTCAGTCTGTTGTTGCAGTTCTGACTATAAAATGTTTTGTATAGTAAAGCAGTAACTAAATTTTTTATTTATATCTAATGAAAAAAAAAGACTTCTATCAGATAGAATATTACGATACAAGATTATTTAGGTGATTGAAAGAGGATTACTTTATCTTCATCACGATTCTAGCTCAAAATTGTTCATAAGGATCTAAAAGCAAGCTTCAAAACCATACTTGTTGAATTGTTGGAACCTAGTAAGGTTCGTTTTCCCTTTGGCTTATTACAGTACAGTTGAATGTAGGTTGTTTTATAACTCAAATTGTAAGCATTGGTTCGGTGCTGCCCACTAGTTATAACTCAAATTTTAACCATCTGGCTCTTCTGTGAGAATTGGTTCGTTGCTGCTCATATTTACTTTCTTTATTCTGATCATAATAAAAATTATGATGGAACATGGCAATGTTTCTCTATGACATCCTGTTAGTGTCTTCTGTAATGTCAACAGTGTATATTATTTCCACTAACACTTCAATCTCATCTCCAACGAACATTCCCCATAAATTTCAATTTCCCATTTGAGAAATGAATATATTATTTTACTTGCCTCACCCAAATCATATAATAAAAAATAGAAGTGAATACTCTTATTTACCATCAGACGTTACATCGTTTCCGTGCAGTGGTGCTTGACAAGTCGTGTGAAGCTGCCTCACTGTCGGTCATGTCCATGCAAAGGAAAGATAATAGAATCACACAAATATACTACTCCTAGTGCCGGCTTATTCTTTAATGTTATGCGAGAACAAGATCGTTTTAGGTACTGCATTCGTCTATAATTTTTGTCATTTTTGACTCATAAATTTCATATTTGACTCTATTTTATTTTAAAAATTTGTAAAAGTATCATATTTTAAACACGATTATTTTTTTTCAAATTTGTAAAAAAATTAAATAAAACGAATGATTAAACATAGTATTTAAAAGTCAAAAGTATCAACAATTTAGAAACAAATGTAGTACTTCACGGTAAGTTAAAAACACGAAACATAGTCTTCAGTGTCAGGAATAGGAAGTTGATTAGTACTATAAAATAATACATTTTTATGGTCAAATTTGAACTAAAATTTCTAGGAAAATCTAATAAAAAATTTATATTTTTGACAAATTTATGGAAAGTATGCGAGGTATTCATTCCGTCCCAATTTATAAAGCGTTTTGGGATGGGATACGAAAATTAAAAAGAGTGAAAAGATGGGATTTAAAACGAGGAGTAGAGAGATAGATGTTAAGATGTATTGGGATGACACAAATGTACTGTAAAGCGAGAACAACTTAAGTATAATTTAGAAAAAATTGAGAATTCTAGAATAACTTACTCCGTCTGGTTCTATATTTTTTAACATTTTGGACAATGATACGGTCTTCAAAATCTAACTTTGACTTCTATTTTTTTCATAAGTTTCATTTAAAAAATAACATATATATACTTTTATGAAAGAATTTTTAAAGACAAATCTATTCATATATTTTTCACATTTTTAAACTTAACCACTTTAAAATTATTTGTAATTTATGTTTCCAATATTTGACTCAAGACATATCGTTTTCGAGTGAGCATCATAGGGGGATATAATATGATGCTACCTACAATATTTCTAATAATAAAACATTTTACACTTAAATAAAATAGTATTTTTCATAAATTTTTTTAATAAGATGAAGAGTAAATGTTGATGTCTAAAGTCTAGAAAGACACTTATATTTGGGACGGAGCATGTTTTCATGGATTATACAAATATGAGTATTTTTGCTATCTTTTTATTTGCAATGTTTTTTTTTTGCGAGGGGCAACGCTTTAATCAAAACAGACTGGTTGGAAGGAGTTATAAAATATATACCAACAAGAAAAGCACGGCAACGCTGTGCTCTGTTTCTAGTTGTTCAGGAATTCAGAACTCTTTCGTTGGGAAGGTACGCACATGTTCATGACGTGGTTTTGGTTTATGCAGAACCAGAGAGATAATAATGTTCGCTAGAAATTTTTATAAAAAAAAAAAGGTTCACTAGAGACAGAGAGATTCCTTGGACCAGTAGGTAGAGTACTAATAGATTAAAGAGATGTTCGCTAAAAAATCATTGGACAAAAATTACAGAGCTAAAAATTGCGGTGAGCGTGGATCGAACACGCGACCTTCAGATCTTCAGTCTGACGCTCTCCCAACTGAGCTATCCCCGCTTTGTGTGATGCATATACATAATTATTTCAAATATATAGATACTCTCACACAAGTGCTGAACAGGTCTGTTCTGTTGTTCTAGGTCCTCTAGGATGAGAAGTGAATGCCGGATGGAAGATGAAAAGAAGTATAGGAGGTTGAAGTATCTGAACGAACGAGCAGTATCAATTACAAATGCAGAAGAGAGACTACTACTCTGACTATCAGTATAGCTTCTGTGATTGAAGATAAGTATCAGGAATATAACAGCCAATAAGGTACAATATGAAGAAATTTGCCTTCGTGGATCGCGTTCGAAGATATGAAGAACGTAACGCAGGGGCATGACAAGTTGGCAGCTACAGCGGGGAGAACCCTTATGTTGAAATTTACCAGTAGATCAGGACAGCTCACACAGGTTTTCTGTTGACACCTGCTGCAATGGGGTGGGAAGCAAGGTTTACAAAACTGGTTAAAATCGGGCTGGTTTTCGAGGTTTTCGGTGGAAGCAGTCTGGTCTGATTTAGGGGGTTGATCGGTTTTCGGTTTAATAAATTCAAAAAAATTTGAAAAATCCGAAAACCGGTTAAACCTGTCAAACCGAGCGGTAAACCGGGAAAACCGGTGAAAAACGGCTTAACCATTTGATTTCAAATTAAAAAAGATAAATTAGAAAACCGACCGATAAACCAGAAAAAACGATCGGTAAATAAAAAAATCGGCCGATTTTGTAGTTTACTGCAATAGTTTTTCTTTTTTTGCGAATACCAGCTAAACCGCCAAACCGCGGTTTTTGGTGCCTCAAACGGTTTCTGAAACTTGGGTGGGAAGTCCACTTCGTTTTCAACTGGCACGAACCTGGATCTGGTATGTTCGCGCAATCTCAAAAGAAAAGGAAAATCTTTCGATATGGATTCGCATAAAGGAAACGTCTTTTAAAGGTGTAAATCGTTCTTCTGGACGCGACTAGTCAAATGGAAGCCTCTGCATGGTGGTGAAGGAAATATGGGCCTGATAACACAACTTCGAAAAAAAAATTCACGCCCGGTGGGACTCGAACCCACAATCGCCTGATTAGAAGTCAGACGCCTTATCCATTAGGCCACGGGCGCAACTTTTGGTCAGAAATTATTTAATTATTAATTTTATCACTTGTATGAAATTTGGCACCCAACCAAAATCCAACGCAAGTTATGGTGCTGCACAAGAACTGGATGGAACTGGGCCAGCGAAGGATCTGGTCCGCTAGCTGGGAAAGTTCAGGTACAGGAGAAGAAGCTGCTCTAACAGAAACAATGCCAATCAACTAAGATGGACAATCGAATGAATTCATAATCAAAACAAACATAAATAAATGAGACAAGGACAAAAGTAGGTTGGAACTCCATATAATTATATTAGAACATTATTTCGAGCCCCAGTAAAAGCTGTGGGATCCCCCCACGTTACAACCAACCAATCTGATACAACCAACACAACCCAAAAAAACAGATCAAATAGACCTAATGCGCCAAGTGGAGCTAGGCATCTAGGTGATCTCAGTCTGTTACATCAGGCTTTTTATATGCAACTTCTAGACATTCCTTTGCCCGATGAACCTTTGACTGCAGATAGAAGCTCCCATTCTTGGCATTCCTCTCAAATAACGTATCATACTTCTGCAAAATTGAAAGAACGCTGACATGAGGTTTTGTCCAAGATAGAGAATATGATAATAGCAGCTGCATTTGCAGGGATATATTTAGTGGTAAAACAATGCTACAAACCTTAACGATCTCTTCCCAAGTTGATTGCTCAGAGATACCTAGTATTTGCCGGGCTTCTTGCTCAGTCATGGCCTGACTAGCCCTTCTAATACCATTTATAGCTTCCTGGGCAGCTCCAGTTTTGTTTGCATCTACAAAAAAAAACAAAAATTATAGTAATTAGTTCTATTTCAAAAAGAAAATATGTCGCAAGGATGATTTGGCTGTATAGATGCTACAGCGCAGGAAAGCTTTTTGTTCACCAGCATTTGCTGGATGCATTTTATAACGTTTATAAGAATTAATTTTAGAAGTGCGACTCAGTGGCGCGCCTCTTGTAGCTAAAAGGGTGTGGTGTCAATGTTGTACAAGATTCTTTTTTCATTTTTAATGAAATTCCAAGAAAAAGAAAAGAAGTGACCTAAGAGACCAGCAGCCAGAATTTCATTACCCTATGAATTACTGTCTGCATCAGTCACAAACCGCACACATCCATTCACATTGCAAGCACTATTCACATAAGGGAGATTTGTCTATAGGACATTGTTCATGGGTGGCTTGGTGTGAAACACACCACTTGAATTGATTTTTCCTGGAGAATATCAAAATTGGAGTGTTTGTCTATTATAAACTGCAACGTGATTTACGGATGGAGATGAGAGAGAGAGAGAGGATGATCAATGTGCCCTTCGTTGCCTTCTTCCCGGTTTTCTCTGGAAGGCGATCATACCGTCATATGCGCGCCGATGCTGCACGACGAGTCCCAGGCAGCCGTTGCTGCACGCTGATCCTGTGCCAGCCATGGGCCGCGCTGCCCTGGACAGCCTCCGCCTTGGTTGGCCACGCCTCCGGGAGAAGGGGGACAAGAGAGAGGGCACATTAATCATTTCACCCGCCTCCCTCTCCTCTTCAGTTGAAAATCTTTTTAATCGCATGTGGTGTCCCATAGATAAATAGTACAACAATTTGCGATATCCCCAACAAAATCAATTCGAATGGCATGTGAACAGTGTCCCAGAGACAAATTTCCCAATATTGGGTTCCTACTTTGACAAAAGGAAGCAGAGCGAGCACTCACTGACGATGGCTTGGCGATAGGCCTGAACCATGGCCCTGCCCACCACGGTTCCGCCCATGACGATCAGGTTCGCGAGGAGCCTACCGGCCTGCCCAAATCAACAGCGCCAATCATGGGGATTAAGCTCGAAAATAGTAACTTACACACGGTTAAGTCGACACCCTGAAATCAACGAAGAAATCAGAAAATCGCCTTACCATCGGCGGCGTGTTCGACTCCTCCTCTTGTGACGCGGCGGAACCCTAGGACCAAGGGGCACGGCGGGCGGCGGCAAGTGGCAGAGCGGGATGGCGGCTATGGCCGGACTCTTCTCGGAGAGGCGGCGGCTCGGCGTGGCTTTGTGCCCCTCCTGCGTCGCGTTTGGATGGTAGAGTCGGCTTGTGATTCTGGATCTGGAGGCTTTGAGCGGTTGAGCCGTCTGCGGCAGCTTTGAGCGGGTTTAGGCTTGGGCGCCTCCTTGGGCGGCACGAAAGAGAAGAGGAGGCGGGACATGTGCGTGCTGGGTTCGATTGATCCAACTGGGCTGCTACTGGGCCTAGGAAAGAAGGCTTAACATATCTTTCTTTTCTGCGAGAACAGTATGCAGCATCATGTAATCTCTTCGTTTTTAAATTGTTATCCCGTAAATTTTTAATGTTAATTTGACTGCTCCTCTTAATCAAAAAATTAGTTCAAATATAAAAAATTATAAGTCATGTTTCAAATTCTTTCAATGATAAATTAAATTATAATTAAATAAATAATTTTTATCATACTTTTTTTAATAAGACAACGATCAAAGTTAATGTTAGAAATCAACGGGGCAACAACAATTAAGAATAGAGGGAGTATGCGCAAAGCAACTTAGTCTCTAAATGGTTTGTCTAAGAAAAACCTTAAATCTCCAAATAGTGGCCGCATAAAGTCTCCCACAGAATTTACTCCCTACATTCCAAAATATAAACATTTTTAGTTTTAATCAAAGTCAAATTTTTACTCTCTCTGTCTTAATTTATAAGTCGTTTTAAAGCTGAACACGAGAATTAAAGAGTGAAAAATGTGGCATGTGCTGAAAACGAGAAGGAAAGAGTGTGACAGACCGTCCCGCAAGAAGACATAGGATCTTATCAGGTGTCACTCGACAGAGCGAGGACCAACAGTACAACTCAAGCACGATAAAATATAATACAAACAGTTGTTTAAATTTATAAAATAAAGAATTTTGAAAGCGCGGAAGCAATCACCTTATTTAAAACTATTAGGGTCCCTTAGAGACTAGGCATAAGATGACATCGAGCCTATACGATGTATCTTCTAACAGCACACAACAGCTCAGCGTGGTGAGCAAGGCTCCCAACGAACATAGCTACCTCGAGGGTCGCTCCTGTCAGTTGGTCCGGAGAAAAGAGAGAAAGAACCTGCAAATAAAAATAACAAAGAGCTACGCCTTGAGCATTCAAATGCTCAACAAGTCTTACCCGTCAATATGGTCAACTACAGTCGACTCTAAAGATATGATAAGGCCGACTCACATGGGATAGCTGTTTGCAAAAATCAGCGCTAAAAATAGATCTTTACTTTCAAGTTTTAGCAGCAAATTAAGTGTAAGAGAATATAAATTTAATTTGCACTATCAACTACCACAATCATAGTTGCCAAACAATTTATAATAATCATATGTTCAACAAACCATAATTTGAGAGAATTCCTTGTGTGCCGCAAGAAAAACTTGAAATTCCTTCTCAGCCACTAGAAAAATGATTTTTCCTTCTGTGCCCCCGTTTGATATTTTCATTCCCCTACATGCCACTCCCGAGTATATTTTCTTTTATCTTTTATGGACTTTTTTATTCTTATTCGGTATAGCTCAATGAAAGTCAACTTCTATTGCTTCAATATCCATGGCAATTTTTATGGTGATAGAACATATAGTAATGAATAATTTTTATTATTAGGTCCACAGCAAATTCAACACATATTATAAATTAAAAATTTTACACGAATTTAACATACCTTAATTTTTAGATGAGTTAAACAACTGGATAAAATTCAGAAAAAGTATCAGTAATTTTCTTTTGTGATATAGTATTTTATGAAAAAATAGTTCTAGGTTACATCTTCGATGAAAAAATATTTTAGAGTATTTTTCTACTCGGGAATGGCATGTAGGGGAATGAAAATCTCAAACAGGACACAGAAGGAAGAATCATTTTTTCAGTGGCTGAGAAGGAATTTCGAGTTTTTCCAGTGGCACACAAGGAATTCTCTCTAATACTTTTCATTTCACTCTTGTTCCACTTCTTACTACGATGTGACTCACTGAGACAAGTGGTACTCGTTACTGTGAGGAGCAGCAATTATAATCGATTTATATTCAGCTGGAGAAACCTGATTACACGACACGTACGTACTTCCCGAAAGTCATACGTGACAACCTTTCATAAGAATATTGCCATGTCAGTCCGCGACCACCGTCACAGGCAAAAGGGCCCTACACAATCGCGACCTGTGAGGTACAACCTCTTTTGCATATGCTATTTCAATCCGCCAGGAAGGTGGGGTACGTCAGCACAAGGCTACAGTTCAAGCTAAATCGGTTTCCCGGGGCCCATACATCTGGTATGTAATCAGTACTGTTCAAACTTGCTCAACAGGGCCGACAACGGTACGGTTTTTAAACGACACAGACGGGGCTACCACCGTGAAGGCTCAGCCATCCCAATCCATCCTATATATCACCCCCGTCGAGTCTCTAATTCAATCTCATGTGATACCACTAAACCAACTTCCTTATTTTATGCAATATTTTCAAACCAAAGGGATAACTTATATCTCGCGAGTGAAGTTTTCATTCACTTGACTTCTACCGTAGCTCTATATCGAGAGTTTCATGTATCAAAGACACTTAACACGGGTAACCAGGTAACTATCATGCAATCTAAGGTTGCAATCAACTCCTAAAAACCTAATGCACAGTACATCACTAACCATGCACAGTGATAAAAAGAAAAATATTAAAACATGGTTAATGCACCAGTGTTTACCTGGGCTTTGCTCATAGTTAGATTCTTCGACGAATGGAACATCGTCGAACTGCTCTTCAGTTAGCTCGAATCCTATACATGCAATGATATGCATAAGTGCCGGAATATGCACATGCGATGATAGTTTATTATTTTTGAAAAAACATTAGCAAACATGGTTTCAAAATTCCTTTAAATGATTTTTGAAAACTCAAAGTATAAATTTATTTTTTTATAACACCAGAGAGGTTATAAACTAATTTTAACAAAATTTTAAAATTTATTGAAATCAAATGAATTTAAAATGAATTAAACACCATTTAAACACAATAAACCATTTATAAAATTATTTTTGATGAAAATAAATATGAAACTTTTTCGAAACAGAGGGTTTAACTAAATAAACAGAAAGTAATTTTTTTTCAAATTTTTATCATGCCAAGAAATAATGATCATGCATTAATGAATGGTTATACGATCTAAATTAACTAAATTAATTTTATGCATAAAATGAAAAAAAATGTTAGCTTCAGAATATATTTCTAGTTGAGAGGATCCTAAAAAAATTTATTTCACAATTTTTCGAGCTATAATGAAGTTTCTACGGATTTTACAAAATTCAAGCATTTTGTCATTTTGCAAAATAATAAAACTTCGAGCCTAAAATGGGCCTAGTCCCACCGTGGCCCATGAGGGACTCAGCCCACTTGGGTGTTGCGGCCCAAAAGAGGCCACACGGTGGCTACAGAGTTGGCCACACTCGATCGAGCCGGCCACAGAGAATCCGGCGAGCTGGGAGCTCGGTCCCCAGCGGCCATGGCGGCCAGGGCGGCCGGTGCTGCGGCGACGCCCGCCGGTGAGGGTTTCCGGTGGCCGTGCACAGAACCGAAGGCACCAAAATCATCCACACGGCTCGGGGAAGACAGGGGAAGGGTCGCAGAGGTGAAAAGCTCACCGGAGCTAGGCTGCCGGCGAGTGGCGGCCTGGACACAGCTTCGGCGAGGTGGCGAGCTCGGCACAGGTGACGAGGGCTGACGAGATCTTTTCGAGAAGCTTCAACGGGTCCTGAGAAGGGCGGCACGTGGGTAGTCGACGCCGAGGGAGGCCGGAAGAGGGGCGTCGACGGCGAGGTGGGTCGGGTCTCGACGATGGCCGGAGTTCAACATTGAAATCCGTGCGATAAAGCTCCGGATTCGGACGACAAACAATGTTAGACGGTGCGCCCTGGTGATTAGTACCAAAATCGGAAAGGAATCGGGGAGATCGACCACCGGGGTTCACCGGATTCGAAGAAGAAAGCCGGCGGGTGCGAAATTCCAAAAATTTGTGGAAACTTAAAATCGGCTCGGACTCGGTGGGGAGGAGGCGAGTTGGGGTAGGGGAGAGCGCGAGAGGGAGCTGGCACAACTGCTCGGGAGCTCAAATGGCCGGAGAAAGCTTGGTTGGGGCGGTTAACAGCGGCGGTGTCGCACGGCCGAGCTTGGGTGCGAGAGAGAAAATGAGAGAGAGGGATGAGGGAGAGAGAGGGCTATGGCCAGGGTCAGAAGCACGACCGAGCGCATTGACTAGAGGGGAACACATCGAGGGAGGCGTGGCGCTCATGCATGGATGAGTCCATCAGTGCCGCGGCAGCTGGCCCCCTGCGCTGTCAGCTGGAGGTTGGGGATGGAGCAGGGTGAGACTGACGGGCGGGTCCCGCGGGATTTTCTAATTTTTCGAATTTCAATGATTTTCTGCCCTGCTCGCTATTTTGCTTCGAAAAACACACTTTTCGAGCTCCAAAAATTTTAAAATTTTGCAGAAAGCTAGAACTTTTTGAGAGAAACAACTTTTATTTTGGGCCGAAGTTCAAAATCCAAATAAATTTTATTTTATAAAATTTTGAAAACAAGAAATCATTTAAAGGAGAAAAATTCATTTGGGCCTTTTACCGTTTGAATAAAATTTTACAAAAATGTCTAAAATTCAATTATTTGCAATATATTTCATAAACGAATTTTATCTCGCAATATTACCTTGAAAATTTTTAAACTCGCATTTAAATTTGAATCCTCATTTGAAGTGGAGAACTTGTTTGACTTGCTTGAATTGTTTGAATTGTTTTAGAGCTCGGTTCCGAAAATTTCGAATTTGACAATGTTTCTTGTTTATTCAAAACACAAAGTGTTACAAAGACATAGAGTTAGAGAGTATTGAGAAAATAGAAAGTATATTGAAAACTGAGAATGACTTAGGGCACTCCCAATGTGCATTAATAGTAATTCTTATCCCTCTTAGTTAGCTTGTCACATCACCATTTTGCTTATGTGACAAATAAGTTAATGGAGAAAGAGAATGAAAGATGAAGAAACCATTTTTACATCAAGAAATCACCTCTTTACTAAAACCAAAACACTAAAAACTACAAAATATGCATTAGGAGCACTCTACTAGTAACTATGACACAATTCTTTCTTATAAAATATATAAAAGATCATTAAATTTTAATCTATATAGAAACCACTGTAGAAACTATGCATCGGAGAGAATTGAGTCTAAAAAGACAATTTATTACTTTTAGAAACTAACTACAAAAACTTGCATTGAGAGTGCCTTTATAATTTAGAAAAAGTTGTTAAATTTAGAATGACTTATAATTTAAGACGGAAAGTGTATCACTTTGACCACTAATAATATATAATTAATAATATTCTATTATATAAAAATTATATTTTTTTATTTATCATGAAATAAACTTTCATAAAAAAAAATGAATTTTTATATTAGAAATAATGTAATTTTCTAGATATTATTAGTAAAAGTTAAAAATATTAATCTTATCCAAACTTAAAAATGTTTATATTTTGAAACTGAGGTAGTAAAATGGACTTCCTACGCGTTAAGTGACTCAAAACTTATTAAGGTCTCTCAGTAGACGGCAGACTTTATGGCGGTCGACGTATCAATAGACAATACTCTTCGAACATAGCCACATTACATTTGTCCAAAGGGAAACCTTTTTAACTTCTATGATCACAAGAAAATTAGGGCTCTAGCCGTTGAATCAATTTCTATTTTCAACTCAACAATATGGTATGTCAGACAAGGTAACCCTACATTACACCCTATTGGGTAAAACCCAACCACAATCATCAGAAATAACAATTTTTTCGACAGTACTTACTCCATGTTCAGCACCATCATCATTAGCACTATTATCACCATCAGAATCATCTTCATCAGATCCAGAAATGTCACTGATGTCAGAGAACCGTCTTGATCCTTCCGTTGATCCAACTTCATCCACATCCGATTCAGAAATGTCACTGGTGTCAATATCAGAGAAATTGTTTTGGTCTTTCCCTTGATTCAGCTCCTCCATTTTCACAGAAGCAGCTTTTATAGCATCTCTGTGATCCTGGTCCACGTTCTGGGATTGAGGAATTCCATAAAGTGCAACATGCCGATAATAAAGTTCAAGCTCCTTCTCAGATACAGCAATGAAACGCCGAACTGTCTCCAGCGACTGCTCATATTTTGATTTTTCAAGTGCCTGATGATAAAAAAGACAGATGTAAGATGTGTCCAATAGCTGTATAGATATAGAATCAGCCAGACGTATAAATATCAGGACCAGAGATTGAACTGAATCTGAGCTGTGTATTTGGTAATCGTGAGCTTGTAACAGGGGAATGCATATCAATGCACTGATTTATTATTATTTATATATTTAAAGTGTTATGAAACATTAAAGCGAACACAGAACATTCTCCACTTGACAGCATACATGAGAAAGAATCAATATATCTCATGGAATATCACTATATCTATAAATTTCTTTTACATTAAATATATGTAGAAAATAACAAAACAAAAAATCCTAATTACCTTTTTCTTTGATAGTGTATCAATAGGTGACATGACATCTGGTTGAACATAGTCCTTTCCTCGGTAGAAGACTATAGTGTTATCTCCAATGATGTTAACAGGGACACCACCACTAAGTCTGGCTATTTCACTCGCATATTCCTGTATTTGCCCTGGCTTGCAGGGCTTACATATGACGTTCACAGTCTCATGTTTCTTCCAATGCAAATGCATGTTGAGAATTACGCCTCCAAAAACACCTCGTCTTCCAACAGGAACATAATTTGACTTTTTTTGTGAAACCTTTTTCAAGTAAAACCTTTCCTCACCGGTGAGATCATCTGGTTTAGCCATAGGACCTTGAGCTTTGACAACATCATACTTCTTTAGCTTTTGGACTAACATAGCTTCCTTTAATTTAGCCTGAAACAGAAGCAACTCTATTCAGTTAATTTTTTCTTGATATATCAAAAAAGGAAGGAAGAATCAAGCACTGGGTGGTTTGGCTATCTAGTTTTCAACAGTTCACCTCTATTCCCTGTGGGTTTTAGATGGATCTAATATGCAAAGAACTGCCATGCACGTAACTATATCATATAAATAAGCAGGGTAGAAACTGATCGAGGAAAGTTTTCACAAACAATTACTTGAAAATATGGAATTACACCCATACTATAGAATTATTATTATTACAAGGTTCATTTTCCTAATGTCAGAAAAATAGGACATCAATGTTTAAAACACATGAAGAAATGATCTAGTATGAACTGAGCCAAATGAATGTGGTAAGCACCTTCTCAATCTTATATTTGAGCCTTGCTTCAGCCGTGGGAAATTTTTGTTTTATCTTCTTTCCCTTGGGTTTGATACGTCGTGGGTCATTTTTATTAGCCTCCTTTCTCTTCTTCTTTTCTTTCTTCCTCTGAACCTTTAAGCGCTTCTTTGTCAAATACCTCCCCTTTTTAGAGGGTTCCACCTCCTCAATCTGAAATTTGGGTCTGCCATCATCAGACAGAACTAGATTCACTTGTCCATAGCTAGCCCATCTAACAGACCATGAGTGTCCAAATATCTTATGGGGGCTCAAGCATTTGCTTTGAGATAAAACAGCAGATCTGTAGCAAGATGAAGTAATTACGAGGGGAACTAAAATAGACTGTTATGGATGAAAGAGAGTAGTCAAAACCAACGGTCATGCCCGTGCTAGATACTTCATATGTTTACATGTCTCACAGATTGGTTCAGCACACTTCATACATTAATTTGAGTTACTAAGTTGAAAACACTTCCTAAATGAACTCTAGTGGTGTAGTTTTTGAACACAGCATCGATATTTGGTTGCTGGCTCAAGCCTGTGAGAAAAGTAAAAGTAAGTGTACTAAACAATAATTGCTGGAATTGAAGCTTTGTGGCTTCCTGTCATATAAATCAGTGGCTGCCTGAATGTCTAAAAAGATATATAAATTACAGCTTGTAAACTTCCAGAATAGTAGGCATTCTAGTTATGTCAAAAAACTGAGGCCTGAAAGATTCAAGAGTCACCAGTAGTTCCGTTACCTGAGACATAGAGGGTAAGGTGAGACTAGCTTCCTCTGGGATATTTTGAAGAGCATGGAAGAAGCCAAATTTTTCAGATTTTGACGTGATAGGATACGAGTTGCCATAGCCTACAACTCCTTATCCAACACATCAGATTTAATGATGCAATGACATGTGCCTCGAAGAATTCCACCTGTAGGGAGAAGGGGGAAATAAAACATTCCTAATTAGATTCAAAGGGTCAAAATCTCAGGAAGTAACGCAAAATGCATCCACCATAAGTTTTGCTCGAGGTGGTGGGACTGCACATGAGAAACATCAGGGAGGCTGCAGGAGCATAACAGTATACAGTTGATCAGTTTCTAGTCGATCCTAATTCCTAAATTAGCACTGCAACTATACATCGCTCATACAATAAATTCCAATAAATAACACAAGTGCAGTATAGAATTCTAGTAGGTCAGTACCCATCAGCCTCACACGAAATGGAGATAGTGCGATATATAACTCATAGACCTCCACACACCCAAGTGAACACTAGTAATCGAATGCAATCAGGGAGCACTATTAATGAGAATTTTTGTACAAAGTACCACAAGTGCTAACCATATTTGCCTGTATTCACTGTTAGTAATAAATTTCAGATGCTGATGCACCCAAGGCCAGATCGCTAACCAAAGCTGCCTAGTCAGAAACCCACTGACCACGCATGAACGCAGTCGCTGGCCTGCCGTCGCTCGGGGATCTCACCCGGTGGCCGGAGATGAAGTGTTGTGACAGCTAAAATGGACTAGGACTGGGAGTGAATGGAATCCCAATCAACCTGATGGAACTGCTGGCTCTCCACTACCAATTGGCAAAGAATCAGAGGCTCTACCGCCGGTAAACTACTATTGGGATCCATAGGAAGCCTAGTCGAATGTTATAAAAAAGTTTATGTTGCGCGCCAATACTTTGATTGTGGTTACATTTAATCCATTTTTTAAACAATAATACAAATATATACCCTGCAGTTTCCTCATTCAAGCTCCAATATATCCAGAGTGGATCGTACCCAGCCCTAGCTACTAGCTCGCCTAGCGTTTCAAAGAAAATCTTAAATTTCAACATTTTATCGCTTAATACAACCAACAAATCAAAATTTCAATGGGACTGCAATACAAATCAGCTCACCCGTACAGTTCGAAGCCTCAGTTGAGCACGAGTGGACGAAATGGCGTACTGGCGCAGAAAACTGGGAGAGAGGCTCTCTCTGCCGCAGGAACGGGCCGGGACGACCGCTTCCGCCCCGGCTCGGGAGCCGCCGCCTGCTGCCGTCTCCTGGATTCGGAAACTATCAGACCCTGTGTTGTTAACAAAAGTATTGATCTGGAGAAAAGGAGGAGGCTGGGTAGATAGGAGAAGAGGGATACTTTGGTCATTTTTATGGGCAAAAATTATAAAAGATAAATAAAATTATTTAAAATGATATATAGTGTTATAATAAAAGTGCATCAATGTTAAAAATGCCTTTTAAGCTCATATTGTTAGGGAAAATAATTGTGTTATTAGTGCTATTAGTGGGCGTGTTCCGTAAATGAGACTGCAGCTGCAGTGGTAGTGCTGTTGAGTTCTACTTATAGCAACAGGTATGAAAAGTAAAATGCGCAGCTATTAAAATGGCTATCGTACGCGCTCAATATTAAGATCTGATGCCCTACAATTATTTCAATATTATTAGTACTATTTTGTCGAAGCCCACTTAAAATAGTAAAAAAAAACTCAGGAATGAGAGATTGCATGGCTCATGTTTAATTCATTTTGCCTGTTAGAGTAGGAATTACGGATGTAATTATAGTCAAAATTGCTTCAAATCGAAAATTTCAAACTTCAATGAAATTTGATCGAAATGATAAAGTAAATTGGTCGATTTTTTTAAGTTTACCAAGCGATTTTACCGGATTATTGATCAATTTTATCGGTTTTCAAGTTTCAAATTTTGAAACACCTTCGTCTCACCGGTTTACCTCTTAATTTTCGCGATTTTTGAAATTTCAAAATCCAAAATTTCAATTTTGGAGAGATTGATCTCCGTTCTTAATAGATGCCGCTTTTGGTTCTCTAGTGATGCTCCGGTCCCCAAACAGCGACCATGCAAATTTAGATTCTTCGAAATTGTTTACCATGGAAACCATCCCGCGTCCTCAAGTTCAGTAACCTACTGCGCATTGTGCTGGTTGCTCCAACAAAACTAAGCATGATTATTTTTTTTTTTGCAAGCAACAATACAGAGCTGAGAAAGGCTAACACTTTTGCTTTAGTGTTTCTTTCCTGTCTCTCTATGGCTCTGTTTGGCACCGTTTTTTGAGGATGCTTATTCACAAAATTAAGCGCTTATCTTCTCAAACGGTTCGCTTCTTCAGCAGCATCCGAGAGAAGCACTTCTTCAGTTGTATACAAAACAAGCGAGAAGCAGACGCTACGTTCAAACCGCTTGTTGTCGCTTCCGTGATGCACCCATCGCTAAAGCCGCCCGCCACCATGCGCCCCTTGCTAGAGCTGGCCGTCGTTGGAGCCCATCTGCCGCTAGAGCCGCCCGCCGGAGCCTACCGCCACCTTGGAGTCTCCTGTCGCCGGAGCCACCGGTCATCCCCTTTTAGCCTCCCACCGTCGAATTCGCCCGTCATCAGATCCCCCCGCCACCATGTGCCTCCTGCTGGAACTCGTTCGATTCCACCTCCTCCACACTAGCTCGGTTTTGCCTCCTCGGCTCCTCCACGACGGCCCAACACTCTGCCACCCTCGCCTCGTCTGTTCCCTGTTCAAGAAGCAGACGGTCAAACGGCTAAATTATTTCACAACAACTTATTTTGGTAGCAGCATCTCAAAACAACTAGAAATAATCTAGATTATGCATAAATTCAAGTTGTGCTAAACAGGACCTATGCACAAGCACTTGATCACATAAGACCAAAACCAAGTTCAACCATGCATCCCTATATAATTGTCCGTTAATGATGTACTATATGACCAAAAAAAACCTATTGCATCTCTGTTGTCCGTAATGCTATCACTCCAAAGCAGTAAAATCAGTTGCCACTGATTAGCATAACGCTTTCTCTCTGCGTGGGATCATGTAAGCAGCACAAAAAAGTTGAGGCCTCCTTTCAAACGCAAAAATTTCAAAAAAATCTCATAGAAATTTTAGAGTAATTAGTTCAATTTTACAGTGTCGTAAAGGAGGCCTGATCACGGTTTCTGATGGCCCTGCAAAGTTGGCCGTAAAACCGGGCATGCACAAACTGCACCAACACGCAGGCAGGAAAAAAAAAGTTTGAAATTAATCACAGCCGTTTAATTCGATCTAACAGTTAAAAATAAAAAAAATATCTAATCAAAGATATAAAATAGTAAATTCAATATAAAAATAATAGACTTGATACTTAAAAATAGTAAACTCGATACCAATTTAAAAAAATGATGGACTGAGATTAATGGTAAAGACGGAGGTACCTCCAAGACCGACCGTATCATCTCTCAAAGAAAAAAGGAAGAATCACCATCGAAACGGGAAACCACTCTGCGGGCTGCCTCGGTCGGTCCACGAAGCTTTTTCTCCGACACTCTTTTTCACCCCCTGTTTGTTACAGATTTTACGCCATTTTTAAAGACTCTTCTTTGCTTGGTCTGTTCATGAGAGAGAAGGAAGAGGGAGGGTCCAGTCCAGTCACCAATGGCCCCAAGCGCCCAACGAACAACCCGTCGACCGGTACAAGTACCACCCGCTCCCGGCGCAACAGCCAGTCCCTTGTCCTGTCCTCCTCCGCTTCTCCTTCCTCCAGCGCGTCGCCGGGTCGGGCTGCCTGGTACCTGGGTTTGGGTTGGTGGTGTGTGTTGCTTGCCCATGGGACGGACGCCGTGCTGCGACAGGACGGCCGTGAAGCGGGGGCCGTGGTCGCCGGAGGAGGACGAGGCGCTGCGCAGCTACGTCCAGCGCCACGGCAGCGGCGGCAACTGGATCGCGCTGCCCAAGAAAGCCGGTGAGCTGCGGTCCTCTCTTCTCGCTGGTCCTACCGTGCCAAGCACTTGTTTTTGATCGATCTTGACGGGTGCGGCGTGTGTTCCCCGGGCGCAGGGCTCAAGCGGTGCGGCAAGAGCTGCAGGCTGCGGTGGCTGAACTACCTGCGGCCCGACATCCGGCACGGAGGATTCACTGAGGAGGAGGACGCCGTCATCGTCTCCCTCTACTCCCAGCTCGGAAGCAAGTGAGTTCTTTCTCCCTCCTCCTCCGTCTCAAAGCAAATGGTTCGGGCTTCTCTTCATCTCCTCTTGCCATGTCGTCCTTGACCAACGCCGCGCGCGCACACGCAGGTGGTCGCTGATCGCCTCGCAGCTGGAGGGCAGGACGGACAACGACGTGAAGAACTACTGGAACACCAAGCTGAAGAAGCGCCTCGCCGCGGCCGCGTTGTCCGTCTCCACCCCGTCCCCGCCACCGCTCGCACGGCCGCCGGTCCCGACACCCGCGGCCTCGCACACATCCACGTCGCTGTTCCCGTCGATCGCCATACCCAGCGTGAAGACCAAAACGTACACCTGCGACGACTTCCTGGCGCCGGCCGCGTTCATCCGGGACACGTCGCTGGCTTCCGGCGGCGGCTCCACCCCGCCCTCCGCGGCGTCGTCGGCGTCCACCTGGTCCACGGACAACGGTGCCGCCGCCGCGGCCGCCGCTGCGGACGGGTTCTTGCTGGACTTCTGCGGGGGTAGCTCCACCGACCTCGGCGCCTCCGGCCAGCTCGAGCTCCCCGGCGGCTACTACTACCCTCTCGACCCGAGCTTGTCGCTGGTGTAGCTTCCCTGATCAAACAACAGTGGTAGCCCTAGGATCAGTATTCAGTATACAGTACTCCGTGTGGATGTTCTGCTACCGAAGTACCGATCAATCGATGAAATCGCGCTTGTTTACAATACTGGATGCATGCGAGTGGCGCCTTGTCTTCATGAGAAACTTCAGGTGAAGCAAAGCGCAACTTGTGATTCAAAATGTTCATGCGTTGCATGTGTTCTGCTATATTGATCCCCTCCGAAATTCTCGATGAGTATACTCTGGTGTGCTTATGCATCTGTTTTGATCTGTTTTCACTACATTACTTTTAGTTTAGCTCATAGAGATTGTGCTTAGAACAAGAACATACTCCCTCTAGTTTTTAATTGTTGTCGAAGTTGATTTTTAAATTCAACTTTAATCATTTGTTTTATTCAAAAAATTAGTTTAAATGTGTAAAATTTTAAGTTATAATTCAAATAACACTAATGATAAATTAAATTATGACAAAATATATAATATTTATAATTTTTTTAATAAAACAAAGAGTTAAAGTTGAAGTTAAAAATCAACAACGACGACGGAAGGAGTAGCAGTGATCATGACTTCTGCTTGACATCGATTTAACTGCCACAAGTGTGAATCTTGCTACGGCTCCTGTTCTACTCCTGTCTGATACTAGGAACTGTGTATCAGAACGATTGAATTCTAGCGTCTCGTCGTCTCGATGTTTCCAAAAATCGAGTTCCCGTGTTTGTTTTCTGCGATGCCTTTGAGTTGCATTTGCATGTGAAAGGCCGTATCCCTGGCACAAGATCAAAATCATGAAGCATCATCCATCTGAAGATCCGATCGCCTGGCGCCGTATGATGATGATGTGCCTCCAGGTCTCCGTGTTCGCGTTGAGGTCCCCTCTCTTGGTAGGGAGAGAGAGAGAGAGAGAGAGAGAGAATTTGAAACTCAGTACAGACGGGAACGGGCCCACGAGAGAACAAAATGGATGGACGGGGTCCACGCAAAGAAGCAGATGAGGCACACGGTTAGTAAAACTGAATCAATGGCTATAATTATTAGCACGATCCGTGAGAGAATCACGTCTTGCATCAGCAGATAAGAAGGGAGCGAGAGTACCGACAACGAAGCATCAGAAAGATGGTTGTTCTTTAGCGCCCCGCTTTTGACCTTTTGACAAAACACAAGGTACCCAGCAGCGAAGGTTGGGAAAACAAATCTGCCAGCTTAATAAAAAAGTGTAGGCCTCATTAGAAATTTCATATAAATCATATAGTAATTTTATATAAATTATTTCAATTTCACAGAAAACATAGAAAATAGATGCACTTTTGTTTAGAAATTACTCTTTTATCTCTTTCGTTTGAAAGGTCTAGAAAAATCTTGTCACTTTTGTTTAAAAGGCACATAAAAAACTATTACTACTAATCTTGTTCACTTTGATGGATGGATGGCATGGATGATCGATGCATTGCACCGTGCAGCAGTTGAGCAGTCAAATGATTAGAGAAGATTGCCATGCTTAGGCCTTCTTTGGATCAAAGAAAAATTATTTCTATGTTTTTTTCTATAAAATTGAATTAATATCTGTGAAATTTTTTCATAATTTCTATAAAAATGTTGCGTTTCAAAGCAGCCCTTATACTACTCCTAGCTGCATTTCGATCGATCCCCTTGCCGGCCGGCCGGCCGCAACGCGTCAGAGAATCGGTTGCGCTCTGTCTGGAGGGAGCCACAAAAGCTCGGTCGCCGAGCGCAAGCAAAAGCTTTGTTGGCAGTGGGATCCTGACCTCTGCACGACGCCGGCTGCGGCGACCAGAACTGCTTTCCGTGCGTACTCGTCTGCTCTATCTCTGCACAACCACGGTCTGCTCCGTCTCAGGTTCCATTGCTTTTCTACTTGTAACCGGTTCCTCTCATCGCGAGAAGAAGGTAAAAATCAGTAATTTACTGTGATCGATCAGTAGATTTCTTCGGCCTGGAACCACCTGTGTCTTGCTATCTTATCTTGTGAGTTCAGAAAGAGAATGAATCAATGGGAGGGTACAGAAGAAAATAAACGAGATCCATCGTGGAGCTATTCTTGTAAAATGGAAATGTTGTGAGCGATTCTAGTTTCAGCCTTTCAAGATCTCTTTGGAACGAAGGAAAATTTCCTATTTTACAATTTTTTTGTGAAATTGATCTTATTCTTATGAACATCTTGTGTTCAGAGGACTTAAAGGAATCCTCATTAAACAGTACTTTGTGCTACTGAAGTTGAGGTTTCCATGCTCATCAGAAGAAACTAGCTCCAATTACGCATCCATCAGAGACATCCCTTCTCAAAAGCACCTTTTCAAAAGCAGCCAAACAACACGACACAGGCTTCAATTAGTTTCCATACAATGGTCGGCACGGGGCCCACGCGGCAGCGTCAGTTTAGGAGGAAGAAGAAGATCACAAATCATATCCACTCGAAACAACGCCAAGTTGAGCTAGACAGGTCACGTCGAGGCTTGAGCATGGATCAAAAGGGCTCCCGCCTTTGGCTCTCGGTCGGACTCGCGCACGGGAAAGAATTTGTCTTGTGTTTGGGTTAAAGAACGCTAGCTGCGAGATGACTGGACGCGCGTTCGATAGCGAAGTCTCACCGCCCTTGCTCGTGGCACCTCGCTGGCTTTTCTGAATATTCGCGCGCAAGAAAGCAGAATGTCGTAGCAAACTCACTGTTTAGTTCATGACTTAATACTCCATCCGTGTTAAAAAGAAAGTTGTTTTAGAATTCAAAATTTGTCTCATAAAACTTGTCATTCTCGCTTACTAATACTACAACTCTATTTGTATCTAGCTCATTACGCATAAATTTTAGACACATCGCGTAGCTGATAGGGTAGATTTTTTTTTTCCTGATGGAAAGACACCACAGATACAAAGGTTGAAAGTACTAATCTTTTTCCTACCTAATCATATACTCTCTCTAAATTTAAAATATTTACACTGTTGATTTTAATGTTACCTTCGTTTATTCGTCTTATTTTAAAAAGTATGATAAACATAACATTGGAATCATTCGGAGGAGGCAGTATGTCTCCTTTGGTGTCGAGCACCATTAATTTCATCGTAGTGATAAACTTATAACCATTGGATCCACTGCGTTGACAACCTCTTCAATTTGACTCACGGTATACCAATAGTGTTTTTCCTTGCTCCACTAACTGAACCCAGCTAATGTTCTTTTTATATAAAAAAAATTGACCCCTTCCAAAACTCAGTCCCTTTCAAGTCTGACTCCTACCAATGATCATAAACCCTATTCACTCTACCGTTGCAAGTAAGCCATGCTTCAAAGCCTATGATAGTTATGTACTTCTTCTGATTTTAAAAATATTGGCAACATTAACTTCTAACATCAACTACTCGTGTAAAATATAATATATTTTATTATAATTTAATTTATTATAAGTGTATTTGAAACATGACTGATAATTTTACACATTTGAATAAATTTATTGAGTAAGACGAGTGGTCAACATTGATATTAAAAGTCAATGGTATCAATATTTAAGGTCTTCTTTAGAACAAAGAAATTTTTCTCAATTTCTGCATTTTTTCTATGAAATTAAATTGATTCCTGTGAAATTACTGCATTCTGCAAAAATCTTGCATTGCAAAGGAAGCTTAAAACTGGATGGAGTAATAGTATATGGGCTAAATGCAAAATATAAGAGAGACAAGAAAAGAACAGATTAGGATCGGTATGCTACATCGTCAAGAGTTTGCCTACGGCCAGTTCTTGTTCATGGCTTCTCTCCTATCATCCCTACACCTCAATATTCACATAATAAATCATTCAATTTATTCCTCATTAGTGGCCGGATTAAAACAAGTGGGAGGTTAATTAACTCATGATGACATGGACTGGGATTATATACTTGTGCCGTCTGCAGAGCTATCCCAATAATTGTTTTTTTTTCTAAACAGTAATGAAGAAAATAGACTTAACGCAGTTCGTTCATCACCCTTCACCGCTCCGGCCGGGGGAGAAGTAAATAACGATGGTCTTAAGGAATCTGTGACATCCTCAGTCAATCGTCTAGCTATTTTTTCTGTTATTAAATCAACAATATGTTGTTTAATTACAAGCTGTATAAAAGCATACCTATATACTACTCCATCCATACCTAATTATTATTGGTACTTTTGACTTTTAAGCATCATGTTTTGCCACTTATCTTATTTATTTTTTACAAATATAAAAATAAATTAGTCATATTTAAAGTATCTCTTACGATGAAACTAATCACAACAAAAGAAATGATATTTTTACAATTTTTTTAATAAGATAGAGAGAGTTAGACATGACATTTGAAAGTAAAAAAAATTAAGAATTTAAGAATAGAGGTAGTATATAATCCGCACATACGAAGAATTGGAAAAGGAGACGTTAATAATCAATTAAATCAATGGTGATCCGGAGCGTCCCCAAAACGCCAAGGCACTCTGTTTGCCCGTTGCGATCAGGAAGAATAGATTTAAGCGGCCGGAGACTTGTCCGTCTGACTTGGCCTCCTCCCAAACGATAAGACGCGAGACATTGCAGTACTTCTTTATCAGATCGAATCTATTTTTCTCATGTCGTTGTCCGCGGGATCAATGGCTTCTTGCGGCGTGCAACGTACTGTACACTTCAATATGTGTATAGATGCTAGGACAGTCTGATGTCTGTACGTATAGCAAACTGTACAGCACTGCCACTGACGCACAAATTGCATTTTTTTTTTTTGGTAAAGGATTGAACGAGTGATTGCTGCAAGTGTTCACTGGTTTTCCGGGGGATGCTGGATGCATGTACCGATCGGTGCACTTGTGTATTTTTCATGCTAAGCAATTCATTATTTTTTGAAACATCGTAGTCATTGAGTCAAAAAATCAATAGTTTCAATTCTTTATGTATTACTCTCTCCGTTCTAAAATTATAAGTTATTCTGAACTCAATAATTTTTTTAAATTATAAGTCATTCTCACTTCTCAATACACTTTTTCTTTTCTCAATAATTTTTTATTTTTTATCTCTATCTCTCTCCTCCTTATTTTCAACACATCTCGCCTTTCTTTTACTCTTTTTAATTCTCGTATCCAGCTCTTATCGTATAACAATTCTTTTCTATTAAGCTGGAACCGAATATATAATACAACTACTCTCCTGGTCTAATGATTGCGTATTTGAGATATGCACTCGGAATTCGTCAGCGTTTCTAATGCTGAGTTGCTGACGAGCGGTGCAATTGCAAATAGGATGCGAATCACAAAACTCAAAAGTGCCTCGCTCAAAGTTCAGTTTCGAAAAAGGATAGTATATTTTTGAAATTATTTTAAACTGTTGTTCCTTCATGCGTTTTTTGGGGAGTTGACGATGAATTTATGTTTGGTCCAATAAAGTATACAGCTCACTCAATCCAAGGGCCGGTCCAGTAACACGTATTCTTCCCCCAGTATCCAATTCGGCCCACCCGATTTCTCCAGCGAGACGGAAGCCCAGATCCAATCCTGACGCAGCAGCCGAGAACAAACGGCTCGCTCGCGGTCCCGCATGTGAGCGACGCACCGCAGCCAGCAAGGCGAAGGTCGGAGGAGGATTCGACCGTTGCCTTCTCCGCCCAAATCTTAAAAGCCCCTCGTGTCCGAGCCAGCCGATCCCAGATCCCCTTCGGATTTTCGAAATCGCCTCTCCTCGCCCCTGCGCTCCCTCCTCCCCACCGTTCCGCGCCGCTGCTCCAGCCATGGCGATCCTCACCGAGTCGCGCGGAAGCAGCGAGGACAAGGTATGATGCTGCTTGCTTGGCTTTCCCCCTCCTCCCGGGTCGGATCCCTTTGGGGGTGCTTCGTTGCGTAACTGCGTAGGTACTGGCGTGGATTCGTGGGTTCTGGTGATCGATTGGAGTGCCGGTACCTTAAAAATCACTGGTGGGGGATTTTCTCAGTCGTGGACAAATAGACGGAGATTTTAGGTCTCTTTTCTGCCAGATCTTCTGGGATTTTGGTCGTCGCTCGTTGACGCGACATGGTCAATGAGATATACGCATTTCTTTATTTGTTCTACCCGGTCCCCTTCGTCCCCGATTTTTCTTCAGTAGCGTAATGGTTACGGTTTGATAAGACGTCAAGTCTTCCAAGTATCCGTGTCCTCTCTTGTTAGTTGGTTGAGGACTCCGCCTAGGGTCGATTAAATGGATAAATCCGTCAATTTCAGGCCATATGTTCATGATTTACGAGATCCTTAGGTTACCATTTTACTGCTTCAATTTTGTACACAGTCTCCGCTACCCTAATTTCTCTCCATCTGGGTTGGGTGGCTTTCCTGTGTTTAGAGGGCTAAAAAACGGTGGATACATTACTACTAATTTAGGTTTTTTATCCTAAAACCAATAATTTTAAAAGGAAAATTCTACCGTAGACCCAAACAAATGTGAGCCGTCTGTTTACACAGATCTCAATGTGAAAATGGTTCTTTTACCTCCTAGAAGGTAAAAGCACTAAAATAATTAATATTATTATAATATTTAGATTGGAAGGAAATCAACATGTTTTGGAAAGTGATGCATGTGACAGTTAAGGAAATTAAATCCTTAATTTTTGAAAATAAACGTATTTGATATGTTTGAAAAGTTGCATGTATTGTTATGGAAAGATATGTTTGAAAATCAACGTGGTAATATATTCCATATTTTATCTTTTTTTCTCTCCAAAATTCAACGACTCGGATTACTTCAGTGATTCACCTCCCAGGAAGTGAAAGAGGAGGAGTTGGTCTATCTTAGCGGGGCTCTTTTGGTTTTCTTGGTTAAAGCTTACATATTTTAAGTTACCGCAGAGGTTACAAGTTTGGTATATTCTAATCCAGATGTTAATTGTGCCATCTGTTACTTTTTGCAGGCTGCAGCACATGCAAATGAGGAGAAGCGGTGGGTGCTGTCAGATTTTGAGGTGGGGAAGCCTCTTGGGAGGGGCAAATTTGGCCATGTTTATCTGGCCAGAGAAAAGAGGGTAAGAATATGATGCCTAAACCTTTCATTGACCGGACTAGTCCGGCTCTATAAACAGCCACCCCTGGCCATTGGCCGTGTGAGGTGCTTCTCCTAATCGATCTTTTTACACCCTACATATTTATCTGCAGGTGTTATACCTGAATTTAGAACCTGAATAATTGCTGCAAAGAAATAGTTAATGAAGAAGAAACCAATTCCTGATACTTTTATACTATACACTAAAATATATGTCTAGCCAATGTGTTCCATATAACTAGTTCACTATGTCTGTTATATTTACCCTTGTAAAACCATTTTTCTACCAGTAATACAAATATGTTGTTTGTGTGGTATTAACTGTATCAACAGTAAAGTGCATTTTTCATAATGCTTACCTTGTGCTTTATCCGATAATCTCAGTGAGCTGCTAGTTCTTAAATTATTTTCTTTCGTCAAAACAGAGTAGTCAGATTGTTGCTTTGAAAGTTCTTTTCAAGAGCCAGCTGAAGCAATCTCAAGTTGAGCATCAGCTTCGGCGTGAGGTGGAGATTCAAAGTCACTTAAGGCATCCAAATATTCTTCGCCTGTATGGTTATTTTTATGATCAGGTAGACACAATATGGTGTAAACATTGATTCACTTGATCTATCATGGAATGCACATAAATATCATTTATCTATCGTGGAATATGCAGACCCGTGTTTACTTGATCTTGGAATATGCTGCCAAAGGAGAGCTGTACAAGGAGCTGACAAGATGCAAGCATTTCAACGAGAAGCGTTCCGCAACTGTAAGTGACATTATACTCATTGTGAATTTAGTTGTAGCCCATCTATACTGATGTCTTCTATTTTAGTACATTGCATCGCTGGCGAGAGCGCTCATTTATCTTCATGGGAAGCATGTTATCCATAGAGACATTAAACCAGAGAATCTTCTAATAGGAACCCAGGTACTTACACTGTTTTCTGCTTCCATTAATTAGAGCCCAGTTAGTCAACCATTGTTTTCTTCTGCAATCTTGTACTGGATGGATGCTCTCAGGTACTTACATTGCTGTATATGTCCATTGAATAGGGTGAGCTCAAAATCGCAGACTTTGGCTGGTCTGTCCACACTTTCAATAGAAGACGGACAATGTGTGGAACGCTAGATTACCTGCCCCCTGAAATGGGTAATTTGCTAATCATTTACTTATGTTCTTAACCGATTAGTTGTTTTTAAAAGTTGCTGCAACTGTCACAGCTTTCCTCATTTTCTGCTGGCCTAGCTGCTTTCTTTTCCACTGATACCTTTTGTGGTTTGGCCAGTCGAGAAGACTGAACATGACTACCATGTCGACATCTGGAGCCTGGGCATTTTGTGTTATGAATTTCTTTATGGGGTCCCACCTTTTGAAGCGAAAGAACACTCCGAGACGTATCGGAGGTAAACTCACAACCATGAATTTCAGAATGCATTTATTTTGTCACTGACGTGTTGGTCTTCGATGTTCTCGTGACGTTTTGCGTTTACACAGATTATTTCTTCTGACTGATGTTTCTAACAAATGATTAATTTCATAATGAATTGATTTTCACCATGACAATTTATGTTTCCTTTGCTCTTTAATGACAATTTTGTGCTAGTGACAAATGTTTCTGATCCCAAAGCATTTTGACGTTATGTATAGTGATTGTTTACAAAGGAAACATAAATTGGTCACTTAATTACACATGCTAAAATCCATCCCGCACCTGAATATATTGATTAGAGATTATATTTTAGTTATACTCGCCATCTTGCACCTGCACCATGGTTTAATAATTTGTCGGAGATTCCTTGGCCTTCTCGTACGTGACTTCAAATCAACTACACGTATTGTTTCTGAACATTTGTCGTTTGTGTCTTGTTTTTGTACAGGATAGTGAACGTGGACCTGGAGTTTCCTTCGAAACCAAACGTTTCTGCTGCTGCGAAGGACCTCATTTCACAGGTAAGAGGTCTATGTTTCCGAATTCCGATGTTTCCTTGTCTCAGTGGTATCCAGAAATGGTTCTTTGGAATTCAGATGCTTCCGGGTCTTACAAGTGTTCTCGTGCAGATGCTCGTGAAAAACTCGGCGAGCCGGCTTCCTCTCCACAAGGTACTCGAGCACCCGTGGATTGTTCAGAACGCCGACCCCTCAGGTGTGTACAGAGGGTAAGAGTTCGGAAAAGCCTGCTGCCGCTCTCCGAGGGAAGTCAGTACTGTTACGGCGCCGGCCCATCTACGAAGGCTATCCTCCCCTCAAGTTCTCCGACCCCGAGCTGTACCTTGTAGCGCCATGTGTATGTGTTGCGTACGTGTGTATAATGCATGGGACCGTGATCCATACGGCCAATGCCTTGTACCGATGTAACAATTCCTTCCGGACAACCTTCTTAAGAGTGCAAGTCTATATGATATTGTTTCTAAGAGACTGAGAATTGAACGATTGCTGTGCTCCCATGAGGTTTTGCGCATGTTCTGAGTCTGTTTTTTCCAACCGCTTTTTCTTTTCCTTGCAAAACTCATGTCGTGTGCTTTCAATTTTTGACAATTTGGCGAGAGGAGCGTCATGCATGGGCGGACAATATTAGTCCATTAAGGGAAGGCATCCCATGGCCGGCCAAAAATCACGAACAAAACTGAGCATACTATAAATTAAGCATTTTATTACAAAATGCTTATAGTAGGTTCAATTCTACAGTAGTGGTCTCTCTACAAAGCCAAGCCCAAAAACAAAATCATGAGGGAAGGTTAAACTTGTCTATATTTTACATGCTTTATACTACACCCTCGCGTATACTTTTGTTTTTTCACGCTGCATGGGCCGACCCATTGCATTGGGCCGAGTTCTTCACAGGCGAGCCTTCGTCCTCCAGGAGCTGCATGTTGTGCCTGTGATGCTCGTCGTCGTCATGCTTCAGGTGCTCGATGTCCTCGTGGCTCAGGAAGCAGGGCTGGTTCGTCGAGCAAAGCACCCTCGCCCACATCCGGTCAGTGATCACAACCTTGTTCTGCTTCTCGGTGATTCTCTTTAGAGGGTGTCCACGTTACAAACAAGTATCAGATAAGCTGCCGGCGGTTAGTGACTGAACGTAACAGAACGAATGGTACTCGATGGACTTACATAGAATGGGATGTAAGCATGTCTGCCATTCACCGGAGCAACTGTGAAGCCGGTGTACCCTGCCATAGCGCCATGGACAGCGCTGTGTGATAGCAGGGTGCAGTATACGTTGTCAGATGCATTTGACTTGACAGCACGGATCATGTAGGTAGGGTCGATGTACTTGAGAGTTATGGGGAAGTTGCGCTTCTTCTTGAAGTGATCCTGAGTGATTAGTAAGGCAATACTTCAGCAACACAGTGATTAGTAAAGCTTACCACTAATCCTAGGATTACTGACTTTTATATTTAAGCTCCAGAAAATAAATCATTTGGATCAAAGCTATTGCTTTCGAGGCATTATATGTTCTGGGACCAGAGTATTGTTTGTGTCCACATTGACAAGGATATGAAGCTCCGGACAGGAAAACTCACCTTTATCTTCTGTGATAGCCAAAGGCCAACATCCAGAAGAAGCTTATTTCCAGAAGCATCTTGAGTGTCCACAAAGTTCATGCTTTTTGCAATGAGATCCTGTCCAGCGCCCTCAGCCACCACAATGACCATATGACCATTGTCCTTTAGCCTTCTCTCAATAAATTCTAGAAGTCCTCCCTTTCCTTCTAGATAGAATGGTGATTCTGGGATTAAGCAACAATCCTGAGGTAACAAGTAGAATGAACTCATCATCCAATCGATTTAAAAGTTAGAGTATTTATTTAACTTTCCTGATAATAAATTCAATGAAAGGACAGGATAATAAGAGCATACCACATCCCGACTGGCTAGAGTAGCATACATTGCGATAAACCCTGCACCAGTAGAAATTAAAAGCTCTTTAGCTAACAAAATCACATTGCTGCAAAATATGTTGGAACATCCATTGCTTCAAGATGTTGCTGCAAGTTCGTATAGATAAGCATACCGCTATTGCGACCCATTAGCTTAACGACACCAATGCCATTTTCTGCACTTTCAGCCTCAACATGAGCAGCATTGATGGCCCTCTGGGCCTCCTCCACAGCAGTGTCAAATCCAAATGACTTGTCAATCACCTGTGCGATAAATTGAACATCATATTGCAGCCAGACATTATGAATGAATACTTATTTATAAAATGCAGAGGCATAAGAGAAAGTACCGCAATGTCATTGTCTATGGTCTTTGGAATACCAACAACAGAACATTTGAGGCCTCGCCTACGGACTTCCTAGAATCAAAATACAAAAAATAGTGTCATATACTGATTTTGCATCCAAGAAAATATTTCACAACTGGTATGCTGCTATTACCTCATAAATTACAGAAGCACCTTTCTGAGTACCATCACCTCCAATAATATAAACTTGGTTAATACCGCGGTCCTGAAGACAGTCAACAATTTTGGCAGTGTCATGCCCTCCTCTAGAAGTTCCAAGGATAGTGCCGCCTCTCTTGTGGATGTCATTCACCGATTTCGGTGTCAATGTAATAGTATTTTTTGAATAAAATCCCTTGTATCCACCCTACACATTACACACAGTAAGTCCAAAAGAAGCATATGACAACAATATGTTGTTAGGTGTTAACAAGAAATGTCTATTATTGGTGTCACTGTCAACAACTGTAAATAAATCCACTTAAATTTATTCAGAAACTATTCAAGTATTATGTTATCATTGTAAAAAAAAAAAGCGCTGAACCAAAAATCTAATTTGCAGCACTATAATTAACAAAAATGCACTCACAAAAAGATCAAACTCCTCACCTCAATTCCAACTACGCTGGTGATGCCATACATATCATACAATCCGCAAACAAGCTCGCGGATGACAGTGTTAAGCCCAGGGCAGAGCCCTCCGCAGGTGACAATTGCCGCGTTCACCTCATCGGACTGGAAATACACCTTCTGCCGTGGCCCTGCACGTCGGAAGTGTGTGCCCCTCGCACTGGTCTTATGAACAACAATCTGCAAACAGTGATGTTACAAGGTTTAGCTCCAACTGAAATCACTCTGCACAGCGTTCAATTCATTTTTGCCAAAGGAAAAAGGAAGCCCACCTTTTGCGTGACGGTATCATCTGTGTTGACGAAATATTGCCTGAGATGATACGTGGTGCAAAGAAAGGTCAGCTTCGGAACATCCGTATCTGGATGCACAAGAACCAAATTCAAATGGAACTAAAACGGAAGCAGGAAATTAGGAGAGTCATTACTTGACGACTGAATACGCTGGGTTGTCTTGGAGAGGATTTGGGTATGTCTGCAGATCAAAGGTAGCATCAAAGTTCAGTAATCGGCAGGCATGTAGTCAGTAGAATATTGCAACTTTATATGCTGCTGTAGAAATTGATTTGTACCCTGCTCTAAAATTTATCGGCCCAATAGATCGCGTACACTACAAGAATCCAAATCGAAACAAAAATAGAGTTGATGTGTACCAAATATAGACCAAAGAATCACAAGAGGCCGAAAAATCTCATCCTTTTCAGAAGAACTCACAGAAACCGCACCAAAAGAAAGCCGAATTGTGCAGCCCGCACCGAGAACTAACCGTCAGGAAACCAACCGGCCCCGACGTTAGATTGAAACACCAACGAAGGCTCTCGCACGCACCGGGAGCTGGGGCAGGTAGTCCGTGAGGTGCGGCACGTCCTCGAGCACGTAGCCCCCATCGCCGCCCACCAGCTTCTTCTTCATCGCCCACTTGCTGGCCGGCGCCGGAGACGCCCTCGGCGCGGGGGCGGCGAGGGGGTCCTTAAGGTCAAGGAGCTTCGTCTTCTCCGGCGCGGCTACGGGCGCGGGAGCGACGCCGACTGCTGCTTCCATGGCAGAGCAACCCTCGTTGAACACAAGGCGGAATTTCGTGTCCTATCCCTCGATCGCGATCGCAAGGCTAACAAGTGGATTGCTCTTCGAGTAATTGGAGGCTGTTCTTGGCGTCTGCAGAGAAAGCGGGAATTGTTATATATCGAGCTGGGGATGGATCAGCTGCCTTCACCGCCGTTAACCGTCGCCTTTGACGACGGCGACGGCTGAGGAGGAAGGGGAGGCGAGAACTTTGAGAAGGTTCTCGGGTTCAGATGAGGGGCTGGAGTTTCCATTTATTTACAGATCTACCATTTCGTAATAACATTCGGTTTGGAGCGGAAGAAATGTTTCGCTGTCAGGGAAAGGGGAATTATTGGACGAGATTTTGGCATAAGCCGTTCAACTTTTGGAAAAAAAATTCAACGGCAATGCTACATAGCATTGACTACCAATATTATCTAATCAACACTCGTATTAATCATACACGATACTATGTAAATTAAAGTTAAAATCTGATGTCATGTAGCATTTATGTTATATAATTTTTTTCTCAACTTTTTGCCCAATCTTTTTTTCGGCTCATTTTGAGAAATACTTTAGGTCCTGTTTGAATTAGGATTTAGGGATTATGAATTATTGGATTTAAAATCCGTATTTTAGGATTTTAAACCGTTTGGATTATGAGATTTTAAGTTGGAATTTTGAATTCTATAATTCAAATTTTAAAATTTTAAAATCTCAATTATTTGGATTATGTGATTTTATCATTTTAAGTATATTGGTTTGTATTATGGTATAAAAATTTGAATAATATTTAAATACATAGAATTCTATAAGATTCTATAATCTTCTAAAATCTTACCTATTTGAAAAACTATCAGATTTTTTTATCCGAATTCTAAGAATCCAACTGGATTCAAAAGAAACCTAAATTTTAAAAAGTAGATTTTCTCTGTCTAGGATTTTAAGTGAGTTTCAAATACTACTCCCTCTGTTCCTTTTTACTCGTCGTTTTATGTGTGAGTGCATGAAGTAAGGAGGGGTAAAAAAGGTAGGATATAGTAAAAATAAGGAGGGATAGAGATAGAGATAGTGATAGAGAAGTATTGGAAATAGAGAAAATTGTATTGAAAAGTGAGGATGACAAGTAAATTTAAACAAATTGAAGTCTCTATAATGACAAGTAATATGAGATGGAGAGAGTAGTATTCTTTAATAGAGCCACAGCGGGAGCAATATCAAATTGTATATAGATAACACTCCAAGAACCCATAAATTCCCACACATGTGACATAATTCATCGCAATAAGCATATTAATTTCGAACAATTTTTCATGGTGGGGTAATGCATAATAAACTAAATTCATTATAGTACATATTTTTGACACTTTTGACTTTTAAATATAATGTTTGACTATTGGTCTTATTAATTTTTGACAAATTTGAAAATAAATTAGTCATGTTTAAATTATCTTTTATGATAAAACTAATCATAACAAAATAAATGCTAGTTTTTCAATTTTTTTAATAAAATGAAGAGTCAAAATTTTGGGACGCATGTAGTAATTTACTTAGAGCCGTTTGGATCCCTTCATTTTGAAGAAATTGATATTTTATAACTTTCTCTATCTCACAAATAAGGCTATCTCAAATTTATAAGTAGGAGATGAAAATAGATTCTATAATCATTATGCTATAATTATATTTTCTAATATAAACTCACTACCATATAATAAAAAATGCAATATATTATGTTCTTTGTATGCCTAATAATAAATATATTCTATACACAACTATATTAACTTAATTAATTTATGCTTAAATTATAATTATTAGAATGAATTCAATTCCAAGAATCTAAATAGACCATAAGTGTAAAAGTACTTGTGGTGTTCAGACATCTTGGAGCTTGATACTTTTCAGAGATCAACTCTATGTTATGTGTATTTACGGGTTTTATCTAGATTCAGGTACTACTGTTTTTTTTTGTTGAAACACTTTTTCTAGTCTGGTTGCCTTTTTTATTACATGTTCGATGGCAAAAAATTCACAAAAATTTTGTAAGACTCAATTCAATTTTGTAGGAAAAATGATATAAAAAAATCTTTCACTCCAAACAGATCTTATTTCTCAGGATGTAACATTGTTGACTCATGTGCTTCCTCCCCCAGCGCTCTCGCGGCCTCTTCTCGTGGCGGATGGGACCCACACATCGCGGCCACCGAACGGGAAGAAGGGCAATATGGTCACCAGTACGGACTGTTAGCGTCAAACGGAACGGCAGGAGTATTAACCAGCCCGTATGTTTTTGACCTGAGAGATGCTGCGCTTGAGAGGCAATCGAGGTAGCTTCACTTTTTTTAATGGATCTCAGTCAGTTATTTTTAAAAATTGATACTAGATGTACTTTTTTTCTAACAAAATTTATTATTTTTATATCGAGTGAACATTTCAGTATCTTTACTAGGTATTTTTCTATTTTTAACATTCAGTTAATTCTAAACATTGTATCTACCCATTTTTAACCTAGTTAACCAAAGCACAGGACAAATTTATAATATCTATATTTGTACAACCCACTAACTGAATTCTCAACGAGCCACATTATTTATTTTATTTGCACTGTTCGATTATAAAGCTTCAATTAATTCTGGCCGTTTATTTTACACCTTTTTATTTAACTTTTTTTTTTCTCCTTTATCTTTCACCAGCTGTTCTCTATTTAATTTCCGACCCTCCCTCTTCCACGATCCACACCGCTCACAGCTTCCTACTTGATCCGCGGCGGCACCACTCTAATGAATTCTGTTCAACTTTCATTATTAAACACAGCTAAAAAAACTTTAAAATTTCAAGCAAATATAATTAATCAACGTATTTTGTGAGCTCAAATAAATTTTATTAAATAGTTCTCATATATTTTAATTTTTTATCTATTATGATTATTTTCTTTGAATTTTTTTTAATTTTATCATAATAAATCATCATCACTGTTATAAATTTTCGCAGTAACGAACCGGAGAATCATCTAGTTCCAAGTGAATAGCCACCACGAATCAGATCAACCGGCGTCGGGACTCGGGGTTCATTCAACTCTCGCCAAAGGTACTCGGACAAAAGCAAACGACCACAAAATGGACCGAGAAAAAAATGTTTCTTCATTTTGGACCGTCGGTAATGAGGCGTTGAAGAAGAGTGACGCTTCTAGATTAGCGAAGAATTAGTAAACATATGAAAAATTATAAATTATGATTCAAATCATTTTAACAACAATATATGATGCTAATATTTTTTAGAGAAGATAAATAATTAAAGATAATGTTGACATAAAAAATCACAGAGCGATAGAGTATTCGGCACGTTGCCGAAATGTCCGATGAGCCATCTCGGATTCGAGCACTTAACCCACGAAGTATCCAACATGTTGTCGGAGTGTCCGATGAGCCCTCTCGGGTTCAGTCACTTAACCCATCAGATTATTCGACATGCTGGCGGAATGTCTGCTGAGCTTTTTCGAGTTTAGGCACTTAACCCACGAGAGTATTCGGCACGTTGACAGAGGGTCCGATGAGCTCTCTCGGGTTCTCGAAATTACAAGGCGGAGCCTCCAGCACCTTACCGAAGAGTCCCGTCACCGAAGTGTTCGACACTTTACCGGAGACTTCGGTAACATTGATTTAAAAAGTTTTTTAGCAGATTGATTTTAATTTATTTTTTAACTCATAGGATTAGTTGTACTGTGGGATAAGACCATCCTTTCTTTATAAAATAGAGACCATAGTCGGTTAAAGATCATCCCAATCGAACCTATTATTTGCCTTTACATTTCATTTTTCTCTAAACTCTAATCCCTTTATTTATTTGAAGCTCGTGCTATTTTTTCTTCGTCTCGACGATGATCGAAGGTGATCCAGTTGATCTGATCGAGCTCGGATCAACTTTAAGATGATACTCCTCTAACGAGGTCCCTCCCGAGGCGAGGTTGACTAAATGCTGCTCAAACTGACGTTGAAAAAGCGCCGACGTTTCTGCACACGGAGTGCGAGCGGTGTGTTAGCTCGGACCCAATTTCGACATCAACAAATAATATTAAAAATTAATAGTGACAATAATTTAATACTAACATACTAGGAAATACAATACTCCATCTGTCTCAATTTACTATTTACTAGATTCATTGAATATTCTATGTATTTAAATATATGTGATATGTAGATGCATTAAAGATGTTATCTAGACACCCAAAAACTTGTCTAGAACGACAAGTAAATTAGGATGGTGGAAGGATCAAAGATTGACTAATCAGGTTCTAGAGCGCTGCTAAGAGAGAGAGGGCGACTGATCGAAACAGCGACCGCGAGAGATGGACAAGCCGAGTCACGGACGTGCAACCCGGACCATTTCTTTTCGCCAACTCTTTGGATCCTTTTTCCTCTGCACCACCCATCCGCCCGTTGATTTCGACCTTCCAGATGGGGCCACTAATTCGATTTGAGGCTGATGTTAGTTGAGCACCACAAGGTGATATACACGAGCATTTTTTTTTTGATAAACTTAAATACTTTACGAGCATTTTTAAGACCAAGAGAAGTTGAAGCTGCATACTAGAACATCTGCTGCCCACATGACAGCACCACAGGATCGAGGAAGCTAGAAGTCACACGCAGCCGACCACGCATGTTCCTGGCTCGCCGACTCCATGTGACCGTACATAGGAGTACGTGCTACAGACAGGATAACGGACGCGCTCGAAGAACAAACCCAACAAGCATCCAAATATTTTTCACCTTATTCTCATCGTCATACTGCTGAGCATCAATCCACAGAATATATTATATCAATGCAAAAGATTATGCGCGCTGATCGAATTTGTGGTCAAAACCAGGGGGCACGTCCCTTGATAGCCTCTCCGATTCTGGGTGATAAGCTTATGCCATGATACGGTGCCTGCCTCCAGCCTCTGCCCTTGGTTTCTGGGTGTCACCATCGTCGTTCGGGAGCGAGAGAATATTCCCGGGAAGATGCCCGTCCTGATTGGATTAGAGATTTGGTCGGCGCGATAATTATTCTGATAATGCCGCACACATTTTATTCAATACTCTCTAATTCTAAATAGTTGGCGCTATTGATTTTTACTTCCTCACGGACAGGCCTGTGGCCTGGTGGCAAAAAGTCCAGGGAGCATGGAGCCGGTCAGGCTTCGAATCCCCGGTCCTGCACCCACCTCCAACGAAGACAGCGGCCAGGTGCCGTATTTCAAAAAAAAATCTACTCAAAATCAACGATTATTCATTTTATTCAAAAATTTACGAAAATACAATAATAAATAAATTAAGTTTAAAATATTTCTAATAATAAATCATTTCATGATAAAATAAATAATATTTTTATAAATTTTTTGAATAAGACAAATAGTCAAAGATAGATGTTTGAAAATTTAAAAATGACATTTATTTTGAGACGGAGAGAGTACTTTATTATTATTGACTATATGTCTTATATTTAAAAAAGAATGATAAATATAGTACTATTTTGTTATCAAAGGTGTTTGAAACATCATATATAATTTTATACATTTGAACTAATTTTTCAAATAAAATGAATATTCAAAGATAATATTATGACACTTCGCATGCTTTGGATTGGTTCATGGTTTACGCTTTGCATGCTGACTACTAACCTTGGTTATGCCACCTTTGATCTTTGGCTGAATTATGTTCATAATCAAATAACTGATATGATAAAATAAAAACCGTATAAAACCTATGAGTAGGTATCACCTTCAAGATTTTGCTGCTCTCAGTTCCTTCCGCTTGGACTTCTGCTTTCGAAAAGTGGAAATCCTAGCTCCAAGATGTAAAGTCAATGTTGCCTTTTGCCTGGCTTCCTCAGTTTCATTGGTGCACGCAATTAAGCCGTCCGCTGGAAATCCAATAAAACCAACCTCAAACAACCAAGCAAATGATACATCTATTTCTATTATTTGATCCATTATTATGCGTTGAAATCACATCAATAGAATCGCAAACAATTCGATGCGTCATGTATGCAAATATTTTGGGAACCCTCGGACACGGAGCAACTGAATTCGCCACAGCATGGGCGCACATATCCGAACTCTGGTAAGAGTTCATCTGTTTCATCAAAATATAAATACATTTTTCATTACAGGGCTTAGGCTTATCTACTTTTCTAATCATATGTTGTTTATATTTAATGAAATTATATGTATTTTAAGTATTTTTCATTTTCATGTGCACAAAACTTTTATACTATTTGGTCTCCCTCTGTTCTTTTTAGTTCAAAACTAAACTATCCAGCGTCAGATATAGAAGAACTGAGAAAGGACCTTCTTCTCTGAATGGGAATAATATATCTCACAACAGAATCGAAATATTACCTCAAATCAAATGGAAGGAGCAGCAAAAGACCATCTTGAAAAGTTTTGTGCTTTAATTAGTAATAGGTGAAGGTGACGTTTGCGTCAGGCTTTAGAATTGAGTAAATATTAATGTCACACCCAAGCATGTCATGCTTTGAAGAGATAAAAATGGTTCCATCCAATCAAAGGAGCACAAGAAAAAATCTTGAGAAACTACATGCTTTAGCTGGTAATTGGTGAAGGTGATGTCTGCGTTGGATTTCAAAATTTTAATTGATAGGTAGCAGCACACCTAAGCCTGACACTTGATGGCAACATCCACTAGTACATCTTTATTTCATTTGATGTCTATCCGCTGCTGAGAGTTACCAAAGTTTGATCAAAATGTGTAAACTGCATGATGATGCTCCAAGTAGTGACATGGTACATGGAAAGTTGCATCCATGATCTGTATGTAACACTCGTATTAAAACGCCCATTGCTACCTTCTCAAGCAATGTATACCTTTCATTCTTCAAGTTTTATGTATGCCCGAGCAATAAAATGAAATCTGTCATTTAGTTATCTCAATATATAAAATAGCAATATTCCAAAAATTATTGTAGTACAAATACGAGAAATCATTGTGCTCCTAAGAGAGGAAGTTAAATTATTTTTCCATGCTTTTCACAGAGACTTTTATCTTTCTAGAAAATGTAGAAACATGAAGTGGGCTATTACTCTGATTTAATTTTCATGTTTCTTAAAGCGGGATTATGGCTGACGCGAAAGCTATATTGGCTTTTCCTCCTTTTTCTTCGTTTTCACACATGTTGGACGAAATCTAATTTGGTTTGTCCACAATAGGAGTCCGGCACAAAAGAATAACAAGAAGCGAAATCTCAATTGACGATTCCTTGCACAGCCTAGTTGACCTTCCGGTCACATATTGAGACTGGTGTTGGTACTACGTGGCACAGCGTTGCATTTCGAGGATGGAGTCAGGTGCTGCAATCTGACACACCTAAAACATTCCGCGTATAAAGAGAGCGTCAAGGATCATCAGCCAAAAATAAAGAGCAGTAAAGATGATCAACAGCATCTGAAACGGTACCTATACTGCAAGAGGCACATATAGTGAATTAGTGGCTGACTGTTTTTTCCCCTCTTCTTATAAAGAGGCTTGTGCACATGTGTTTTTCAAGTTAAGAATGTGTTTATTTTTATAAGTCTTACTCCCTCCATCCCTTCATTCTAAATGTGGGCACGTAAATTAAAAATAGTAAAAAAAGATGAAATGTAATAAAAACGAGAAAAGAAATAAAGACAAATATGTATTGAAAATAGAGAAAAGTGTATCGAAAAACGATAATGATAAATAAAAATAATTTTGTGAACTCTAAGATGAGGGACGGAGGAGTATGTTACAAGAATGCACTTACATGGAAACAAAGTCTGATAGGCTTGAGCAATTATCACTTATCATCAGAAGCTGAGGCTTTTGCGATGCCTTGATCCTCGGCGTCCCGTGAAAGTCAGAATTATCAGAAAGCGAGTAGAAAGGCCCGACCTGAGCAAAACCGTGGGGGCTCCTGACGCCGCGGAAAAACGCCGGCGTCGGCCATTCTCGACGCCCGCCGACCCAATCGCGAGCCGCCCTCGATTCCGGGGCCTGCCGGCGGCAGGATCCGAGAAAGACCGGCACACCCGCCGCGTCGTTTCCATGTTCCGATCTTGCTCCCATCGACCGCGTCCCTTCCGGTCGCCCGGAGGTCCCGGTCAGAAACGGCGACTTGGAAAAACAAGAGGCACGCCAATGGTGTCGCCATCTGGATTCCGGAGGCGCTCCAGTTCAGTGGGCCATTGTCAAACGCCCGGTCGTGCGTGCGTGCGGTGGCCGGTGGTCCGGAAACTGCTTCGGGAGGGAGAAGTCAAGGACGGGCAGCGTCTCTTTATCGATAGCTTTGCTTCGATTGTCGATTCCTTTCCATGAAATCAATCCAAAGAACAGCAATGCGGAAAATAAACACCCTGGAATGTCATGGCTAGAGGAAGCGCATCTTTTGTACTAGTACAGCACGCAATAAGCCTGAGAAAAACTCACCACCGTCTCGCACAGGAACTTTATTCATGTGACTCGATATTCCTGCCATATTGGACAAAAGAAACTGTTATTAGCATCAGAATTTTTTTCCTTTTTCTTTTTGTTCCGGAGTGAGGCACATTGTACACTCATGCTGTCGTCACCAAAAGATAAACCCAGAATCAGTTAAATTTAAAACTGTACAGTAGGCAGGGACCTAAATTTTGATGGCCCATATATTTGCTCATCGCGAGCAGAACTTACCAGTGAGTCATCAGCTGGCGTCTTCAGAACTGCACATTGTACTATTGCAGGCACCAAAATTAGAAATACGGCAGTCAACAATAGATTGAAATACCATAGCTAATGGTGACAAAATGATCTTTCTTAGCATTCAATGTAACATCATCAGCATAACACCATCAACATAACAGCCCTAAAAAGGTATTCAACAGATTTCTAGCAAACTTTATACAGCCAAGATTATGTAGATCAGTGAAAGTATGATACAGAGATTCAACATATGAATAAGAGTCCCAGTACTTCATTTTACTTTTGGTTTTTCACTGAATGCTGGTACACATGAGCTAGCACAAACTTTAAATTGGTATTAGAGCAAGAATCTCTTTAAAGCTTTACCGCTTAAAGATTACAACATGTCGACCAACACCAGAAGTCTAGGTTCGGGTGCCGGAAGCGGCAATCTCAACGGACCAACCCCAGCGGCCCCCAATACACAACAATGCCTTTCAACTATGAAGAATTGAGGAATGAAACAGACGGGACAAGGTTTCGGAAAGATTCCCCACTTTGATAGAACTTTTTATGAACATTGGTAGTTTAGAATGCTATCATATTTGGGATCAATGTGACAGACCGTCCCTCGAAAGAGACGATCCATCGACCACAGAATCTTATCGGGTGTCACTCGACGAAGCGAAGAACAACAGTACAACTCAAGTATAATAAAATATAATATAAACAATTGTTTAAGTTTACAAACCAGAGTTTTAAAAAGCGCGAAAGCGAACGAACTTTATTTAAAACTACTAGGGATTCCTAGATTCTAACCTTAACGTGACATCGAGCCCATACGATGTACCTTCTAGCAGCACAAAACAGCTCAGTGCAGCGAGCAAGGCTCCTAACAGACATAGTTACCTCGAGGGTCGCTTCTGTCAGTTGGTACGGAGAAGGAAGAGAGAACCTGCAAACAAAAACAACAAAGAGCTACGCCCTAAGCATCTAAATGCTCAGTAAGTCTTACCCGTCAACATGGTCAACTACAGCCGACTCCAAAGATATGATAAGACTGACTGACATGGGATAACTGTTTGCAAAAACCAGTGCTAAATTTAACAGTAGATTAAGTGTAAGGGAATATAAATTTAATTTGCACTATCGACTACCACAATCATAGTTGCTAAACTATTTATAATAATCATAACCAGCAAATCATAATACTTTTCCATTCTCTTCTTATTCCACTTGTTAACTACGATGTGGCGCACTGAAACAAGTGGTACTCGTTATTGTGAGAGGCAGCGATTCAAATCGATTTTTATCCAGCTGAAGAAACCTAATTACACAACATGTACGCGCTTCTAGAAAACCGTACATGGCAACCTTTCACGCCACACCAATGATACATAGTACTGGTCCGATGCTCACCTCTCTCGAGCAGTGATCCTCCATGCGATAAGGTATCGGGTTTATCCATAGTTAGCCCTAAAGCTCTCCCTTCTAATCATCTCCAGAAGATATGTTCGGTTACGTTCAGTTACTACGCCACATTAGGCTATATCAGTTTCCTGAGACCCATATATTCAGTATGTAATCAATACTGTTCAAACTTGCTCAATAGAGCCGACAATGATACGGTCTTTAACCGACACAGACAGAGCTACGACTCCCTTTTTGTTGCCAACCTATACTTCCTTGCCCGGTCTCAACTTATTATTTCTTGTGAATTTATAACCAACCTCATCCTTTTCATGCGATACTTCCAAATCAAGGGTAAGAGCCTATTATCTCACGAGCTATATCTCACGAGTGAAGTTCCTAATCACTCGACTTCTACCGATAATTAAAACTCATAGCCTAGCTCTACATCAAGATACCCGTACAAAGACACTAACATAGGTAAGAAGATGCTATTATGCAGTCTACGGTTTCAATCAACTCCTACAAACCTAATGCACATTACAGTACTAGCCATACATAGTGATAAAAGAAAATATTAAAACAAGATTAATGCACCGGGACTTGCATGAGCTTTGCTCAAAGTTAGATTCTTCAACAAACGGAATGTCGTCGAACTCCTCAGTTAGCTCGGCTCCTATCATGAAATGATATGCATAAGCTGGAGTATGCACATGCGATAATTGCTTTTTTTTTATTTACAAAAGATGACTAGTAAATTTAGTTATAAAACTTCTTTAAAAATGGTTTTTGAAAACAAAATACCATCTGGGAGTTGCTCATGAAATCAGAGGGGTTTTAAATAAATTTTTGACAAAGTTTAAAGATTTACTTAAATCATATAGGTTTATAATGATTTAAATACTATTTAAACACAATAAAACATTTAATAAAATTATTTGTGACGAAATTAAATATGAAACTTTTCTAAAACATAAATTTTAACTAAATAAACAAAAGAGTATATTTTCTAGGATTTATTAAAATAAATGAATTTATAATGAATTAAACAGTGTTTAAACAAAATATAACATTTATAAAATTAGTTTTGATGAAAACAAATATGAAACTTTCCAGAATAATAGAGTTTAGTTAAATAAAAAGAAAAGTGAATTTCACAATATTTTATCATGACAAGGAATGAATATATGAATTAATGAGCTATTATATGCTCTGCACTATTTAAATTATTTTCTTGCATAAAATAAAATTTTGTTAGCTTCAAAATGTAGTTCTAGTTGAGAGGATTCTAACAAAATTTATTTCACATTTTTCCGAGCTATAATGAAGTTTCTATGAATTTTAAAAGTTTGAAATTATTTCTAGACCATTAAATAAATCAATTTGCAAATAACAATAATTTTCCAGCCTAATTGGGCCAGCCACATAACGGCCCACGGGGGCAGGCAACACGGAACCGGCCCAAAAGAAAGGGGTTTGGGCTACGACTCTGTTTTTTTTTTTGCCAACCTATACTTCTTTGCCCGGTCTCAACTTATCATTTCTTGTGAATTTATAACCAACCTCATCCTTTTCATGTGATACTTCCAAATCAAGGGTAAGAGCCTATATCTCACGAGTGAAGTTTTCAATCACTCGACTTCTACCGATAATTAAAACTCATAGCCTACCTCTACATCGAGATACCCGTACAAAGACACTAACATAGGTAGAAGGTGCTATTATGCAGTCTACAGTTTCAATCAACTCCTACAAACCTAATGCACATTACAGTACTAGCCATACATAGTGATAAAAGAAAATATTAAAACAAGGTTAATGCACCGGGACTTGCATGAGCTTTGCTCAAAGTTAGATTCTTCGACAAGCGGAACGTCGTCGAACTCCTCAATTAGCTCGGCTCCTATCATGAAATGATATGCATAAGCTGGAGTATGCACATACGATGATTGCTTTTTTTTTATTTACAAAAGATGACTAGTAAATTTAGTTATAAAACTTCTTTAAAAATAGTTTTTGAAAACAAAATATCATCTGGGAGTTGCTCATGAAATCAGAGGGGTTTTAAATAAATTTTTGACAAAGTTTAAAGATTTACTTAAATCATATAATGAAGTTTTATAACTTCTTTAAATAAAATAAAATTTTGTTAGCTTCAAAATATAGTTCTAGTTGAGAGGATCCTAACAAAATTTATTTCACATTTTTCCGAGCTATAATGAAGTTTCTATGAATTTTGAAAGTTTGAAATTATTTCTAGACCATTAAATAAATCAATTTGCAAATAACAATAATTTTCCAGCCTAATTGGGCCTGCCACATAACGGCCCACGGGGGCAGGCAACACGGAACCGGCCCAAAAGAAAGGGGTTTGGGC
>BCLG01000175.1:257881-273000 GCA_001602295.1 Zoysia matrella
GCGGCTCGACCGGCCGACCGTCGGCGGCGCTCGCCGAGGTGGCGTCCTCGGTGGCCAGTGCGTCAGTTCTTGACGCCACTGCGACTGGAGCAGCTCGTGGAGGACGGGGAAGTGGTCGGTGAGGCTCAACGGAGGTCCGCCGGCGACGAGTGGCGACGCCGGGAAGAGTTCGACGACAATGGGAGGACGCTCCCGTTGACAGAACTCGTTGGTGTTCGCACCTAGAGCTTCTGGTGTACTTGTAGATGAGCGGCGTGGAAGTCGTCGTGGCAGGGGAGGGCCGGAAAGGGGTTGTCCACGGCAGGGTCGCTCGGTTTCCTCAGTGACCGACGGTCGAACTTCGATTCTTGCGAAAAGTGGCCACAATTTTTGGTCGAGGACCCATCAGGGAGGCGCACTAGGAAGCAAGGAAACTGATAACTTGAATAGAAGGGGACCACGCTCACTGGAGCTACCAGATTTGGTCCAACGGCGGCAGCGACGTTGTCAAAACACGAATAGTGGGGAAAGTTCGAAATCGATGCGGCTCGGATGGGATACGGTGGAGGCGAGCTCGTGGGAGGTTAGAGCAGGCCTGGGCACAGCCGTGGGTGACCGAGAGAGGGCTGGGGTGGCCGGATTTGGGAGCTCGCCGATGGAGGGCTTGGTCGAACTCGGCGTAGGTGAGAGAGAAGCGCGAGCGAGGCGAGTGACAACGGAAAGAATGGCCGTGGAGGCTTGGACACGGGGAACCCGTCGTGTCCCCGTGAGACTCGACGCGTGGACACGTCCAAAGCGTCGTGGCGCTCATGCAGGGGCGAGGCGCAGGGCAGCGGTACCTGTCCGAGTGTGGTGGCAGCAGAGGTTAGGTACAAGGCAATAGTGAGGCTGACAGGCGGGTCCCGCTTCTTTTCTCTTTTTCTGATTTTCTCTGATTTCCTGCGCTGCATATTGTTTTGATCCGAAAAACGATACTTCCCGAGCTCTATTAATTTTGAAACTTTGCAGAGTGATAGAACTTTTCAAAAGTAACAACTTTTATTTTTGGCCCAAGTTCAAATTCGAAAAGAATTTTATTTTATCAAATTCGGAAGTCAGCAATCTTTTATACGGAGAAACTCGGTTGGGATCTTTTTAACCTTTAAATAAAAATTTATAGAAAAGTTCTAAATTCAAGACTCTAAATTCAAGACTATCAAACCTTTCAAATGGAACTCATTAATTGGTGACTCTAGCCCTCCAAGAAGCAACTTAGCACTCAAGGCAAAGCACAAGAAGAAGGTTGTGGAGGACTCTAGTGATGACTCTAGTGATGAGGAGATTGCACTTCTCATAAAGAGGTTTAAAATATTTGTAAAGAGAAGTGGGCTCACCAAGAAGACCTATGAGAAGAAGGGAACAAGAAACTCAAAGAGGAAATGCTACGAATGTGGAGAAGTAGGTCACTTTATTGCGGAATGTCCAAAGTTGAAGGACAAAGAAGAAATGAAGTAAAGAGAAGCTCAATAGAAGTCATAGTCTTCAATTTCTGCACCACCACCGTCACCGTCATCATCTCCATCATTGCCGTCGACATCATCATCTTCTTCTTCCTCATACTTCGGATCACCTTCCTTACTTGGATCTTTAGCCTAAGGATCTGGCCCTGGCTCAAAAGGAGGAGGAGAGTACTCACGAGGTGTGAACTGAAGATCAGCTTGAGCACCAAATCTCTGAACCTTGTCCCCTCTAGATAAGAGAAGCGCTCATGTGACCTCTGAAAGTGTTTCTCAGACTTTCTGGCTTGGGAAAAGCAAATGTTGAAGATTGATCTAAGAACTCTAGAGATCAAGGAGCTCTTCTTCCTTGAAGCTTCGGTCTTGCCAAAGCGAGACCTAGTGGAAGTGGAAGGTGCTTCAACGGGAGAGTCAGCACGAGAAGAATGAACAGCTAAGATCTTGATGGGGTTGACCCTATAGGGACTGTGAACTTTGTCATGAGATAGCTCAAAGCCAACCGTCCGCTCAAAGAGTGCCATGATGTAGAGAGCATATCCACAACTCTTCGAGGCAGAGATGGAGTTCCCGATGATGGAAGAGTAGATAAACCCAAACACACTAAACCCCTTCTCTTTCTCTGGGTGATCTTGCATACACTTTCAAGGTCTTCATTTTGTGCAAGACACTAGTAGCATCGCCACTCTTGGGGTCCAGTGTGTGGCGAAAGAGAGCTGTGAGGATCCTGTAGTAGAGAGCCATACCATGAACCATCTCATAGATAGGAGACTCAAAGTCACGGTCATACATGAAAGTTATCTCCTCATTGTTCAAAGTCCGCCTGCATGCACATTCTCCTTGGCAAGATCATCATCATCAAACCCAAGAACTGAAGCAAAGAACTTGCGAGATGCATGAAAACGGTTTCCTTCAAGGCTTCAATGCAGCTCCTCATCATCGCCACTGTGATCTGCGACTCTTTCCAAGTTCGACTTCTTTTAGCTTCCTCTTCACTTCATATGAGTTCCTCATTATTTGTAATTCTTTTTTTTGTCAGATGGCTCGTACCAAAAATGTCCAAGCGAATAGCTCATGTAGTGAAGAGGAGATAGCTCCGGTGCGAAGTCCTTTGGTCAAGAGGAAGAGGCAGCCCATTCGTTCATCTAGCGGCATTGTTATTCGGGACCCTCAAGAGGGCAATTCTTCTCGGCCTGCCTCAAAGAAGAAGTCTGCTCACCCAAAAGCCAAAGGAAAAAGGAAAGCCAAAAGGAAAAGGAAAAGAGCTTATGGGTGGGCCAACTGATCCAGATGAGTCAGCGGGGCAGCACAAGGGCTTATGGGTGGGCCAACTGATTCAGATGAGTCAGCGGGGCAACACAAGGGTGCACGTTCTCTCAAGCGCAACCACTACTGAGTGCATTACCCCAAGGTGCAGTATCCTGAGTTTGTCAATCCAAGGATGATGGTAGACTACAAGAGGGGAACACTTTGATGCCTAAGAGATTGGAGAGCCCCTACTTGTATGAGACTGATGATAAGAGTTGCATATCACAGGTTTCATAACATATTTCAGTTTGATTGGTATAGATCTGTGATCTTTGATAAGAAGAAGAACATGACCACCCCAATGAAGTGAATAGACTGGGACTACTATGGCCTTGTTTGGCACAGCTTATTTTCAGCTTATTCACAGAAATAATCAAAAGCTGTGTCAAACAGCAAACTTATTTTACAGTTTATTAGTTCAGCAGTTTCTCAAAATGAACTAAACAACAGCTTATTTTTTAACTGCTTTTTACCAGCTGAAAAAATATGCTGCTTTTTTATTAAGTTCTAGCTGAGCCAAACAGGGCCTATATTGGAGAGCCCCTACTTGTATGAGACTGATGATAAGAGTTGCAGATCACAGGTTTCATAACATATTTCAGCTTGATTGGTACAGATTTGTGATCTTTGATAAGAAGAAGAACATGACCACCCCAATGAAATGGATTGACTGGGACTATGACCCTGTTTGGCACAGCTTATTTTCAGCTTATTTACAGAAATAACCAAAAGCTGTGTCAAACAACAAACTTATTTTACAGTTTATTAGTTCAGCAGTTTCTCAAAATGAACTAAAACAACAGCTTATTTTTTAACTGCTTTTTACCAGCTGAAAAAATAAGCTGCTTTTTTATTAAGTTCTAGCTGAGCCAAACAGGGCCTATATGGACAGGAAGAAGGATCATGTGATGAGGTGATCAGGATGTGTGAGGCTAGAAATGTGAAGAAAATCATGGGCTTCAAGCACGGCTGGAATGAGGAGCTCATAGCTCAGTTTTATTCCACTCTTTGGATCAATCACAGTGGCGATGATGAGGTGCTGCATTGAAGCCTTGAAAGAAACCGTTTTCATGCATCTTGCCAAGGAGGTAGGACTTTGAACAATGAGGAGATAACTTTCATGTATGATCGTGACCGTGACCGTATGATCACCCGGACAAATAGAAGGGGTTTAGTGTGTTTGGGTTCATCTACTCTTCCATCATCGAGAGCTCCATCTCTGCCTCGAAGAGTTGTGGATATGCTCCCAATATCATGGCACTCATTGAGCGAACGGTTGGGCTTTAAGCTATCTCTTGACAAAGTCCACAGTCCCTACAGGGTCCGCCCCATCAAGATCTCAGTTGTTCCTTCTTCTCGTGCTTACTCTCGCGTTGAAGCGCCTTGCACTTCCACTAGGTCTTGCTTTGGCAAGACTCAAGCTTCAAGGAAGAAGAGCTCCTTAATCTCTAGAGCTCTTAGATCAATCTTTAACCTTTGCAACCCAAGCCAGAAAGTCTGAGAAGCACTTTCAGAGGTCACATGAGCGCTTCTCTTATCTAGAGGACAAGGTTTAGAGGCTTGGTGCTCAAGCTAATCTTCAATTTACTCTTCCTCGTGAGTACTCTCCTCCTTTTGAGCTAGAGCCAGGTCCTTGCGCTCCATACCGTCTTGCTCAGGAGGTTGCCAGAGAAGCTAAAGATCCAAGTGCGGAAGATGATCCGAAGTATGAGGAAGAAGATGATGATGACGACGGCAATGATGGAGATGATGGTGGTGACGGTGGTGGTGCAGAAATTGAAGACTGATTTCTATTGAGCTTCTCTTCACTTCTTTCCCCATGAATATGAAAGTGACCTGAAGTTTACTCCTCCCCGTGAGTATTCTCCACCTTCTCCATTTGAGCCGGAGCCGGATCCTTGGACTCCGTATCGCCTTGCACAAGAGGTCGTCGGAGAAGATGAAGATCCAAGTGAAGAAGGCGATCACGAGTATGAGGAATAGGATGATGATGATGAAGAAGATGGAGATGGAGACAATGGAGATGATGGTGGTGCGAAACTTAAAGATTTCGACTTCGTTTGAAATTCTCTTTCTACTTCTTTTCTCCTTTTCGGCGATGTGATGCCAAAGGGAGAGAAGTAGTGTTATCTATCCTTGTTATCTTTTCCGAGTGTGTGTGTGAGACTTTTATTAAGACTATTTGGATGATTGTAATATTAAGACCCCGTACCTTTTATTATCTCGCAAGGATGTAATGGTGCTTGTTTATTTTCTCACAATGCTTTTGTCTGATTCTACCTTGTCATGAGCATCACATATATCTTGTTGTCACACACACTAGTTGCACTTCACGTATGCATTGACATGGGGGGAGCCCTCACAACTTTATCATTGCAATATGTCATCTTGGCTTGTCACGCTATTTCTTGATCTATATGCACACATTGAGGGGGAGCTCGCTATATCAAAGCATCTAAAACCTCGTTTCTATATCTCTTATGAACTAGTGTTGTCATCAATCACCAGAAAGTGAGAGATTGTTAGTGCATCTAGGCCCATTGTGGGTTTTGGTGATAAATGACAATGTAATTAAAGAACTAACGCGTTCAATTGAGTTGTATGAAGAATTATAGATACTCAAAAAGAGAGCTAAAGCGGAGCTTATCGAAAATTCTTATGGAGGGATGGGAAATGAAGTGGAAATCCAAAGCAAATGCTCAAAAACTCCAACCAAATCAAATTCAGAACACTCCCAGCCAGAGTGTCCCGTCCTGTGCCGGAGACTCCAACCAAACCAATTCCATTCCAGAGAACCCCTAGCCGGAGTGTGGCCGGAGACTCCGGGCCTTTTTCCTTGGACTCCAGAGAGCCCCTCGCCGGAGTGTTCGGCCCTAGGCCAGAGACTCCGGGCTCTGTACAACTTTTCCAGAGAACCCTTCGGAGTGTCAGGCCCTGGTCAGAGACTCCGAAGTTTGAATCTCCACCTCCTTGACACCTGTCGGAGTGTCCGGCCTAGAGCCAGAGACTCCAATGGTTCTGACACCCAACAACTCTTTCAGAGGGAGAGGAGTATAAAACACCTCTCCCCAACAGACAAAACCACCTCTTCACCTCAGTTTCGACCTAAACATCCTTGAGCTCACTTTCTCACACTCTTGCGAAGGATTCCTTGCTTAGATGAGCAAAAGAAGTGAGAGGGACATCCTTCAAAGGCTTTGAGAGCATCACTTTGATTCCGACAGGCATTTGTGGAGGTGGAAGCTTGATTTCATGTTTGTTACTCTAAGAGCTTTGAGCTCTTAGACCACTAGACGTGCTTTCTCACTCTCTCACACTCTTGCTAAGGATTCCTTGCTTAGATTTGAGCAAAAGAAGTGAGAGGGGCATCCTTCAAAGGCTTTGAGAGCATCACTTTGATTCCGACAGGCATTTGTGGAGGTGGAAGCTTGATTTCACGTTTGTTACTCTAAGAGCTTTGAGCTCTTAGACCACTAGGCGTGCTCGGAAGCTTCCAACTCGTGTGGTGAAGCCCCAGAAAGTTTGTATTGCCCTCCCGAAAGGAGTTTGATAGAGAAGCACTCAACTCGATCTTAGGAATCTTTTTGAGAGAGAAAAAGGGTTGAGCCCGGTTCCTCGTGAATGGAGGCGTAGGATCCTTAGTGGGTCCGAATTTCAGGATAAATCTTTGTCTCCGTGTGCTTCTTCCTTTTCTACAGTTTCGGCATTGATCTATTAGGGTAGCTTGTTCAGCTTCTGCGCTGTCTTTTGGTTCAAGTAGATTTGCTAGATCTTGCTTCAAATCATGCATTCAAAGTTCTCAGGGTTTGCCGAAGTGTTCGGCATTGTACCGAAGTATCCGGTACCGGAGTGTCTGGATTGTGGTCAGAGTGTCCGACAAGACCCTCACTGTTCAGCCGGAGTGCCCGGTAAAGGACTGACAACTTTGTTTAAGTCTTAATTTGCAGAAAATTTTTAGATTGGCCTGTTCACCCCCCCCCCCCCCTCTGCCACTTTCACAATGTATGCTTTAGTTTATTTTCAAGTTGTAAGACCCTTTAATTTGCTTAATTTGTGATGCAGTTTGATTTGATGTAATGTTGCTTAAATATGTGAAGTCTGAAAAAACCGAAAATTCCGATTTCCCCAGACATTACATATGCCTTTTCTTTTAATTCATTTGTTGTGATTATCCAGTCATATGCATCACATTATACATGTTCACACAGACCTTATGCACCCCACGGATTCTAACATATAGGGGGAGGTCTCATAGTTTCACTTGATGTGCAATTGGTATTTTAGACCAAAATTTGAATTTCAATTTAATATGCACAATTTGAATTTCAATTTAATATGCTAAAATCTAAAATCTGAACTTATTGAATCTTTTTTTTGTAAGCTTGAATCATGGTTGTCATCAATCACTAAAAAAGGGAAGATTAAAATTGCATCTACGCCCTTAAGTGAGTTTTGGTAAATTGAATGACAACATGATTAAAGGACTAACATTTTTTATTGAGCAAATGAGCAGATTGTTAGTTCAAAAAACCAATTGAGATATCTTGATTCAATGAAGACTGTCGTATTCCTTGGAATCAAGTACTTGTTCATCCTAAATCAAGTGAAGAAATGATAAACAAGAAGTGAGAAATCTAAAGCAAGATTATATCTCAATATGAAGCCTTTTGACACAAAGATTAAAGTTGATGTTAAGAATGTCAAGAGAAGCAATGACAAGCAAAGAGTGAGATCAAGAGCTATGATTGATTAAACTAGGATCTGAACACGGCAGCTCTTGACTTATGAAATTGAAATTGACATCAAAATCTAAAGAAGTATTCATTGAAGACACAAGGCAAAAATTGGCTTAAGTTAGTAAAAAGGTGAAAGATTAGCTTGACAAAGTTGCAATGGACCAAGAAGGGGAGAAAGGCAAGAAGGACTCTTGACGCCGAGGAACCATAGTACCAGTGAAGAACAAGTTGAGCTAAATCTCGATGAACCTATCAAGCTATAAGGAGTCATGAATTGCTAAGCGTCAAAATTCTATTGAAAGAAGAAGATGAGAAGTAATTTGAAAGAATTTAGAGCATCCCTAGCATATACTTTAAAATGAACCCGTGCTTTAAAATTTTTGAATATAAAGCACGAGTTTTCTCCGGCAGATACTTTAAAAAGATGCCTTTCATTTCTAAGAGCATTTGTGGAAGTGGAAGGTTGATTTCACATTTGTTACTCTTGGAGCTTTGAGCTTTTAGATGGCTAGGTGTGTTCGTGAGCTCCCAACTCATGTGGTGAAACCCGAGAATTGTATTGCCCTCCCGAAAGGGATTTCATAGTGAAGCACTCAAACTTGATCTTTGTGGTCGTTTGAGGGAGCAAAAGAGATGAAAAAATCCTGATTATTCGTGAACCTCTCAGAGACATAGTAGTCTTTGTGGGTCTGAACTTCAAGATTAAATCTTATGTCTCTGTGTGCTTCTTCTTTTTTTGTCGGTTTGAAGTGATTTATCTTCATTGCTTACATTTTGGCATCGATCTACATGTGTATGTTGTTCTAGCTTGTATCACTTGAATCTGCTTGCTCTAGAACTTTATTGTCATCTTTTGATTCAAGTAGGATTGCTAGAACCTACTTAAATTCCTGCATTCGAAGTACCGAAGTTTCTGATATTGGAGTGTTCGTCTAGAGGCTGGAGTGTTCGACGAGACCCTTTCTATTTTTACTAGAGTCTTTGAAATATGAGTGTGTGTTAAGGAACTGGGTGTTTATGTCTAATTTTCATGAATTATTTAAGTGTTGGCCTATCCCCCCCTGGTAGGCTACTTTCAGGGTGTACTTTGTTTTTTGTCATAGTGTCTTTGTGGGTCTGAACTTCAAGATTAAATCTTATGTCTCTGTGTGCTTCTTCTTTTTCTGTCGGTTTGAAGTGATTTATCTTCATTGCTATTTTGGCATCGATCCACATGTGTATGTTGTTCTAGCTTATATCACTTGAATCTGCTTGCTCTAGAACTTTATTGTCATCTTTTGATTCAAGTAGGATTGCTAGAACCTACTTAAATTCCTACATTCGAAGTACCGAAGTTTCCGATATTGGAGTGTCCGTCTAGAGTGTCCGACGAGACCCTTTTTGTTTTTACTAGTGTCTTCGAAATATGAGTGTGTGTTAAGGAACTTGGTGTTTAAGTCTAATTTTCATGAATTATTTTGGTGTTGGCCTATCCCCCCCTGGTAGGCTACTTTCAGGGTGTACTTTGTTCTTTGTGTACTTTGTATACAAAGAACCTTTCATGGAGATACCTTTTGATCAAGGGCCTTATCCTTGTTGGGGTCAAGATGCCCATTTAGTTGCATAAGTGTTTTGATGAGCTTTGCCTTTAGCATGATTGAAACTCTTAGAACCATCTAAAACCTTCCATGGAGAGAGATTGAAGAAATGTGGATTACATTCAAAAACTTGGATTTTCACGGGAGAGATCATCGGAGACTTCAAAGAATTTATCAAGGTCAAGATTTGATGGATTTTGTGGAGGTAGCGATTTGGGGGCGATTTGGGCGTTGACACGTACGACAGCCAGCAGTGCAGAGAGAGTCCAACTGATAGCAAACAACAATCATCTAAGCGTAAAAAGCATCGATTAACAACTCACAGTTGAAGTGTTTACTCCTGATGAATCATCAAAAGGTAGAAAGCATCACCAAATGGCTCAAAGTAGCAACGAAGATGAGTCCACAGCTCTGCAACATATTGGGAATGCATACCAGCAACAAGGATGGAAAAAGCAGTGACTAGGGTATATAAGTAGTACTAGTCCATCATCATAAATTCAATGTGTATATAAGTAGAGAGGTTCTCACGATACACATCCAGAGCTACCTGATATATAAAAATAAACTTCTCATAGGTTGTAGACTCCTATGTCGATGTAGGACATGCTCCATGAGCAAATGAGAAATAGTCGAACAATGAAGATCTCCACAAAGAATACTCCACGGACGAAGACTATGCATATGAATCCTCATTTATTGCATAAACTCAATATAATTGGTGCCATCAAACAACACCGAGTAGCGAGGGACAACATTATCAACCATCGCTACAATATTTTTCAGGAATAGCACATTAATTTGCTAAGGAGGAGGTGGCAGTCTTGATGGTGCCGTCGAGGGTTGTCTTTTGACCTACGGCAGGGTGCGAGAGGCAGGATGGGGGGTCGGCAATTGAAGTAGATGGGGCTGGTAGCAGTAGGGGCTGATGCAGGAACCCGGGGGCAGGAGCCAAAGTATCCAGATTGGGGAAGACGCAGCTGCAGCGACACCGTGCTGGCAGGGGAAAGAAGCTAGCAGGGAGGCAGCAGTATTTGGCGAGGGAGGAAGAAACCAAAGCGATCGCCAACAAAGAAGGTAGGGGCGAAGCTACATGGTCCCATCGGGGTCAGCTGACCCCAATGATTTCCAGTCAAATCAATACAAGAACACTGCTAGTTACTGTGAATAAGCTCAATGACCAATCTTGTTGCCCCAGCGAACAAGTGGGGTGTCTTCACCCCTGGTGGCGGCACTAGCAGATGAGCTAGGGGTGACTGAAAAAGAGGGCCTATGGAAATAAATCATGTATTTCTAGGTGGTACATACACAAAGCCCCTTATATAATGGGCTAGTTATAGGAAAGAGATATACCAAATATATATATATAATAGGCACCCAAAAAATTAATAAACAAGCAGTAGTATTGACCATATTGATGATCAATTAAGCAGCGAAGTAATTAAAACATAGAGCACAAAGTATACCATTCCTTCCGTCCTTGAGACCTCCCCTAGAATAGCAGCTAAAAGAATTGATTTTCCGGAGTCAACCTCGCCACACATTGCTAATTTTGTTCCTGCTTTCACTTCCAGAACATGAATTGCTAAAAGATTGTGGATGCTAGCAATTTATAGACTCCTGCAAACACGAAATATTAGAGTAAGCGGACAGCACAAATGCAAGGATTATAATGTTTGCAAATACCTTCGTTTCCAGGTTTGCTATTATAGCTGATTTAGCCGAGGATTTAGCAGAATCAAGTTTCAGACAAGTACAAAATCCACAAACAAGAGCCACTGCTATTATAGCTGCTTGTCTGCCAGGTCAGTAGCTTTAGGAACAAATGATGCATCATGAAATAGGACATGATATTTCATTATGAATTGAATTCAAAAGTACCATGGAATATATACTTTTCAATTCCAATATTCCCATAAAAGAGGTGCATGATATAGTCAAGATACATTACTCCATATAAAAGAGGATGCATTTTGCATGATACTTGCGCAAATAAACAAAATACTTACAGTAGATGTATGAATCTTGAAAATTCCAGTATTGCTGTGAATATCCATGAAAATCAGAGATTGACTTGATTTAGTCAAACTCATCGACATCTACACAATCCAAAAGCCATATCTCATTCTTACTCAACATCATGCTATCTCTCTGAATGAAAATGAAAAGAAGTGAAACTACTTGTGTCAGAAGCATAACAAAGATGCTATTGGCACAGAACCAATTGTGTTGTATAATACTGTCAATGCAATGCCAAGTTGAACGGCGTACTAAATATTGATGGAACTAGAAAGGAAAATACCCAATCCTGAGATGGTTCATTATCTCCCAGAAGTAATCTATACTCGGTAAATAGCAGCTGGCAGGAGTAACCTTGGATTCCCACTAGCTCTGTGTGAAAATCCCACGGTCTCTGAGATACTGATTCCAAGCATTTGGACCCAAAAAAAAAAATACAAGAGCAATAACGACACATTTATGCCTCAAAGTTTCTCTTCCAGATGATAGATTGATAAATTTCCTTAGGAGCAATGGACCAGCAGATAGAGTAAGTACCTTGAGCAACACAAAAAAAATCAGAAACTACAATCTCCCTCTTGAAATATTGAAACAACTGCCACCACTTAGCATTGGTTTTCTCCATGAACACTGAGTGTCTGCTTTGTCTGCAACACCCAAACCAGATGTCTTTCTCACCGAGATACTTCTAATAGCACTTATTTATAAGGCATTCATCCACCAAAAAGACATCTTCTAGAAACAGCCTTGGAGAAATGATATTCTGATCTCTGAGAATCAGAAGCATCCTCAGAGTCTTAGGTTGTGCAATACACTTTGAAGGCTGTGCCAATTCACACTATTAGGAGAAAGTAAAAAGAAAAAAGAAAAGAGGTGTACAGTTATCCTCATTAATATGATAAACAAAGATGGAGGACACGTCTTGCAGGTAAATCATGGAGACCCTTCGTGTAGGCCATGTTAAGTGTACGTTTAGAACATGAAGTAAAAATGGATCAGTAGTTTTTGCACCAAGCCTTCACGTTTTACAAATGTATGTAAAATCCACTCCCTCTCACAGTATTGGGAACACCCACAGTGCTAGCCACTGGTCACAGCGACTTTTCATTACTGTATCAGAAAAGCAGCTTGCACTAGTTCTAGATCCCTATTCCAAGGCTTATGACCGGAATCTAGCTTGCACTGGTGTTCATAATTATGATTCCCAACATGTTTATTGCTGATATTGTAGTCACAAACAAAAACAAGAAAAGCAGGGACTCAAGAGAAAATATCTAGTGCTCCCGCCAGGTTAGGAGCTCCAATTGATGATTTGCACTAGCAAATTTGCATTAAAATTTTGAGAGAAATATGGATGGATAAATCTTCTATCATCATGTAAAACAAATACTTGTGCAAGGCGCTAAAAATAGGAGAAATCAGTGTTTAAAAAGCAACGGGTTATGGGTCTGAGATGAACAGTGCAACCCATAACTTCTGAATCTGATTTTCTCTTTTTGTTATGCATGACACAAGTACCCGTTGCATCTCAAATTTTTCATGATAATAGATGATGACATAGGATATCCACCCATATTTTTGTTTGAATTTTTCAGACATCTTTTCTAGTGCAGATCGTTCGCGGGAGCACAGTACCACCTAGCAGGAGCACATGAGATGTTCCAAGGAACTCACCTTTGAGGCGGTGACGCGGCACACCGTCTCCTGGACCGAAGACCAGTGGGCTTGTCGATGAATGACAGGCGACGAGAAACGGCCGTGAACTGGGCACCGACTATTGCCTGAATCCAGATCGGTTAGTCCAAAAAAAAAGAATCCAGATCGGTTAGTGGAAAAAAGAATCCAGATCGGTTGGGGAGGGCATAATACCGCAGGCGGTTAGGATAGGGAGCAGAAAATGCAGCCCCGCAGCTAATGGTACTCCCATCCCCCAAAACCGCGCCGCCGCGTTCGACTCCAACGAACAGGATAGGCAGCTGCCAGGACTCTGCAGGAAGGAGCACACACCTTTTGGTTTGGATCAAACAAAAGCTGAACAATAGATCAGGCGAAATCACGTACCTCTGAGAGAAAAATTCAGGCGCCGCCTCCTTGGCCCAAGGTTGAGCCCTTCCGCCGCCGCTGTAGTCTGTAGCCACAAGTGGGAGGCGCCGTCATACCAGCGCGCGGAGAAAGCGAAGGATTGGGGGAAGACAGGAGAGGAGGCGGCGGACAGGATCGGAACGGGGAAGAGAAGGGGCTCCTGCCCTGCTATATACTCCCGACGAAGACGACGATATGACCGTTGCCTGGAGTAGGGACGTACCGCCTTCTCTCCTACACTTGAGCGGCGTTTGAGTAATGGTAAATGGCAATGAGTTTGAGATTGAGAAATAAAATGAAAAAATCTGAATCATTTAATTATTTATCTCATTAAATTTTAACAATTTATTTATTTTTCAATTCCAAACTCACTCTTCATTTTCAGATTTCCAAACGGACGTTTTGGAATCTGAACGAGGATGGGATAGGAAAATAGAAATAAAAAGATAAAATTTTAAATTTTTTATTTATCTATCTAATTAAATCTCAAATTATCTATTCATTTCTCAATTTTTATCTCACCTCCCATTTCCTTATATTCAAACGCCTTACAGAGTTTAGAGTTTCTTTTCTTTTTCTTTTTTTTCTTTTTTTGCTAAAGGAAGGAAATCATTTCAACGTTCCGATTTTGATACGCTCGTAATTTTGACCGTCCGAACAGTAACTCCCAACGGCCTGATCCTGGCAATGATTAGCACGCGCCACTCCGGCCTCCCTCCGGCCACCTCTAGCCTCAAACGGAGTTCCGTGTTATTGCGCCATGCGCCACCCACTCCGTAGTAGTCTGGCCAACGAGGCTAAAATGCTCACGCCCGGCTGGATCATAGATGTTACCTCTGCTTCTACGGTGAAAAGGGGACCGAAAAATCCCATACCATCATAATTCTAAATACCATTTTTTCCTACTCCCTTCTTATTTGGTCAAAAATTCAACAGTATAGAAATGAAAATGAACTCGAGGTACCTAGGAACGAGAATGAAAACGAGGCGAACATTTTACTTTATTTGCGAACATATTTTAGTTGATAGTCTGCCATTTTGTTCTCGTTTAATAACAAATGGAATGTATTTGGCTTAAGAATATGTTTTATTTGTAGGAGAAAAATTCTTGGCCTAAAAAGTCACAGCTTGGTCTTTTTTTTCAAACTTCTATATCCATACAACATTTGATCTTTCATTTGTTTCTTGTGCCTTCCGTGGGCCATGCACCGAAGCCATACCCTACCCTTACACAACACTGTAACCTGTGTGAGCAACTGATATTTTTGAACTAGAAGTGGTTGTCCTAATGACAACAATTTAGAAACAAAATGTGTAAGATATTTGAACTGTTGAGCTTCTAACTCCTAACTTGCTGCAGTCAAAATTAAATTGAATGCGAGGCATACACCATAGCAGCTTCCGTAAAATAATACAAAATTCACTTTCACACAGAATCTTTATCCATGTGCTTCGGTATTCTTGTCAAAAATCTACCGGGAGGAAATGGTATTTTGTACACTCTTCAGACTATGTTACCGAAAGAGGAAGCCCAGATTATGTTAAATTTACAAGCACATGACTCGTCTGTCGCCGGCAATAACGGCCAAATCAAGTGGGTGAATCCCCGCAACACAACGGGGAAAAGGGAAATGAATGAAAAAAATCTCAAATTTAATGATCAAAATCGTAGTAAGTTCCTTATTTTTTTTTCCTGAAACTTTAATAATGGCCTACGTGTCAAAGATACAGACTGTTGAACTCACTTCGAGCAGAACTTGCCACTGACAGACTCATAAGTTGGCATATTCAAAACTGCAAAATGCAAGCAACAGAATGAGAATTATGAGTGATATTGCAATATGTAGAGATTAGCAGTTGTGCAGAAATACAGACTCACCATTTCCATGAGATGCCATTGTTAATGGTGATGAAATGATTTTTTC
>BCLG01000176.1:12015-60231 GCA_001602295.1 Zoysia matrella
ACGTCGTCGTCGAGCTGGAGCACCAGTGGGTGGAACCGGCACGGCAGGCTCGCCGAGCGGGCCCGGTAGGCCGCGGACTTGGTGTCTGCTGGCGGCGCCGGGAATGAGATCGTGCGGTGGAACCCGACCACCATGGCTGCGAATCCTCTGTCTTTCTCTCTTGTCAACGCCGCGCCGTTGCTCGACCCGATCGGTCGACGAATACACGTGCAACGACTGAGCCTACGTGCAGGCGGGTGGCGTCGGTGGAGGTGCGCGGTTTTAAAAGGGAGCGGAGAAGCGGAAGATGTATAGTTAAAATGGACGAGACTTTTTTTTTTTAGACAAAAATGGACGAGACTTGTTGATCCACCTGAAAGTCTTTGGGGCCTGCCTGCTGGATACCCAGCCATGCTTGTCTTCCAGGTCAAGCGCATGCGTGCTCGAATATGCAAACGTGCTGGACTGCAACCCTCGTGGTCACAATTTCAATTTGTCCCCGAACCACCCACTCGAACAGTCATCTATGCTTTGCTTTGAACTCGGAAGCACATCGACGGCGACGTTGTGGGCCTTGTGGCCGCTGCAACAGCTTTGTGCCAACCTCACGTAGCCGACGCTAGCTTGACTTGACTGAACCTTGATCTCCTCCATCGTCTGGAGACGACGGTTCTCTCAGACCAGCAACCCACGAGTTAATTGGCGCGGCGAGAACATCCGCCGCCAGGCAGTTCGGTCATGTCAACAACTCGATCAGGAAGACGGAAGTTTCTACTGACGCCGACGCTTTTCCACCAAGCTAGCTGACGACACTGGCGCGCTGATCAAGCTCAAATATCATCGCGCAACTTGCCGTGAACTTGATTTACAGTAATTTCGGGTGGCATGAAAGCATGGAGTACGACTTTCTACCTTAGAGCAGCGAAACTATGACTGTGATGCATGAAATTCGTCACGCATGTGCGTCGCGTTGTACTGCCTTTGTTGTTTTTGAGTTTTTAAAATCGATGTTTGGTTATTTGTTTTATTAAAAAAAATTAAAAATACAAAATAAATAAATCACGCTTAAAATACTTGTAATAATAAATCGATTCATAGTAAAATAAATATTAAAAAAAACCTTTTAAATAAAACAAATTGTAAAAAAAATTAAAATCTAAAACGATATTTATTTTGAGACAAAGAAAGTAGTTAACGGTGGTTAACAACCACGTGCAGTTTAATTATACCAGTACTATATCAGCGTCATCCTGCCTGCCCGTGGTGTCATCTCAGCCATAGAGGCCCCGCGATACATTCCGCGTTTCCGTCGGCAGAAAAAAAAAATACTCGCTCGTGCAACTTGATAACACTGTCTCAAAGTAAACTGTCGATTTAAGCTGGACGAACAATATATTGAGACTTGGCAACTTGCCGTCTAATTGAAAATCAAGTATTTGACATTACTAGTACTCCTAGTAAATTTCTTTCATTGCTAGTAGTAAAGTGGAATCAAGAGAGAAGGCTACCGTTGGCCCTTAATCTGCTACTACCAACTCCACTTCGAGGCTGCGTCCAGTCCTTGTGCAACTTTACCCATGAACAGACGCTGTGTCCACAACTGCACTGTTAACATCATACTAAAGTTATCAAACAGGGATACTTAGACGCTATATACAAAAGCGTTATGCGGTCCGTCAGTTGCGTGTAACAAGACATCAGCACCGAATTAAGGAACTAATCTTGTTGCAGACATTCAGCTGCAAAACAAGACACCGAATACTTATTGTAGATAATCAGATGCAGAACAAGACGCTGAAGACAGGAAGGAAGCAGAGAGGGCAGAACATCATGATGTGCCAAGAGAGCAGCATATCATGATGTACCCCTAAATAATTTAATCATTCTTAATTTGTAAATCTTAACACAAGTACAACAAAATTCTACTGCTCTCTCCTCCAAACCTACCTAGTATCATCCATACATGAAACGAGGGCCAGAATAGGCAACAGTCAAGAATTGGATCTCAGTCCACACATTCTTCTGAGTCAAAATGTACAGGAACTATACATGAATGACGTCTGAGGACATCTAACGGAATGCAGCTCACGAAAAATATGCTTCCATTAACCAATGGCTATAGAAAAGAATTACTAAAACAGCCTAGAAGGACACAAGATGCTATAGGTCAAAGGAATAAGCAGCAACGGCAGCGAATTATATCTCGGCATGTGTAACGAGCAGCTCGGGCTTCCAACACCTCAAGTGGTGGCACAGCTTCTAGAACAAATCCCTTCTGACTAGGGGCGCAGAAATCATAGATATTTCTACATATGCCATTACTGAACGGATGAACTCTTTCTGGGACTCCTCTGCAAGTTGTAAGAACCAACATTTCAACAGTGTCATTATCTAAGGACAAGAAAATACATACTTCATCACAAACCAAAATTAGATACTCCCTCTTCTTGTAAATTGATGTCTTATTAAAAAATTTAACAAATATTATTTTTTATGATTTGATTTATCATTAGATTTATTTGAATCACAATTTAAAATTTTACACATTTAAACTAATTTTTTAAACATCAATTCAACGACAGCATCAATTTAAAAGCAGCGAAGAAGAAAAGTGGGGGGGGGGGGGGGCAGCTCCGGCGGGCCTACCTGGCAGCACCAGAAGGAGATTTGTCTTTATCTCTGTTGACAGGTCCCGCCTGGAAGTGAGAGTGGGACCGGACGATGGTTGGATTTGTTGCGCTCGTTGCACATGCTACGGACACCGATCGATCCCATCTAACCACCCTCTCCAGTCTCCAGTCGCCACTCGTGACTGCACATGGTTGAACAGACGGCGGGAAGAAGAGCAGGTGACCAGGCCAAACGGGCCAAATCTTCCAACATTTTGTGTTGCTAGTTGAGTCCACTTGCTTTAGGCCGGCAATGTCAAAGTCGGGCTTTCTTCCTTGTACCGGAGGCCTAATATTTCGTGCTCAAAGCTGGGCTCCGCATCAGCCTTTGGACATCCTAGGCCTGTTAGAAGAACGGAGCCAAGCCCACGGTGTCCCGTCTCGAGCACTCCGGAGCCGGCGGAGAGCTCACCGGCACGACTGCACAATTCCTGCAGCGGCAACGCGACGCCTCGGCGGGCGGGCGGCGCCCATGCTCCGATCTGGCATCGAGGTTCGGACGAACGAAACGGCAATGATTTCGGCGACATGCGAAAGCTATGGATCTCCGGTCTTGCCGACGGAGCACTGACTGGCTCCCCATGTTGCTCCATGCGTCGCGGTCTTTGGCGATCGGTGTTAGTGGTAGTTTCTGCTCGGGCGCGGCGGGATCACGAGCTTCTGTCGCGCTGGCCTCTGTGACCGTTGATTATCGTCGCTTGCCTTGCCTGCCCCGGAGCTCTGTGTAGAAGTCATGAACCAATGAACCATCAGTGGTTTATGGAAAGTTTGATCCTGAATGAAGCACTAGCACCCCCAGAAACAAAAAGAATCCGAGAATCATCAGAGTACAGTACCAGAGTTTCAGATGCCAATAGTATATAGTAGTAACTCTGCAGAAATATAAAACGATGTATTTGTACCTGGTAAGCTGATTCACCCCGCATAGCTTTTTGGCGGCATGCTAGGCTGCGAGCAATGCTCATCTTCGACACTCCTGGCAAATGATCCGGTGCAGCGCTGTTCGACGGGATCTGTAAATACTTCAGGTGAACAGGCCACTGCACACACTCCCAGGCAGAGGATCCATCCTCCTGATTTGAATCAACAGACGAGGAAGCCCCCGGAGACAACGCATCAAATCCATGATCGCGAAGTCGGCAAAACGCATTACTTGGCACGGAGTACGTGGCCCGGGAAGAGAGCCCCAGAGTCTCAAGATATCCCCGCGCCAAGGTACAGGGCCCCCGCTCTGCACGCATGTGGAGGGGAATCGAGCGAGCGCCTCGCGTGCCCCAGCGCTGATTCCTGGAGCCCGTGTCTGCCGCGCGGTACGACGAGGGTGCTAAAGCCGGGGCCTTGCCGGCCAGGTGCTCCTCGTCGGTGACTCCTTTCCAGGCCGGATCCAATGCCTTGACTAGTTTACGGCTCCCACGGACGAGGCGCGCGGAGATTTAACCCTCTGATGAGCCCCGGTTCACCAATCACACCGACGGCGGACAAGGTAAAATGAAGATGCGTCTCCAATGAGAATCCATCTTCTATACTGGAGCAGTAGTGCGCTAATGCTAATTTCTATATCCAGCACGAACGTGGTGGTCCAAATCGCGGGCCTAATCTCGCGGTGCCGAACCTTTCTTCTTCCTCTTATCGTTGATAACTTTTGGTATGTTAATGCGTCGAAAGCCAGTGGTTGATATAAGCTAAAATGGCTTGGCCAAAGTGCCTCGCAGGGTTGGAAACTTGGACGGCGAAAAAGAGATAAAAAAAGGCCGACACGGCACCGACATTTTCCCCACCGAAAAGGCGAAAGGCGGAGGACAAGGGGTCGGACATCCTGGACTCTGGCGTCCCAAACTAATCGGGCTGATGATGATCCGAAGGCTTATCCCCACCAGCTCTTTCCTTCCTTCGTCCGTTCCTGTGATCCTGTCAACGTCGAAACCTCTAGACCTCTCCCGTCGTCCGAGTCATATGCATCCCGGCGCAATCGCTCGCTCTCCAAGCTCCGTGGCGTCGCCGTTGCCAACTCAAAACTCCAATCCGCCGACGAATTATGGAATCGCGACGAACTCTCAACAGCTTGCCACCGGTGGAAAACTGATGTTGACGCTTCAGCACCGTCATTGAAGCCTGACGAATCAAAACCGAACACAAACGCTTACGTTACGTTACTAACATGCCTTCTTTCGATTATTAAAGTACTTGAATGAAATTAGAAAACTGATCGACGGAAGACAAGTGTCGCGACCGTTGCCTTCCGCCGCGCCGGCCCGGGAGATAACGCCAGCGGAAGCAGCAAGCGCGAGTGGAGCAGAGGAGCCGGGCGCCACGCCGACCAACCAGATCCACGCAGCCTTCGAGGCGCGTCATCAGCCATCACCCTGGCCTGCCCACATGGCGCACCGACCTCTCCCGACGCGCCCCACCCGGCGCTGGCGTCGAGGCCACCGCCACGTCGGAGACGGGCCGCCCCACTCGCGGGCACCACGCGTCGAGCCGCCACTGGGCGGCACCGGCCTGTCTTCCTCGCGTCGCGTAGCCTACGCGTCCCTGCGTTACCCGTCCCCTGCCGCATCGGTGCAGCTGTGATCCCTCTCACCTCCGCGACGAGCGGCTATATAAGGACGCGTTCAGCCTCGCCAGTTTCTTCATCAGAAAGCCAAAGCGAAAGCCACCACCAGTCAAAAGACTCAATACCCGGTACAAGCGCTAGCTTGCTGATCGCAGTTGCTTAGTTTCTTTAGTTTCGTTGATCATGGAGGACGAGAGGAACAAAGCCCAGCACCACCAGGGTGGTGAGAGCCAGGAGATGCCTGCTGCCGATCAGGTGGAGGTGAAGGACAGGGGTCTCCTCGACACCCTCCTCGGCAGGAAGAAGGCGCCCGAGGACGAGGAGAAGAAGCAGGAGGAGGCGCTGGTGTCCGGCATGGAGAACGTCCAGGTGACCGAGCCTGAGAAGCACGAGGTCAAGAAGGAGGAGCACGAGGGTGGAGAGAAGAAAGAGAGCCTCCTCGCCAAGCTGCACCGCACCAGCTCCAGCTCTAGCTCGGTAAGTTGCAGAAATAATATGCGAGAGCCTCATGGATTTTCCATTACACTTCATGACCTTGGATTTCCGGTGACCGCTAACTTTATTGATCTTTCGTACAGTCGAGTGACGAGGAAGAGGAGGTGATCGACGAGAACGGCGAGGTGGTGAAGAGGAAGAAGGGCCTCAAGGAGAAGATCAAGGAGAAGCTGCCCGGTCACAAGGACCACGACGTCGAAGGCGAGCACAAGCCGTCTCACACGCCGGCACCCATGCCAACACACGCCCACCAGGAGGCAGAGCACAACCCGTACGTGCAGGCTCCAGCACCTGCATCCACGCACGTCCACCAGGAGGCAGAGCACAAGCCGTACGCGCCGTCGTCCGTGGAGACGCACGCTTACAAGGAGGACGACGACCACAAGGCGCACATCCCGGCCACGGCGCCGGCGGCGCCCGCGCCCGTGACGACGACGCACGTTCACCAGAACGACAACGCCACCGTCGTCCAGAAGGTCGAGGAGACGCCGGAGAAGGGACTTCTGGAGAAGATCAAGGAGAAGCTGCCCGGCGGCCACAAGAAGCCGGAAGACGCTGCTCCGCACGCAGAGGACGTGAGCAGCCCCGACGGCAAGGAGAAGAAGCAGGGCCTGCTGGGCAAGATCATGGACAAGATACCTGGCTACAACAAGACCCCGGCAGAGGAGGATCACAAGTCTTCTGCTGCGGGAGAGCAAAAGAGCAGCAGCTCTTAAACTCGCCGCGTGGCGTTGCCGGGCCTTCGACTTGAAACCGTTTGGTGTTTGTTTGGTTCTGGTTTGCTTTTATTTGTGTCAAGATGGATTGCGCGGTCAAGGTCAAGGTCCGGTGTGTGAAGCTCGACCAGTGATCATGCTTCTCGTGTCTGCTTTGTTTGGTTAAAATCAGGATGTTGGGCTTGTTGATTATGAGAAGTTGCGTATTGTAACTCAGCTGGGATATGTATGCTTAATTTCTGGATTGTGGGTACGTTTGGATGTGGCCGTCAATCAGCTCACCAAATTTTGTCATGCTCGCACGCGCCCGTGGATTGCTGATTCCGCCGCCGTCATTCATCCGCATGTTAGTAAGAAAAAGAATTGCTGTTTGTGGTTCATATGTTGGTAAAATAAATTTTGAAAAAGCTTTAAAGAGACATCAAATCATTCACCACGCGTGTGGGCACGTCAACTTTTGTCAGAGGCAAGATCCAAACCGCCCCTATATTATGAATGGAGCATTGTCAACTGTCAAGAGTACTATCTAGTTTTTCTCTCTTTTGGTGGGCTTCTACACAGCCCACATTTTTATTCGGCAAACTACCAGGGCACTCCCCATTTCCTTCTCACCCTATTAGTTGGGCCGAATACCAAGAGGAGCCGGAATGTGGACTGTGAGCTGAGAGCATTATGTCATCTGGGCTCTGGTTCACCTCCTCACAACTTCGATAAATGCAGCTCGTGCGTAAGGTAACAGCGCAGAACACCTCCTGCGAGCTCGGTGCAAGCGATGAACCGACAGGGTTGGTTGCACTTGCACGTCGCACGCGCGCAAGGTACAAGTTGTCGCACGCACGCTCCCACATGCACGAGGAAGAGACCAAGAACGTACAATGGGGCGAGGTGCTTCCAGCCAAATCACGGTGGTGACTGTCTCCACTGCTAAATGAGGCCCTAGAACTCATTGTCATCACTGGGTTCACCCTACGGCGACGCCTACGGGCCCTTCCGTTCCCCCCTTCACCGCGCGTGCGTGCGACCTTCGTCGCGGTCTGAGCCGCCGCTGCACAGCGCCATGCCATGCTCCACTGCTCCGCCTAATACGCCGTCACCGCTGATACGGGACGGACGCTCTCCGTTGACAGACAAACAGAATGTGGCTGCGTCCTCGGCGCGACGTTACACGGTGGCATCATTGCTAGCAGCTTGTGTGACAGACTGTCTCACGAGACATACGATTCATCGATAACAGAATCTTATCAGTTGTTATTCGGTAAAACAAAAATAAACAGTATAATTCAAACACGATAAAATATATTATAAAAGTTAATAAAACAAAAGTTTCAAAAGTGTAGAAGCGGTAAACTTACTTAAATTAGAGTCTTCTGAAAACTATGCATAAAATGACATTAAATCCATACGATGCATCTTCTAACAGCACATAACAGTAGCGCGGCGAGCAGTGCTCCCAACAGATATTACCACTCTCGAAGGTTGCTTCTGCCAGTTGGTCCAAAGAAAAAAGAGAAATCATCTGTACACAAAACCACAAAGAGCCAAGTCCTAAGCATTCAAATACTTAACAAGTCTTACCCGTATCAACGTGACCAACTACAGCCGACTCTAAGGATATGATAATATTAACTTAGGATTGCCATTTGCATAAAGCATAGCATTATTACTGAATTCTTACTTTCATCTTTTAGCGATAAGTTAAGTTCAAAGAATGAAAATTTAATTTGCACTATAAACTATAACAAACATAGTTGCCAAGCAATTGACTATAAACTAAGCAAATAATTCATATTATTATTATTAGTCCAATTGTTACTACGATATGACGCAGTGAACAAGCGGTACTCGATACTACGAGGGGCAGCGATTACAATCGATTTACACCAGCTGAGAAAAATCTGAAGTATACGACACGTACGGGCTTCTCGAAAGCCGCACATGGTAACCTTTCGCAACAATACTATAGAGCCGATCCGAGGCCTACTTCTCTCGAGAATATGACCTCTATGCGACCACCATGCAGTACGTGCCCATGGTTAGATCTAAGTCTCTCCTCTGTTTCCGTCTGAGTAGAGGTACATCCAACCATTACAGATATTTACTACGGATATTGAGTTACATCAGTTTTTTAGTTTCACGTTTTCAGTATGTAATCGGCACGTTCAAACTTGCTCAACAGAGCCACACTCGACTTAGTCCTCAATCGATACAGACAGAGCTACCACCGTGAAGACCCAGCCTTAACAAACCCTCTTATACAACAACCGCGAGGGGTGAGCCCTAAGTCTAATATGTGAAAAACCTATAGCCCATGAATGACTTTATATTCACTCGACTTCTACAGTGAATTAGCCTAGCTTTACATCGAGTTACTTGTACCAATATACACTTAACAGTGGTAAAAGGTACTATCATGTAATCTAAGGTTTCAAACAATTCTTACAACTTAATATGCAGTACATTAATCATATCATATATAGTGATAAATAAAAACTTTAAAAATAGGTTAATGCACCGGAGCTTGTCTTTGCTCACAATTAGCTTTCTTTGCCAAAAGAACAACTCTAAACTCTCTTTCGGGTGGGTCGGGTCCTGTACATTAAAGATATACAAAGAATGAATTAAGATAGTTTTTAACTTAAATTAAAATCATATGCGATGATAGCTTTTTATTTTCAAAATATGGCTAGTAAATTTAGTTATAAAACTTCTTTGAAATGATTTTCAAAAACACAAAATACCATTTGAATTATTCATAAAATTAGAAAGGTTATAAAGGAATTTTGACAAATTTTTAAGATTTATTAAAACAGATAAATTTATAATTATTTAAATATCATTTAAACACAATAGAAGGCGTATAAAATTATTTTTTACGAAAAAATATAAACTTTTCTAAAACAGAAAGTTTGATTAAAGAAACATAAAAATAAAATTTTCAAGATTTTAACATGCCAAGAATAATGCTAATGCATTAATGAAGTATTTAGTGATCTAAATTAAGTAAATTTATTTCATGCATAAAATGAAAATTTGTTAGCTTCAGAAAGTAGTTCTAGTTAAGAGGAGTCTAACAAAATTTATCTCATAATTTTTTTAGTTAAAATAAAGTTTCTACGGATTTTACAAAATTACAGCATTTTCTGATCATTTAACACAAATCATTTCGAAAATAAAATAAAATCCAGCCGGGATGGGCCTGCTGAACTGGGCTGTAAGGGTCCCGGCCCATCTAGGGCAGGCACATAGTGGGCTGCGAGGATCTGGCCCAAATCGGGCGGCCACACGTGAGGTTACGGGTCTGCCCGCACTAGATCGGGCGTGACCACAGGGGATCCTGGGAGCAGATCGAGCTCCCAGGCGGCAGCCATGGCACGGTGGCCAGCCAGGTGGCGGCGCTCGCCGCTGCATCGCACCTGACAGCTAGGTCGTCGGAATCTTGCGCAAAAATAGTCAGCGCGACATGGGGATTACAGAGAGGGGGTCAACGAGGTGGGGGCCTCACCGGAATGCGGCCGGCGGTGAGAGGCGGCCGGGGAGGGACTTCGGCGAGGTCGTGCAGCCGAAGGCGTCGATGAAACTTGAAGGAGTTCTTCTCTACAGCTTCTTGGGAACCTGCTGAGGAGCGGCGCAGGAGTTGTCGACGTCGAGGAGGACTGTAAGGTGGTGCGCACCGGCGGGGTCCTGTGGTCCGGCGGCGGTGGCCACGATTTCTTTCAAAATTCCTGCGCAAGGGTCAAGGAATTGGTCGATTTACTTGTCCAAAAGAGGGCTCCAGATGTGAATTACAAGGATTGAAAAAGAATCGAGGAGATCCACCACCTGGGCATGCCGGATTTGGAGAAGACGTCCCGGCGGGGTGACGTGTTGATGGTAACTTCAACAGCTGCACAAGTAATCACCAAAAATGCTTGGTTAAGGGCTCCTGTAGGAGCGCTAGGAAAAGAGAAAGCCAAGGGCTATGGCAATCACAGATCGAAGCGCCGAATCTCTTGAAATCCGTCGACGAACGGTGACAGCTCCAACAAAACCGAATTTGGAGAAAACTTGAAATTAGTTTGGTTCGGAGGAAGAGGGTTGAAAGAGGGTTGAGGGTGAGGTCGGGGAAGGCTTGAGCAGGTCTGGGCACTTTTGCTCTGCGAAGGAATTGGCCAGAGATTGCTCGGTGGTGGAGTTCCAGGGTTGCGCCGGAGTTGGGCCAGCTCGTGCGAGGGAGAGAATGAGGGTGAGCTCGGCCGAGAGAGGGAGTACTAGCTCGCGCATTGAAGGGGGGGGGGGGGGCACAGGTCGAGGGAGGCGTGGAGAGCATGCACAGGAAGGGGCGCTCGGAGTTGGCCACCTGTACGGGCGCGCTGTCCGCTAGAGGTTGGAGAAAGCCGGGCGAGAGACTGACAGGTGGGTCCCACCTGACAGGAGGCTAGTTGATCTTAACGCTTAAGGTTTTTGGGATTAATGAAACAATTACCAGAAGTGCTCGGATGGGTCTGCAACTTGGTAGAGTTGATCTCAAAGATGGGTTGTACCAACTAAACGATATGTACAGAATTTTAGAAAGATAGATGGAGGATTCCATCTATGAAATATTGAAAAGGATTAACTGATAAGAGTTTCTGAAACTCCTAAAAAACAGAGCAGTCTACCATTTTCCGTGATGTAAAAGAAATACTCCCCGAACTCCGATTGGAACGAAACTTGGTAGAATTGCTCTTCAACATGGAATCTACAACATAGATAATATGCACAAGATTTTTGTAAAAGATATAGAAGATATGAGATTTTGAAATTGCCTAACAGATAAGGCGTCTGGGAAAAATCCTCTGAAAGCAGATCAGCTAACCGAATTCTATGGTTCGAAAGAAATACTTCAACCACTTTGAAAATCTTGAAACTAAGAAAGAAGAGAGAGTATCTCAAAAGTAACAAATTTGTCTTTTGAGACAAGACGAAATTTGATTTGGATTTAATCCAGTAATAGTCACAAGATGGGTGACTGTTAAAAACCCTGACGCACTGGTCAGCCAAGCTTAATGCTTAAGCAATTTGAGAACCGAAAAAGGAATAGCAAACAAGCCCGAAATCGCTTGAAACTTTGTAGAAAGTTTCTTAAGCATGTGTTATATAACATAAACCACATGAACAGGTCTTTCCCAAGGAGGATGAAAGATATGCAACGTTGAAATTGGCTAACTGATAAGGACACGAAATCTGCTGAAGGCAGATTATGTAGCCGTCTTTTGAGGTCTTAAAAGAGCACCTCCAGAACTCTGAAATTTCTGAAACTTGGCAATATGATAGAGAGATTTGAGATGAACAACTTTTGTTTTGGGAGCAAGGAGAATTTCGAATTGAATTTGAATTTACAGAATTTTAGAAGAAGACCTTTTGTTAAAGAAACATGATTTGGATTGGGATCTATTTTGAAAAGAATCTAAGTATCTTCTTATAATCTGCTACATTAGGGAAATTTAGTCCAAAACTTGAGCTCGCAAGAATTGACGGCCCTTGTTTTTAAATATTTTGAACTTTCACTTTTTGAAAGTTTGAATTCGAATTTAAACAACATTGCTTCTTTGCTTAGAAACACGAAGTGTTACAGCTTGGATTGGACGTGAGTCGAGTGGCCCGGTCACTCTGAAAAGTTACAGAAAAAAAGGATGAGCATGGAATCTCCATCGATCGACCTATGTCGGAATGATTACAGCTACAACGTGCGAGGGTGTGTTCTCAGTAGTGCGTGATCGACCGATCGAGTGCCTCGGACTGCACACTCGAAATTGGAAAGTGGTAGTCGAAAGCTGGAGTACTCTCATATGTTTATGCACAGCTGCACGGAGTATAATTATACCAGCTCGATGGAGTGGTGGAAAAGGCGTAGTAAAATAGACCAAAACAGAAAGGCGTCTCCGAGTTTTCTGAAGACTCGTGCGCTGCCCACTCGACTTCCACATCGATCAACATTCATCGGTCCCCAGCACACTCGATGACATGAAGGAGTAACTACTGAACGAAGCGGTAGCATTTGGCCCTTTTTTTTTTTTTTTTGCGCCATGGCAACCATCATAGATTACGCTAGCAGATAACGTGGCTGCAGAATCTTGGAAGGGAGCAAAGGCGATGTTGAACCCAGAATAACGAGCAGTAAAAGCAGTGAAAATAAAAGCAATTATAAGTGCAGGAATCAACCGGCCTGAAAGCGAAAGCACAGAGCGATTCTCAATTACTGTTACTACTATCACCACTACCGTCTCCTCTGGTCTGATCTCATCTCATGCATCTCAAAAGGAAATCTCGTCTCCAAAAGTAAAAGAACACCGCTCCACCTCATCTTTGTTTGCTTTGCTTTCAAAAACAAAATAGTTTGCTTTCAAAAGCATGTGGCAAAAAAAAAAAAGAAGGAAAAAAGGGTCATCAGACGTATACATGCATGGGCTCTCCCATCTTTTATCCGCTGTCCGCCAAGCAAAAAGGCTGCCTCCGACACGCTGCTGGCTTCAGACGTAAGAAATGGTAACAACAATATGAAACCGAACTGAACGTAAAGACTGAATTATTGGATGCTTTGTGAAAAGGAAAACGAGTACTTAAACGTAGAAGAACAAGCTAGAGCTCAGGTCTGGTCTGATTCTTCCCGCAGGATGATTACGCATCCTTTTCTCTGCAGCTCTCGTCTGGTTCTCCCTTACGCATCAAAATACCCCTAATCACCCGTACCTCTGGATTTGATTCCACGGGCTTTTCCATCCGTGAAGATTTGTAAACGTGGTGCGGCCACATCGTGCCTGCACAAATGCGTTAATGGCAGTGGTTGGTGGAATATGTTCCTCTTGGCAATGTGTTGTTCCAAGTAATCGATTTAGTTAAGCTAAGATATCTCCAGATAGGTCATGAGATTCTCCAGGGAACCTAGTCTCTTGTTTATTAGAGGAACATCATTCCGCCCTGCTATGGTTAGTCTGGAAACAAAAGCCTACTATATGCTCTCTTCATCTTAAATTATTGACGCCGGTTAGTTCAGATTTAAACAAACCAATGTCCACGATTAAAAATCGAAGTGTATCAACGCGACTATGGCATTTGACATATGAGAGATAATACAATGCTTGAAGTTAATTATAATCATCTATTTGATCAGATTTAATAATTAAAAATAGAGATGTATCTAATAACCAAAAGTATCAAAATGATAGACTCGATATTAAAAATAGTGAACTCAGTACCAATTTTTAAAAATCATCGACTGAGATTAATTGAAGAGGTGAAATTATTTCGGATAACTCTCAATCACCGTAACATCTCTCTCGACATATACTCCATTTCAGATCAGGCTAATATTTGATTTAATACAGTGAAAAGCACGAACTCTGCCTTTCTTCGTGCACAGTATAACATCCTCTGTTCTCACCTCTCCAGCTCGGCATACAAAGCAGGAGATATTCACAGGCACACCGGACACGTCGGAGACGCATCCCGTGGCTACAACTGCGTGGATATGGGTACGGCGGACCCACGGACCCGGGATGCACTCGACGAACGGAGCTCTCTTTACCAAAGGTGACTTTGTACAACTCCATCCATCGTAATGCCGGGCCACTGACACACCCGACCGGTCGTAAAGCGCGCCATTGCGGCTTGCCACCACCTCCCTTTAAAGCGGCAAGCCGTGCCGGCGGTCTCGGCCCCCTCCCTCCTTTCCCAAAGCCGAACGACGCTCGGGAACCAGCCAGCCCCCACTGCTCAATCACTAGCTAGCAGCACTTGGCCGAGCGGCAAGCCATCATCACCCGGCCATGACCACCACGCCGGCGCGAGCGCTACCGGCGCTGCTGCTTGCTGTCGTCGCGGCAGGGGTGGCGGCGGTGGAACGGAGTGGGAAGGTGCCGGCGATCTACGTCTTCGGCGACTCCACGGCGGACGTCGGCAACAACAACTATCTGCCGGGCAGCGCCGTGCCGCGGGCCAACTTTCCGCACAACGGCGTCGACTTCCCCACGGCGCGGTCCACGGGCCGGTTCAGCAATGGCTACAACGGCATCGACTTCTTGGGTACGTGATGACGAGCTTCACTGTGGTTGCAGATTCAGCTTGCGACTGCTGTAGCTGTAGAGATGAAGTGGAGCAGTAGATAGAATTTGTGATAGCAGCATAGCTCACGCCGTCCTTCAGAACAAAACAAAAGAAAATAAAACACCGATGCACACATAATTTCGTTATTAAAATTGGTGTAGTTACTGTATGCATGCATGTTAGTACTACTATTACATAGGAGTAGCTCCTTTGCGGGTAGAAAAGTCTCTGCTTATTTTTATTCTAAGGCGCGAAGAAGATATGAACTTGATAAGGAACCAATTATTTTTCCTGCTAGGAATTGAACATGACCCGAATTTTTAGTGGTCAAAGTGAAGGCCCGAGATGTAGCTGACAATTTTTTCACTCCTGCTGCATAACGCCAATTGTAAAACCTGATTCCGCAGTCATTCAGAGAAGCGTTGCGTAATCAACTGACGCTGCGCGTCAGCTCGCCTCCCCCACGCGGCGCAGTCGTTCAGACATTGGGAAGCGAGGTTGCAAAGCTTGGCAGCGTACCGACGTGGTAAAAAGGCGCGGTCACTCACATTACTGTACAACTGTGCAACACCAACTCCGCTGGCAGGCGGGGTTGGATCTTGTCGTGCAGGCAATGCAGAGTGCAGAAATGGGCCTGTCTGAGAGAGCACGGACTCGCTTGGCGTTGGCGCCGGAACGGGGGGGCAGTCACGGTGGACACCCCCTCACCCACCACTCCTCTGATGAATTGCTTCCAAAATCTACACGACACACCAGAAAGTGTGCAGCGCACATGACCTTATGGATCTACGGAGTACCAATCTGTGGTCACCTTCTTGGCCCCGCATTTTTTTCCCCACCTCTCCGACTCCTTGGCAACTTTAAGCGATTGACTGAAATGTGGGGGTGCGGTTTTACTACCTCAATGATTGGTTTGGTTTTTCCTTTTCTGTTCGGCATGTACTCAAGTTTTGGAGCGAAATGTAATCACTAATCAGAGGATTTGGTTCTAAACTTGTTCATCTGGCGATAAACTAAAATGGCTTCTTCCATCTCTACCAGCTCTTAACATGGGGTTCAAGCGCAGCCCGCCTCCGTTCCTCGCCGTGGCCAGCAAGACCAACAACAAGCAAATCCACAGCGGGCTAATGGGAGTGAACTTCGCCTCGGCTGGATCAGGCATTCTCGACTCAACAGTAAGCCACTCTTTCGTGACTGAAGCCATCGCACGCTGCGTGCTCTGTTTCGTTCCCTGCGCGAGCACCTGACAAGAGCACACCGATCTGTTCGTGCAGGGGAGTTTCATCATCCCGTTGAGCAAGCAGGTCGAGCAGTTCGCCACCGTGCAGGGCAACATCTCGGCGCGCATCGGCAAAGGAGCAGCCGACGGCGTGCTGTCGCGGTCCCTGTTTCTCGTGAGCAGCGGCGGCAACGACCTGTTCGCCTTCTTCGCCCGGAACAGCACGCCGACGGACGCCGAGAAGCGGGTGTTCATCCGCAACCTCGTCGCGCTCTACCAGAACCACGTCAAGGTAGGCTCGACCTCGACCTGGTCTTCGATGCCACACCATGCTTCACCGACGCGATCCACTGAAACGTGCGCGTGTGTTGGGGCAGGCTCTGTACGTGCTCGGGGCGAGGAAGTTGGCCGTGATCGACGTCCCGCCGATCGGGTGCTGCCCCTACCCGAGGAGCCTGCACCCTCTCGGCGCCTGCATCGACGTCCTCAACGAGCTGGCACGCGGGTTCAACAAGGGCGTCAAGGACGCCATGCACGGACTCAGTGCGAGCCTGCCGGGGCTCAAGTACTCCATCGGGAGCTCCCACGCCGTCGTGCAGAGCATCATGAAGCACCCTCAAAAGCTCGGTACGTACGTGCGTCGTGCCTGAGAAATAAATAAAAGAAATGTCCGTTTCGGCTTTCGGCTCTCGTCTGATGAACGATGATGTGCAGGGTTCAAGGAAGTCACGACGGCGTGCTGCGGGTCGGGCAAGTTCAACGGGGCGTCCGGGTGCACGCCGAACGCCACGCTGTGCGACAACCGGCACGAGTACCTCTTCTGGGACCTGCTGCACCCGACGCACGCCGCCTCCAAGCTCGCCGCCGCGGCCATCTACAACGGCTCGCTTCACTTCGCCGCGCCGATAAACCTTAGGCAGCTACTGGAAGACCAGTACTAATGTGTGGCCACCCCGCTGAAATGTATAACCTGCTGAGTTATGTGTTCGTGGGTGTTTCCCGTATCTGTGTGGTCAATAGGGACTTCTGTGTTAGAACTGGTGTTTATGACCTGCACGCCTCTGTTCATTTGTTGCCTGTGCTAATATTAGATTCCGAGATGAAACTTAATCTCTCGCACTAAAATTGGGTGTGCTTTAATGGAACACCTCTATTTGCCAGACTTCGTCGATTAAAATCGGGGAAAATAAGGAAATTCAGGCGGAAGAGCCAAGAGCATCACGTCCGTACATACCGCTGAATCCGAACGAAAGCTCTGAACATGTCGGTACATTTCTGCAGGCCATGCCGTTGTAGGTCCCAGCGGTATATCCTAAGCCGCGCCAGTTGTGTATCTGTCGTGATGACGCGGTCACGGTCGCGGTCGTCATCTCCAAGCCTCTTCTAGTATTCTATTGGAATACAGGCCAAGTGGACTTATTCAACTGCGTTTTCTCGTACCTGCATTGTTAATACAGCTATTTTTCAGATTTTAATATTTGATAATAAGGACATCATGATTACCAGGCTGGGGCTATTCCAGAAGGAAACATAGCATATTAGCACCACCGATTGAGAAATCTATGTTTTTTGTTGGTTACTGTATGTCACAACCTTCTTCTCCTGCGATACAAATACCCCGGCCACCGATTCAGAAGCCCGCGTCATCTGGAACGGAGACCAGCAGAGCACAACAAGCAAAGCAACAGAGCCGCGATGGCCAACCGGACCGTCGCTGCTTGCGTGGCCGCGGCTCTGTGCCTGCTTGTGCTCGCGGCGACGGACGCGGAGGCGACGAGGCACCAGCGTCCTCTCGTCCCCGCGATGTTCGTGTTCGGCGACTCCACAGTTGACGTCGGCAACAACAACAACTTGCGGTGCAGCAGCGGCGCCAAGTCTAACTTCCCGCACTACGGCGTCGACTTCCCCCGCTCGTCGCCCACCGGCCGGTTTAGCAACGGCTTCAACACAGCAGACTTGTTAGGTGCGCACGTACACATAACACACTTTCTGCACTCTGTTTGACGAAATTGTCTCATTGGTCTGTGCTTCGATGGATGGTGAGCAGCTCAGCTCCTTGGCTTCCCGATGAGCCCGCCTGCATTCCTCTCCCTGAGAGGGAGCGCCCTGAGATCTCAGATGTACAAGGGCCTCAACTTTGCGTCAGGAGGGTCCGGGCTTGCTGATGGCACCGGTAAACTGGTAAACTGTTACTCCAGTATTTATTTCTAGTACCCCATGTCATCAACACACAGATCACATACTTCTGGTGTTGTGCAGTTCGGCGAGGTGATCTCCATGCCCACGCAGCTGGACTACTTCGCATCGGTTGTTGAATACATGACCAGGGTGTCAGGTTCGAGGAGGACCGCCAGTCTCCTATGCAAGTCCCTGTTTCTCATCAGCACGGGCAGCAACGATATGTTCGAGTACTCCTTGTCCCGTGGCAACGACGACGAGTTCTTGAGTGGCTTCGTTTCTGCCTACAGCCGTTATATCACGGTACTACGTTCGAGTCATTCACCATGTTTATGTTACTAGGCTGAAAATCTGCCGACAAAAAAAAAAAAAAACTCTACAAATGAGAATCGGCTCTGTCTCTATGACGTGTTCATGTTTTGAAACGCGCCGGCGCCTGCAGGCTCTGTACAAAATGGGCGCGAGGAAGTTCAGCATCGTCAGCATCCCGCCGCTGGGCTGCATCCCGTCGCAGAGGCTGCGCTGGCTCCAGGAGACGCACACCCAGGGCTGCTACAAGAAGTTGAACGAGCTTTCGCTGCGCTCCTACCCGATGCTCGCCGCCATGCTGCAGGAGCTTGGCCAAGAGCTGCCCGGCATGTCCTACTCCCTCGGCGACTCCTCCTCCATGGTTTCCTTCGTCCTCGCCAACCCGCGTACCAACGCCTGGAGTAAGCATCCGACAGATAGACACTTCCTCTCGCTTGCTTTTCTCCTGATCCATCTGTTGATCGCTTGCTTGAACGCGCCTACAGGCTTCACGGATCTGGTGGGCGCGTGCTGCGGCGGAGGACCGTACGGGGCGGCCTACCCGTGCAACCAAACGGCGCCGCTGTGCCTCAACCGCGACGAGTACCTGTTCTGGGACGCCAACCACCCGACGCAGGCAGCGTCCACCATCGCCGCGCAGACGCTCTTCGCCGGCAACCGGACCTTTGTCGGCCCCATCAACGTCAAGGAACTGGCCTTGCTGTGATTCTGCGCAAGTCCCTTGAGATTCGTCAAGGATTGCTGCCTATTTCCTTTCAATATTTTACAGTGACTAATAATAAGCCTTGGCCACATAGGACATGAGCGCCGGAGTTATATGTTCACAGGTGGCCAGAGCAGGTTTTTTTTTTCAAATTTGAATTGGTTATTTCTGATAATTTAAAAGTACACTGAAAGGTTCGTTGTGAAGACACTAGAATGAAAATGCCAGTTCCAATTTTCCATGGAATCTCAATGCGATGCGCTGGGGCTCACCATTCCAGCCCATTTGAAGAAAAGGCCCTATGGCCCAAGACGCGGCAGCGCCAAGGCCATAGGTCTATGGGCCGTGTAGTTGACCTAGTGGTGTGCTGATAACTGATGGCTCGCAACGCCTGTATGAGTTTTTCGTTGTTTCGTTTATATTTATTAATTCCAATATCCGTTCTAATGTTATGATTTAAAAAAATTAATTTTAAAAATAATATATTAATATTAAAACAATGATCCGTAAAAAATAACTTGAGATACATTTTTCTTATTCATGGTCTAATCTATCTCGTTGAGACACTTTACTGTATATATAAAGAAGAAAAAAAACTATGTTTTTAAGAAGTAAGATTTTGCATTGCTGTGCGCGTAAAGAGCTTTAGGCATGAATCCACTCAGACCCGAAAAAGTCGCCACCTGATCCATATTGCCGGCGGAACGTGCTACTACCACGCTGCATACCCATGTCAACACAAAAAAACAACTGCTAGGTGACGATCCTGCCAAAGAACAAGGCAAAAGTCAACACAAACTTTTCACTTTTTTTCTAAACGCGCAACAGAAAAACCTCCAGAGCTGCAGTGCCGCACAGCATACTCCTATACCTCTCGTCGTCTCCAGGATTGCAAACCACGGTCAGTGCAACGGCTGTTCAACTGCGACAGCATCCGCAGACGTGGGGTGCAGGAGGCATAATGGCGCATGCAGAGCCGTGGGGCTTCCGGGCCTCGCGGATCGCATTGATCGCGCGCGCGCGGCCGCCGCTGCCTGTCTCGGTGCCGCCGCAGTACGGTCCACCCTCCCGTGCTCCGGCCGGCTCGTTGGTTGCCTCGTTCGGGCATGAAATCTCCCGGCCATCATCAGAGAGATCTTTTGGTGCGATACGAACTGCCGGACGGGGACCATTGTGCGGTCGCGCGAACGCGAGCAATTCCGTGCGCGCCTTGCGGCAGGGATTGATCGATGGAGGAAGCTGCTGCACTTCTTTTTCGGACAGTTCGCAGTTTTTGCACACCATGACGGGTAGGCTCCCATTGCTACCCCAAACCCAAATCCGGAGCAGCTCTGTGACTTTGCGATCGGCCATGCATGGCGATCGACAGCAGATCGAGCGTGCTTCAGTACAGTATTGAGTTCCAGACGTACGGGCACGGCGACCACGCATGCTGACAGTACTCTCTCGACAAACGCAGCGGAGGCATGGGTGGGGTGGGGGGAAACGACCGACGAAGACGGGCCAGTCTAGCTTTCATTATGAGTTCTGGAGCTGTTCGATCATGGCCGTGTCCACAATAATTCGATTCCCGCGGCGCCCCTCATCACCCTACCCTATGAACGCTTGACATTAAAGAGCATCCAGAGACAAACAGATCGAACCATCAAAATGCACATACAGCACACAAGAAAGAAAATCTGAGTTAGTATTAGACTATTTGAAATAATCACAAGCTTGCTTATTTGAAACAAATTCCACTTTGAAGTACTAGCAGACGTTGAACTGATGTTATATTTTAGAGAAGATTTCATGTGCATCTTGCAAATTTCAGATTCATAGACTGTATGATGCGTGCAAACACTAACCTAAGGCCTCCTTTGCAACGCTGAATTATTTTTTTTTTGCGTTTTTTTTATGAAATTAAACTGATTTTTGTGAAATTACTATTCCAAAGGAGGCCTAGGAAATTACACCTAGATGCATGTTGGGACTTGGGATTCAAGAGAAAATCACTTATAATACAAAGCAGCTGTATAAAGACATGCAATATGAACAACTATATAGCAACAGAAATAGAAAACAACTACAGTTGACAATAACATAACATGGGCACAGATTGATTAATTAACAGTGTGGTTCAAAATACAACGTAAGATAATAAGTACATTTATTGAAATGGACATAGGTTTATTGATAATTCAGCATCACTTAGACATGGGCTAATCAACGGACTGGAACACGGTGTGCACATGACAAAGTTACCAATTAAAATGCTGGTTGTATTTGTAAGCACCTTGTATTACGTTTTTTTGTTTGATAGAACAGTGTGCTTTGCCAAAACTAAAAAAACAGAGTGCCTGCTCCTGGGACGTGTTAATTCCGCTTACAAAAATGAACCAACAGGGTGTCTGCTGTCAAATTCCCAAACCACCTATTTCTTCAGATGGAGCTAGGCAGATTAATTCGAAGTAAACATATGATAAAACTAATCACAACAAAATAAATGATATTTTTACAAATTTCTAGAATAAGACAGAGTCAAACATGACATCAAGTCAAAATTATGAAGAATTTAGGAACGGAGGTAGTCTATAGTCAATGGCCAAATTTGAATAAGCACACTCAGTTGTCCTCTAACTAAAATAACAAATGGTCAGGTAACTGCACACTTGAAACAGTCTAATAGCACACTTAAACAACCAAGGTCGCCTACTGTTCATTGATAGATAAATGTCATGGAACTCTGTAGATGTGCTTAAACGAAATACTACTTGGCATTCCCTTCTTAATATCAAGACTGAATTGCACCATACACCACATTTTAGAGTCATATTGTCACATTACACTAGGTTTTAAGATTTATGTCACATTGCACCATGTTTTGGGCTAAGAATTTTCACTTTGCACCACCTTTTAGTATTTAACATGGTTACTACCTTTGGATTATTTTTTAATATTAAAATTACTTTTTAGCATTAAACTTTCTGAAGGTAATGAATTACTGAACAACTTGGGCCACTTTTTAGCATTAAACTTCTTCAAATTACTAAATAATTTGGGTCACTAAGTACACTGACATTCTAAAATTACTAAATGACTGAACATTACAAAACCAATTCAACAATTTACTAAAATTACTAAGTGATTGAAAATTACTAAATCAATTTTACAGGTTACTGAATTACTGCAGGACAGTAAATTGAATCAGTATTTTTTGGGAACGAATCAGGTTCTGCAAGTTACTAAGCTTAGTGTATTGCTAAACCAATTCTGCAAGTTGCTTGACTTTCCAAAATTATTGAACTGCTGGAAATTAGTAAACCATATCTGTAGCCTACTAAACTTGCTAAACGATTAAAAATTGCTGAGCTAATACACTAACCATGTTAAAAGCTAAAAGTTGTGCAAAGTGAAAAATTTTAGTCTAAAGCCTGGTGCATTGTGACACAAGTGCTAAAACCTAGTGTAACATGACAATATGACTCTAAAATGTAGTGTTTTGTGCAATTCAGTCTAATATCAAACATACAGTGATGTTAGTTTTTTATTATCATTTGCGATCGTTCTTAACAGCTGGTGGTACAACTTTATTGTTACCCCCAGGGAATTGTAAAAAAAATTGTGGAGTACCAATATTCATGATCAATTTGCTGCATCCCAGGTGATGATCGGATCTGCCTTTCCAAACTTTTAAAAATCAGACAGCGTAAACTAGGCATGCATGTGATAATCATTGATTCATACCGTAGTACATGTAAAACAGCGCTATGACTGGGAGATACATTTTCCTACAATAAACAAGTCAGGTTGCAGTGTATTTTTTCATACCCGTAATGATGATCCTGCATCGGGCAAAGCTACTTGACTAGAGGCAGGCTACGGACTGCTAGACAACCAGTATATTCATGCTCCATTTGACTTGCAGTATCTACAGTATCAAACACAAACAAAATTCACTCAGTCACAGGCGGTACAGCTGGGTCTCAGCCTCTCAGGGAGGGGTCTGCAAGTGAAATCATGAAGCGCATGAAAGTTCTGCCTGCTACTTGGGTTCATGCGTGCATGCATTCGCAGCAAAATTTATTGAAACAAGCAAAATCACTGCAAGGAGCAGACGCAGACAGAGGGAAATCATTACCATCATCCGTCAGAGGCACAAAACCCTAGCTTAGCTAGAAAATGTCAGAAACTTAATTTCTTAGACATGTTCTAGTACTAGTATTACTTTTAGTATTAGTATAGTTGTATAAGAATATTGAAATGTTAGTAACCAAATAATTCATGGAGTAGCAAACAATCCTGGCAAGGAGTATATGGTGATGTACTTACAGAGCTCCTCGTTGCTGGATGGGCTAAATTTGAGGTGTTGAAGAGAATGCCATTGAAGCTCAGGATAAGCCTGCACATGAAACTAATAAGAAAGCCAGAAATAACGCCACGGCAGGGTCGTTAGTCTTCCAAATATCTTGACGACGCAGGAACTTCTACCAAAATGAGGAAGATAAGAGTTCCAGACGAACGCATGATAAGAGCAACAAGGAAACCATCTTCTCTACAAACATTACAGCCAAAAGAAGCAAGCCTAAGTGAACTCTAGAGCTGACCGATATGGCTTATGTAGCGAGCTGGCTCGCTCAAAACTTTCCCAAAAGCATATCATGAATAATCATGAGGACCTGTAACAATAACCCAGAAGATATCAAAAGGCCCGGCAAATCAACACAAGAGAAAAGGCAGCAAAGCAAGCTCAATGAAGTTTTCTGACACAGGTGGTGATCTGATCTAGGAGTAACAAGAAGCTTTGATTTGTGTCAGGTGGGCTTCACAAAGGGAGGCCTACACAGCTCCATTGGCAGTATGCCCACCTCCAACGCACCCAAGAAACCAGAAAATTAGGGAGGTCTTCCGTGAGATCGACAAGGAGGTGGACAGAATGCCAAAGAGCTCTTCGTAAGCACCCCTTTGGTAAGCACACATGACGACTACCGATCCATGGCTCTAGCTCCGGCGCCTCTCGCTTTCTGCGGCTGAGGTCCTTTACAGGAAGCACTATTTATAGAGGCTATGGGGTGGATGGAGCAAGCTAGGGTTGGGGCTTGTGAGGGATTCCGGGGGGTGGGTGGGTGATGGGTGTGCAGATCAGATGAGATTGTGCCTCTTGGCCTCGATCTGTGTGTGGGTGCTGCCGTGGGAGCAGATCTCAGGGATTTCATATGGGACGAAGGCAAGCAGCCTGGCCTGCCTGGGAGGAGCAAGCCAGATCTCTCGCTCCCCATGGCTACAGATTAAATTATACTCCACTCCACCTTGATTCTCCAGCCAAAATGAGGTTAAAATCATGGCTCTTCTAGCAGCTCGAGTTCTATATGTTGTCATTGTGCGAGTTGGGATCAAGGTTCACAAAACCGTGGGCGGCGATAATTCGGTTTTTAGAAAAACAAAAAAAATTGGTTCGAAATCCGGTTAAAATTCAAATTTTGAAAAATCATCGGCTAGCGGTTTGCAAACTAGTAAACCAGCCAGTTTTACCGGTAAACAGGCCGATTTTGATGGCTAGCCGATCGGTTTTTGACGAAACCGTTGCGGTGGGTCGGTTTGGCTGAGAAACCTATGAAGTCGTTGCTGGTTATTTTCGTACCTTTTTCTTTTTCTTTACCTTTACTTTTGGCTTTGCTCGTGCTTCTTTTTTTTACACCTATCTTTTTTATTTGACACTGGTGCTTTTTCTTTAATATGTGAGTGTCATCTATATTTTATTCTATCCATTCAGACATCGTTGCAGCATAAAACAACTATAGCAACTATCTACTAGTTTTATCAGTGTTCACTAAACAAGATGGCAAAGATGTGTCACTCTCTGTGTCCTCTTCATAAAAAAAAATTAACATTTAATCTTTCATGTTCCATCCAATCTCATTGATTAGAAGAATCAAACAAGCATAGCTCTATGGGACGATCAAAAGGATCAGTTTCTGATATTTTATATGTGAATTCAGTATCTCGCACCTATATTCTGAGATTATAGTTGACATATATCAACTTATGCAATTTAACATGGGAGAGTCTGTTGTGCATTTTTGTGTGAACCAATGCTAATATACTCCAATTACGCTCGCATCCGATAGATGAAGCGCACTGCGACACTAAGCGCAAAGCAAGCTTCTGAAGATTTGGTGTGTCATCACTAAATATGTGCCACCATTGAGCAGGTAAAGTTTTTGCATCCGCTGCCATCTTGCTGGGCAACTCAGTTGCGAATGCACCTTGTTTTTTTCTCTAGATTTATGTCTGCTACAGCGCCTGAACACACGTATCAGTGAGTGCTATATGCAAAAATGCGTCTCGAAGATCATGCAACGTATTTGCATTGACCCCATAGTGCATCTTTGGGTGCAACGCTCTAGCTGCACGTAATATAGCAATAATTAGATATGTAATAATCTTTAATGAAATGCATTAGTGATTATGTTGGTAAAAATATTTTACCTGCATTGATAAATGTGTCATTACAAATATCATGTATCCGATGATTAATAACTTTTATGTACCTCTCGTACTCTCCATCATCATTGTGAAAAAGAGCTTGATACTTATTTTTTAATAGATGATACCTCATAAGAACATAATAGTTACACCATGATAGTTATGATAGTTACACCATGCGTCGGTCACTCTAGCTTGAATTTCTCGAATTTCTTCTGAATATCTTCTTCGTTTTGATCAAGATATGTTCCATCTATTTTGCTGCCGATTGGGCTAGGAACGTCCTCGCCTGTAAACATAATGAATTGTGACTTAAATATATACAAACATACTGTAAACATAATGAAGGAAATGAAAGTAGTGTACCACATCTCTGTGTCTCTTTGATTGCGCTAATGAAGTCCGGATTATCCGTCCATGGACCAGTATCTATCCTGGTTTGAACTCGTTCTCTAGAACTTGACTTCTGTGACATTAACCTTTTCATCGTGCCAAACAATCTCCGACCACCACTTTGAGATGAACCACCTGCACCTTGAGAGGAATCATCTGCACCTGAGAAATCACTTGCACCCGAGGAAGCATCTACACCCGACAAACCACCAACACATTTGCTCGAACTGATCATCATACATACGCTGTCGCTACCGAAATTCCTCCTCCTCTCTAGATAGCCGCATGGCAGCCTGCAGAACCTCATCATCCTCCACATGCACATTGCACTCACTTGCAATATCTTGCTGTCTCAGCGCCTGTCTAGCTCTGTCTTTTCTCCGCTCCGCGGTCCTATCAAGCTCCCGACGAAAATAGTCCCGCACCTCAGCAGAAACGTGAGCACAACCCACCATATTGCTGCCTCGATGTGTCAAATGTTGCTTGAATCTCGTGGCAACACCCCCTCTCTTCACGCTCTTGCAATACTTGCCACGGAACTCAAAGTACACATTTTCTCTGTGTTCCCAAACTGAATCCGGTTGATCCATCATACTACATTAAAGAAAACATTGAAACTAAGCAAATCACCCAATATTTGAAGAAAAATGAACAAAGTCACTATCTCACCTTCTCTGCCCGAAATCACCGTAGATCGGATGGCTTACCGCCAATATCGAGCGGCTAACTGCTCTAGCCGGTCGGCTAGCCGCTGGCCCGGGTTTCCCGCGACGCGCGGGCACCGAAGCTTGGCTTACCGCTGGAGTCGAGCGGCTAGCCGCTCGAGCCGCCCGGCTTGCCGCTCCAACCGCTGCGTGCATTGAGCCGCTCGGCTTACCGGCGATATCGGTCGGCTAGCCGCGCTCGGGCGGCGGTTTTCGACGGTGAAGGGGCCGAGGCGACGCGCAAGATCGCGGATGGCGAGCAGGGACGAGTCACGGACGCGAATGAGAGGTTCTGGAGTGCGGGGGAGGATAATGTAAGTTTTTTACTTTTTCGAATTTTTTTGGGCACTTAAATCTTACATTTTTTAAAAAAAAATTCCACCAAAAATCATGATTTTTCATTTTTTACATTTTTTTAAATTCCGTCAAATTTTCAAAATTCAAAAAAAAATTAAAACAAAAATCGGTGAACCCTGGTTGGGACTTGGAATACTGCAGAGGCAGGATCTTCGTGGGTGGGCTGGCAGGATTGATATTATTGATATTGGCCCTGTTTGGGGTGAATGATATAACGAGGAGACTAGGTAAATTGGGTGTGATTAGAGTGAATGATACGTGGCTCTATAGTGAAATCATTGTTTTTTTAAAAAATGAAAGATTCATCTTATCTGTTCAGATTGGATATAGCAAGTATGAAAGGTGGCATGTAGCAAATCTGCTTATCTCTGTTTGGGTACGATTTTCTTCACACGCTTAGATTATAAGTTAAGCGAAGATTTTCTTGCTTCTCGCTTTTTGCTTATCATAGTTCAAATTTGTAATGGTTAGAAAAAACAAGAATAAGTGAAACATTTGATGGGATTATCATTTATTTTAACTAATAATCTGCTTATAAATGGAACCAAACAAGGCCATTGAGGACTAAGGAACGGCTGCGGGTTGGATTCTTGGAATCGAGAGGTGTGATATTGAAATGGAAATGTAACAGACGTGTCATCTGTTTACAAGCATTAAAATAATTAATAATTATTATAATAATTAGATTGACAGAGAATTAACAAATTATGAAAAATGATGCATGCGACACTTAAAGAAATTAAATCCTTCATTTTTAAAATTAATGTATTTGATATGTTTGAAAAGCTACATATATTGTTATGAAAAAATATGTTTGAAAATCAACATGGCAATATATTTTTTATTTTTATTTTTTTCTTTCAAAATTTAACGGTGATTCAGCTCCCAGAGGAAGAAATGTGTGGATCCATGTCAATGTGGCTGCCGTGGGCGCAGCAGCAGCAGGCTGCTCCAAATTCTCGCCTTTTGTCCCCCGATGCACCGTCACTGATCATGCCCCCACAGCCCCACATCCAAATTTGACCATGATTATAAATTCTTTCTTTCTCTGCCATCGGATGCTGCTGAAATCTGACCAAATCCAGCCACACAACGCGATGCATGTCCATCCATCCTGCATGCCTGCATAGTAAAATCTGCAATGAATCGCCCCACATCGATCATGAACTCCACCTCGCGCCCACCATTTCATGTGAAATCGTAGTGTGTTGCTGTAGTTTTTGCCACATCATGTACTCCGTATTCATGAGCACACTCCCTCTCTAGCTCGTTTCCTTTTGTCTTCCTAACAAGACAGCCTCGCAACTCTGGGGAAGGCCAGAAAGCTTAGGAGTATCTCGTCCTGCCTACGCGGACAGTATTAGTATTTGTAGATTGCACACCATGCATGTGGCGATAACCTACTTAGTACACAAGTAGCCATACTCTGATTTAGCGTGCCAATCGGACACAAAATTGCGACTGAAATACTAATGACTGGCACTGCACAAGTAGCCATACTCTGATTGCAACTCGAAACCGTGTGGCGACTGAAGTGATGACTGGCAGTGGACTCATCTTTAGAGTAGACGCCTACGTAGACGACTAGCTAGACCTGCACGCCGTGAGCCAAAAAGGCAGCTGCCGCCGCTGCGAGGGAAAAGATTTTCCCAGAACGAAATCAGTGTGGCGACGTACTGTGCCATCATTTCCCAGGGAAAGACGGGGGCGAGACGAGAGAAGCTAGCGCGCCCATCGCGTCGCGTTGATCCGAGCGCTGCGTGGCCGTGGCTCTGATCTCTGAATTGTCCGAAAAAAAGCTCTGATCTCTCCCGGCCATCCAGCGACGCAGCGGGAGCGCGCGGCCAGCGAGGCGGGGCGATTGAAGAACGGGTGCGCGAGAGCCGATGCCGCTCGGAGAGCGCGCGCATTCATGAGTGCGTGCGCCCCGGCCGCCGTTTCATCATGTGCCGATGCATGCCGATGCCGACGCAGTAGTACTGGATCGCTGCTAGCGCTCCTTGCCCTGTCGATGCCGCGCTGCGCTCTGACGCGTGCCGCAGCGCGCGCTGTGGCTGCCGCTGCTCGTTTGCATACCGCATTCATTCATGCGTGTGGTGCTTTGACCGGAGGAGAATGATGCGGATCGAGCAACCGATACGTACTCCCGTCGTGAGGGCCACGAACCTATACGTACCAGTACGACTGTTCATCCGGGCAGGATCATTACGGGTCGGCGTGCCCATGCAGCGACGCAGCGTACTACCCATGAGCTGCTTCCTGTTTGTCCCAATCCCAGCCTGTTTAAAAGCCAGGGCGGCTCAGGGGCATGGGCTACGAGGGGGACGGCCTAGGGTGTAAGCTAAAAAAGAGTTCAAAAAATTTTATGCACACCACTCTATACTATATAAAATATAGTCTATAAAAAATAGGCCTCTTTTGAAATATAAAATTTTTATAAGAATTATAATTTTTTTTATAGAATTCAATTTAATTTTATAAGAAAAATATAAGATTTAAAAAAAATTGTTTTAAAGAGGCTAGAAGTCTGATTTCACACGAAAACGAGCTGACAACGTATATTGCGTACATCCTATATTTTTTACTCATCTTAATTCTCGTGCACATATGCAAATGAGTTATAAAATAAAATGAAAAGAGTATCTTAGTTAGTTATCGAGAATCTATTGCTATATCTTTTAATTGTGTACATATTATGTGAGTATATATTTTAGACACAAAACCTTAAAAGTAGCTGCAGCTGCGACTGTGACAACACTACAGCAGTTTTTTCACTTGTGCTACAGTAGTAAAGTATTGAACCGCTGCTGCGGCAGCTGCTCATCTGAACACACTTTAATCAAAAGCTTAACCATCAAGTTCAGCCTAAGGCCTTCGAAAATGTAGAGCCAGCACTGTTTAAAAGCGTTGTGATGATCATAGGTTAATTGATGGCTAGTCACCCTGAAATAAATTACTCCTATGTATCATCGGTGCATAGAAATTATTTAGCACCACATGGAAAAAATTCTCCCAGTCACGCGGTGCTGTGCCTGAGCATCATACATGAAGGCCCTAGTTAATCAGAGACATAACAAAGTCACACAACGACAGAGACGCCAAATTACGAAGTTTATACTCCTCCAGTTTCCAGGAAGTTCGTACTGCAAAGCAAACGAGAAAATTGGTAAACGGCGCAATGAGAGGGTTCCGTTGGTTTCAACCACTGATCTCTGACGGGACAAGGCCCGCCGCCACCTGACTCCGCTGCTCATCACGGCTCCTTTGCGGTTACAGACTCCCGAAGCGTAGCCCCTAGAGCTACGCTTACGCACTCCACTCATCCCACAGGTAGGCAGGCAGAAAGCCGGAGAGGCATGTCTTTTCAGAGTGTCTATTCGCTCTCATTGTGAATTTTGAGCAGACGTGAAAGAATGAAAACAGAAAATGACGTGATAGGGCATTCGACCACGATCGTATTGTTGTTGGGCCAGGCCCAAACTCCTCTAAATCTTCACAGCGACAGGAACGCTCCTGATAGCTTTCTCTTGGGCCGGCGTGCTGCAGCCTTGATTTTCTCTGTTTCTTGTTGGGCTACGGCATAGGCCTATTTCATCTGCTGCTTCCAAGAGTGGTATGGCTAGATGGCAAAATGATGGTTCAGAGTTGTCGCCAATGAAACGAGGAGGAATGGTTCCCTTTGATCCATGATATCTTCTGCTACGCTTTCTCAGCAACTGCTGAATTCATGAAGCCAGTAGTACTATGTAACAAGAACACTAAACAAGCAATGGATAAATAGAAAAAGACTTCTTTTCGGAGCATTGTTGACCAATCAATTTCAACTACAGACCACTCTTGCAGATAAGATAAACATCATTTGCAACACATAAGCACGGGCTACTTACCACCCTTGAATCAGGTGTCGTGGCTACACCGCTATACACGTTCTAAATCAGAAAGCAGGCCATAAGAAAGAAGCATGGCTGAAAAGTAGATAACTAAGTACAGGGTGTTCGATTTTTTCCAGCACTTTGCTTCTATATGTACTCAAAACAAAGATGAGTTACAAGTTGCAATTATGCTGCAAATGAAAACGAACGTGACGCACTTTCACACTTGACAGTGAAAGAGCAAAACATGGCTGTGCCTAAGAATGGGAGCATGAAGGAAGCCGCAGCCATTTGCCACCAGACAAGAACATACTGAATCCAATAAAAAGTGCAGCAAACATAATAGGTATTGCCGAATAAATCTGGCGCAATTTCATATAACCAGTCAGACAAAACTAACAAAGGACAAATTTAAGATTCATCAATATATAGATTCTTTCCTAGGAAGGGAGATATAGGTATCAGGAAGCACTGCCTAGAATAAGCACCGGGCATGTAACATTGCACCTAAACATTTGATTCCCTTGTTCCAATATGAAGTCTCCACACTCTAGTTACTCCATAGGAAATGTCTAAAACCCCACTTTGAGTACATACAACAAACATGCATACTCTTCAAAGTTGTGTGCTCCTTGGCAAAATTGATTACTCGCTTATTCGCTTACAGTATCATTAGGTATTTGAACTTCTTCAATGCTCTCAATTTCAGCACCAGCCGTGACCTCAGTACCAGCATTATCCATGTAGCGGAAATCTGGATAATTTCTATGGTTGAGCGAGTGCAGCCACAGAGCTACAGCTCCTTCCTTGTGTTCCATTGCTGCAATATGAGGGAAAATGTACTTGACCCGGAACTCTTCTGCAGCCTCACAGTAAGCTTCCATAGAAACTGCCTCATGCGAATCTTTCCATTTCTTGTTGTATGAGGTAAACATGCATTCATCCAGGTACAACCCAACCTCAGGTGCAGTAGGCACATTAAGGCTAACATCCCTGCAACAGAAAAATGACATGAGTAAACATTTAGCAGGCAAATATATAGTTTGCAGTACTTCATGTGTGCCATATAATAGGATCATTACTTGCGAAAAGCAACATCATAGATTGATTCAGGTGCACAGTTCCTCATCACTGCTACCACAAGGCCAATCATCTTCCTAATCTGATGGAGCATGAAACTCTGCCCAATAACTTCACACCTCACAAAATCAATCCCATCTAGGCTGACAACACGATTGGCATCAAAGGAAATGATAAACCTTTTGGCAGCAGGATCCTCTGCCTTAGTTCTTGTGGTAAAGTTGTGGAAATTGTGGGTTCCAACATAATACTTGAGAATCCTATTGAACCTATCCTTCAATTCGTCAGTGTAAGAAAATTCGCTCTTCTTTAGAGGCAACTCTTCTCCATTGCTCTTCTCAACATACATAGCTTGTAATTTTTCCTCTTCAGAAACTGGAGCTGAACCTGCATTCAGATTGCAACAAGTCCCATTAGCAACAACAGTAAGTACATATCCATGTTAGAGCTTAAGAAGAAGGTTTCCATACCATTTAATCCCGGTTCTGGCATCTCAGCCTCAGTCACATTAACAGAGTCCATTTCACCAGCACCATTGGCATTGCCGGAACCCGAGCTAACAGAATCACATTTTGCGTCACCAATTGAACCAGAAACGTCAAGACCAGCCACAGCTTCCTCCCCTGGAGCACTGTCATCATTTCTTCCAGGGCTGGGTACCTTCCCCTCCCTGCCCATTACGCCAGGAACCTTCCTACCCCTCTCAGAGCACTCCAGGCACTTCGCAAGCTCGCTCCCACTCCCCATGCTCGCCATGACAGCCTCACGGTCGGGGTGCGCGCTGGGGTCAAGCGCGAACACCGGGAGCAGGTACACGTACCTCCGGCGATCACAGAACTTCTTCGCGTTGAATGAGTTGGTGACGCGCACGTAGCCGAACACGCGGATCTGGGGCGCGAGCTGGGCGTTGAGGCGGTCCGTGAAGCCCGGAGGGTCGACGTAGAAGCGCCCCGAGACGACCTGCGCCGAGGCGCTGACGCCCTTATCAGTGCGCGCGGCTCGCGCCCAGTCGTACCGGCGCGGCGCAGCGCGGTCTGCCTCTGGCACGGCGCCGGCGTGGTAGAGCGCCTCCTCTAAGTCCCCCTCGATGGTGCGTGCGCCCGGGTTCTTCTGCATGCCCTGGTAGCCTGCACCGCAGTACCCGAGGAGGATGGCCACCTTGCGGCGCTTGTAGCGGCGGCGCGGCTGGCCGGGTTCGGCGCCTTCGCCGGCGGCGGAGGGCGGGGCGGCCTCGTCTTCGGGGTCGGAGGAGGAGGACATCTTGGGACGCTTGGGTTGGGGAGGGGAGGGCGGCGGCGAGGCGGCGGCCATCGGTGAAGAGGTTTTAGAGTGTTAGGGTTGGGCGCGGATCGGGCTGAAGGCCGACAAGGAATCGAATCGGAGGTGAAAGAAATGGGAAATGCGGAAATATCATTTGACACTGACACAGTGGTTCCACCTGTAATTCACTCGGTTCTATGCCCTTTCAAATGGGTCTTCGCAAAGAAAATTCAAGATGTTCCCCATCGTCATCTCAAATTTTAAAAGCATTGTAAAATCGTTTGAAGCCCGATTGTATTTTGAGGTCTCGTTTAGAATGCAGAAATAATAAAATTTAGTTCAACTTCATATGAAAAATTATAAAAAACAGAAAAAATATTGCTTTTCAAACAATGTCTGAACATGTTCCCATGGCCACATCCTGTGAATAGTCCTAGCCTGATCGAAATTTTAACGTGCGCTTCAATCTTCTCGACAGCTATAAATTTTGGAGCTGCCGGTAGCTTTACTAAATTTAATCTCTCTGAACTTGCAAAACATGCATCAGTGCTCTTTTTACGCCTAACCTCTAGTGCTTCCTACGCTCGCCACCACGATGACACCCCAATTTCTGATCTCCCTTCTAACGATCCTGTGCTCGTCTCAGCTCATCTCGTCCATCCACCGAGCGTCCGACAATGCCAATCCCCTGGGCGCGTACCTCGTCGCCGTCCGCCGCCCGGACGGCCTGCTCGGCGTTCTCGACGAGCCGGACGCGCTCGAGCGCTGGCACACGCACCTCATCGAGCAGGTTTGCAACACAGGCGTTCTCGACGAGCCGGACGCGCTCGACCGCTGGAACACGCACCTCCTCGAGCAGGTTTCCAACACCAGCGACCCGGCAACGTCGGACCAGTTCCCCACGGCGGAGTCGCGCCTCATCTACTCGTACAGCCATGTCGTGAGCGGGTTCTCGGCGTGGCTCACGCCGCAGGAGCTGGAGGTCATGGCGATGCACCCATGGTTCGTCGAGGCCGTGCCCGACAAGAGCTTCAAGCTGATGTCCGTCGACGAGCCGACGCCGCAGCTCGCCCGGGGCCCGACCATGTGCGGGGCGGCGAGGGGATGATCATTGGCGTTCTTTACGCTGGTGCCGTCTCCGGTCGTGTTCTGTTTCCCCCGGAAGCCGAAGGGATGCCGCTGCCTCCGGCCAAGTGGAAGGGCAGGTGTGACTACAGCGAAGCGTGCAGCAACAGAATTATTGGGTTCAGGTCATTCCTGGACACGAACCGGTCTCAAGACATCGACATGTCCGGCGGCGCTCCTCCTGGCGGTTCCGGGCAGCGCGCATCAGCTCCTGGGTTCGATTACGCCACGGCGTACGCAGTGGCGCCCAAGGCGCACCTCGCGATCTACCTCGTGTGCGACGAACTGCGATGCGACCCGAAAGCCGTGGCGGCAGGGATAGAGGCTGCGGTGGACGACGGCGTGGACGTCATTTCGCTGTCCATCTACAACGACGACGACAACACGGTGTTTCACGACAAAGACGCCGTGACGGTTCCGTCGAACAAGGCTGTGGCACGGGGCGTGCTGGTCTGCGGGCCAGCCGGGAGCAGCGGCGCAGATATGTACAAGATCGAGAGCAACGCGCCATGGCTGCTCACCGTGGCGGCCAGCGACACTGACCACCGCGCCGTCACGAACGTCGAGTTCGGAAGCGGTATCCTCAAGCCCGACGTCAGCGCGCCCGGTCTAACGACGCTCGCGGTGCCAGCACACGGCGACGTGGAGGACACCGGCGTGCGGCTCAACGCGGCCGCCTCCGTTCCCGTCGCGCACGTCAGTGGCGTGTCGGCGGTGATCAAGAAGGTGCACCACGAGTGGTCGCCTGCCGCGATCAAGTCAGCGCTTGTCACGACGGCCCACCCGGTCCGCCCGGCAGACGCCATTTTGGGGCTCCGGTGCGAGCTACTTCGTGGCGAGCGCCGGCGAGGTGAACCCGACAAAAGCCATGGACCCGGGCCTCGTGTACGACCTCACCACCGTGGACTTCATTCCGTACCTTTGCGGCATGAATATCGGCGAGGACCAGATGGAGAAGATCGTCGAGCAGGCGAACTCGTCATGCTCCGAGACCGGCGTGATCGCGGCGAAGGACCTGAACTACCCTTCCATCATGATCGTGATGGACGACAACGTGGGGCAGGTCGACGCGAAGCGGACGGTGACGAACGTGGGGGAGCCCGCGGAGACGTACCGCGTGGAAGCCACCGCGCCGGGCGTCGATGTGGTCGTGAGCCCGTCGACGCTGGTGTTCACCGACCTGGGCCAGAAACTGGACTTCGTCGTTACTGTGACGAGGGAAGCGAGCACGCCGGCGAAGGCTGTGATCGAGGGGGAGCTGCGGTGGGTGTCCGAGAAGCACGCGGTGCGGAGCCCGTTGGTCGTAGTCGTCGGAGAAACTGATGCATCTTCTGTCAGTTACGCTAACGTGGACGACGCAGCTAGTCCTGAGAGTTGATTCATTGGATTGGGATTGTGGAACCAGAAGTTGGTAACCTATACTCCGTAACAGTCTGGCTAGCATGAGATTGATCACCAAAACCTTTGTGGTTTTGTGAATTGTGATGTTCTGATTGCTGATTATGTGGAAGCCACGGAGGGATTCGTATCTTCGTAGCGAACCATTCTTATGTAACCTGGTGCTTGGCGGATTTTGGGATAGCGTAGCTGAACGCGAATGCTACAAATCCTAACAAAACTATATGAACGGAAAAACGGAGTGAAGCACTACCTGCTGATATACAGTAGCACTACACAGTGAAGCCCGTCTGTACTGTAGTAGCTAGTGCACTTCAGAATCCCTAATTGGGCATGTTTTCTTTGGCATCAATCCAAACAGAGCCTTCATGTCACTGTGCCTTACTTCGCTTCAGCTATGCTGTTCGTCCAGTCCCTTTCTGTCTATGTCTCGATGAACATATATACATGGGACTAAAACACGGGCGATCAGCGAGATCAGCTAGTATATGCTTCTAGTATTTGTTATGCTTCCTCGTGCTGGACAATGCTCAACTTCTTGCATTCAATGGATTCTGCTTGCCACATCCTCAGACTGATAACAAATGCAATGAGCTGTATAATAACTAGTTGTTAGTACTTGCTTGTCATAGTTTTCATTGAACAAACCTTGTGAATCAATCTCCACTCGAGACTTACTGTGCAAAAGCCAGCACACATAATGCTGAAACCTTTGAAGTTGAAGGGCTCTGTTTCCGAGAGGAACCATGCTGGCACAAGAATGCAAATTAATACTTGGGTGTGCTTGCATGGACAGTATGTTGTGCAAGTAGTACCTGTTAGTGGAGTAAAGATGAGAGGGCCTAATATGCTAGCAAAAGAACTAATCCCAGATATACATCCTTGAGCAATTCCCTATAAGGCAAATCAAAGTAGGGTCAACTGTCAGGTGTATTAGTCCCAGACGAACCTTAAAAATCGGCTGCAATCATAAGTTCAGAACTCAACGTACCTGCTCACTTGATCCAACATTTTTTGATACATTGCTCCTAATCTATAATAATTGGAAATGTGTTCAAGATCGTTTGTATCTCAAAAGGATGTGGGAAAGAAACGACAGAAAAAGAAAGCTTACAGATGGGTGAACAAAAGCACTCAAAATTATAAATGCTGCAGCAAAATAGGGTACCTGAAAGATGAATAAAAATAATTAGGCAGGTGAGACAGGAATATCGACTAAAATTTTATCAACTGCAATAATTGCCATGAGAAGGGAGAGAGTAATACCCAGTATGACCATGCTACTCCGTACAAGAAAACCTGCAACATTTGACAGTTTCTTCAGCCATTTAATAAAATCAAATAAATGTTCTGTTGAAGTGTGAGATAATGGCCTGGTTCCTTACATGAGCACATCCTCCAAGCAACCCAACAAGCAGTAGAATCTCTTCACCAAGAATTGGAGCCAACACAGGCATTACGGTAAGCTGCAATGATAGTAAGTTTTAAAACTGACAATTGCACCTCAACAGATAAAACTACTGTTGCAAAATTGAAATAACTAATCTACCCACAGTTTGACGTCTCTAAAATTCAAGTCTGCTACTTTGTCAATCACATGATAGTTCTTCTATTCAAACAATGACAATACCTGTGAGAGCATTCCAGCAGCACCAGCAATTAGTAGTAGATTAGCAAACTCATCTTTGCTGTAACCAAATTGAGCCTTCAGGTAATACTGCAATGAATCTATCATAATAAGAAATAGCCTTTGAAAACATAAAAAATGAAGGAAAGTGGTTGCGACTATAAAGTGAAGTCAATTCACAAAAGTTGTGATACTCTTATGCGACGAACTGAATACTAGTATACCGTGCCAGAATGTAATAGTTTCACCAGGTACAGTTAAAACAGCTAAGTCGAAACGATCCATTACACCAGGGATAAACACGTACGCCAGAAACAAGGTATTATAAGGGCTTGTTTGGTATGGGTTCTCAAAGTGCTTCTGCTCCAGATTCTACAACAAGCCCACCAAACAGTTTTTAAAAAAGCGCTTCTATCTCCCCTCCTCAAGAAGCACTTCTTTAGTTTGTATTAAGAGCCAAAAGCACTAAAAATGTAACTTCTTTTGACTTCTTCACTCATTTTTACATTGGGATCACAATAAAAGCTGTTTTGCCAAATGGTTTGAAAAGTGCTTCTTTTAAAGGATCTACTTTTTTAGAGTTGTTTTTTTGGAGAAGCTATTTTTGTAAAGAAGTTGTTTTCTAAGAATCTATACCAAACGGGGTCTAAATATATGTTGATCTAGAAGTTCTTAAAGATTCACATACTACAAAACAAATCACAAACATGATTGAAACACATACCAGCAGTGCAGTCTGCAGCCCATGTTCACCTAGACTGTAAAAGAAAGTGATCGTTGCTGCCCCTGACAAAGCCACACTGCATGGGACAGTTACTATTCTTAGGGGCAGTTCTCAGAAATTCAACTTTTTTTTTTGAGAAATTATCAGAAATTCAACTTGATGTACATATAAAAGTTCACATTAAGAACGATTCTCAGATGTCAGAAGAACACTGTTAAGTCCTTCACAGATAAGCGGCCGTATCGAACAACAGATTTCACCTGCCAGTGAGAAGCGCGGCCATGTCCGGCAGCGACGGCAGCCCGCCCTTCCGTGGCAGTAACCTCGGCGAGAGCTCTTCATCGGAGGATTCAGCGGAAGATACGGTGGAAGCAGAACAGGAACCTTCGAGGAGCGGATCGCAGGCTTCGTCGCAGCAGGAGGTGCCGCTGGAGTCGGGGAGGAAAACCCTGAGGTAGAGCGCGGCCGATGCGGCGACGGCAGCGGCGACCTGGAAGGTGGAGGATGTCGGGAGGAAACGCGCGGTAAGGGTACCCGAGACGAATCCGGCCGCTGACACGCCGGAGAGAAGCCCGAAAGCCGCCGTGCGCCGCCTTGGACCCACGTGGTCTGCCTGCGGCCACAGACTTGGACCTGGTCAACTTCAAGGACTCGCAGTGGGGGTCGCGGTCGCACACTGGACGGAACCGTTAAAACTGACTTATGGGACTCACCGCAGGGTTTTTTCAGTGTTTTCTTGTTTTACGTTTCGGTCTGTCTTCGCGTAATTTTTTAGTATGTCTATCTCCTATAAGCTGATTTAGATTTTGCTACTCCTCGTCATCTATGAAAGCCTTACGTCTTCATTTATTTTAAAAAAAACATGCAATATATGTATAATTTATAGATTTAAAGTGAGTGAGTGTAGCTGTGTGTATAGCGTGAGTGTAGTGTGCGTGGTGTGAGTTATTTACTTACCTATATGTTCAGCTACTTACAACAGTATTATAGAAGCTTAGCCAAAAAAATCTCTAAACCATTTTTATTACATACTGAATATTGATCCAACCATCCAGATTTTCACACTCGAGATCACAAAAAATTTCAATACTAGAAAAGTGTTTCACCTTCAGTAAACACTCGTTCCAAGTAAAAAACAATGTTCCAGATATTCAATTGATTTGTTGTGTACGTTGTGATTAAGAAATATTAAAGATTTTATTCACTAAAGAATATTTCAGGTTCATTGTTCGTGCTTCACAAAAGAAAATATTCCATAAATATATTTTCATTGTTTGAAAATGTGACACAGACAAATAAAAAATCTAAATTAATCTAGAACTAGTAAAATCTCCACCTTTCCGTTTGTGACAACTACCTTTATGCAATAACCATCATTATATACATTTCTTTTATGTTGAGGATAGTCGCCGAGGTTTTTACCACGTAGGCAAGGCAGAGGCAATGCACGCTGCCCTCGCAGAAGATCCCGGCGATGATCTTCGCCACGTAGTACACGTAGAAATACCCCTGCGTACGGTTGCAGGCCAATATAACTGCAAAAAAAAAAAAGAGTGAAACAATCGTCACCAAATCTGATGAAACAAATCGAATGTCATTGGAAAACCAAGGGCTGCAAATTTGGAACGCTTCACTGCTTACAGAGCGGCAAGATGGCCACGGTCACCGGCAGCGACATCAGCGCCTTCCGGCCGTACCTGTCCGACAGATTTCCGACGATGGGGGTCACCACGAGCGCTCCCAGCCCAGTGACCTGCACCACCTCTGCATCAGTTGCTCGACCTCAAGCAAACGCGGTGAAGCGAAGCATGCGAACGACGCTCTATCATCACTAACGGCGTTCTGGAAGCCACTGAGGTAGATGGCGACGGAGCACTCGTCGCGGCCGGGGCAGACGGCCGCCATGGTGACGTCGGTGATCACCGGGATCACCATGAAGGAGGCGAAGCTGAACAGGAAGGAGACCACGAACAAGTGGCCCAACCCCGAGAGCTCACTCATGGCCGGCCTGTGGTGCCCCCGCTTGCTGACACTCAATCAGAGATTTTCCACGACTCGCGGAGAAGCTAGCTAACCGTGTGTGTCACTCCGCTCCGGTCCGGTCTCTTATACCCCGTGGATATATGCGCCGCGACAAAAGCGACTGCAATACAATGCTTCTAAGCAAGACAAGGGAGCACGTGTCAAGACACTTCACCCTTGCTTCCGGTGGTTGGCCGACTGCTCTGCTCCCGTCGGAGTCCACCAGTGAGGTGAAACGCGACCTCTCGCAACTCGCCGCGTTCGCGCACCACTGTGCCCGAACAGGCTAAACACAACTTCAACCGCTCCCCTTGGTTATTACAGCGTTGTCACCAAAGTGTCCGCACGCGACGATGGCGACGGCCGGGAGAACGGGGGCCGAGTTCCGGGCTTCCAGTGGCTTGTACGCATGGGGCATCGACAGGGGCAGTGCGTTCTGGAGTGCACTCCACCCGACCTCCCGTGATTGGAGACGATCGAATCCCGGTCGCTTGCTGCCCTCGAATTCCTGACGGAAATGGAAGGACGCGACGGCGCGATCGGAAGGTGTTCACTGTCCATTGGACTTTGGGGGGTTCTTGCTTCAGAAACAGTTCGAGTTGCAGCAGCCCTGTTGGCCTGGGTGTGCCCTTGGCACCGTATGCAGTTGCGGTCGACCCGAGATAGTTGGATGCAACGAGTCGGTTGCTTCTTCGGTGGGAGAAGCCTCTTGTGGCTTGCTGCTGACCTCGATTGATGATAGCGAAGCGATGCTGGCTGCTCTGGAGTTTAGCTTGAGGGAAGCTAAGTTCCTTGCATGATTGAGGAGTGGAATTATCTGTCCGGGCTTCTCTGAATCCGATGAACTATTTGATTCATTTGCATAGGTGAGGCAGTAACGAAGATTAAAAAAATAATCGAATAGAGAAAAGCTACTGAATAATTTTTTGCTGCCGTATGAACGTTCTTCAGTTTTCCTAGTGCCAATTTATCCTGATTCTGAATCGCAGAGACGTGGGCTTAACTATATGCCAGCTTGGACTTGGCTCGACCTGATTCTGAGCAGTCTAGAGGCCGGCCCATTACGCGTAGTTGAGGTTGAGTGGACCGGACTAAACTTGGGCCGTACGGATAAGCTTTATTTTCACAGAGTGGCTCATGTATGTAGTCCAGTTTGCAGAGTCTGCGCCGCTCCGGACAGATCTCACACTAACACCTCGATCTGGAACCTAAGAAAAATTTCTATTTTTTATTTTTTAAAAAAATTGAATTAATTTTTATAAAATTTCTACATTCCAAACGAGAATTATTTTTTTTCTCCTTCCGGACACCATGTCCGGCTACAAACTTACGTGTGACGTGTCACTTTAACCTAGCGACCTTACCTTTTTGTTAACTGGCACGAACAAATTACCATTCTTTCCTGAAAAAACTATTGACCGAGCTGCTAATGCACCCGAAATCAGCGTCAATATCGTTATCAATCCAGCGCGTTCTCGTCACTACTATTTTAAGAGAAGCAACCCCATCAACACAAAATATATAATTCAACACTATGACCCAAGCAGAGAAAATTTGCTCTATGTAATATACATATCTCATAGACGCATATAATACTACCGTCCAAAGAATAATTCCTTCTTCACAGCCTGAACGGCAGTAAGGTGAGAATATTCGTTGTCGGAGAGACGAACGCGTTGTCCAGCTTATCGCGCTGTAGCCTGCAGCCGCCACGGGCCGGGGCTTCTCCAACGGGTCACCCACGCCGACGGCACCGCACCTAAGAGCGGCGCCGGAGACTGAGCAGCAACGACCCACAATTTCGTAACGCCAGTCGTGTGCAAGGGGAGGTTGAAGTCGTTGTGTGCTTCATAACAGTCGGGCCTGATAAACAGTAAAAATCTTCCTGGTATGTACTGACGCGTGGGGCCCTCCGATGCATGTATAGGGTTTGACGCACCGGAAGGACCGTTTCCATCTGTACCGCCAATATTAAAACAACTGAACTAACTAATCCTGTGGAAAAAAGGATTACCCTGTTATTAGCGTCCCTTTCCGATCTTTGCATGGACCGGCGCCTCTGAGTCTGAGCTGGCTGACTCGTAAACATTTGTAGTCCCTTTGTTTCGGACACGCACAGGCGTTACATATTCCTTGCGTTGCGTCGGTCTCTGGAGTAGCTACTGACTGGCGTCGCAACAACTGGATCGAGCCAAGGAAAAGTAGCAGCAGCAGGTTAGTTACTAGTAGCTGAACAGAGAGCGACTTGTTAGAGAAGCACCAGATCAGATCCGATGGAGCTGGAGGCTGCCGCGCCGGTCCCGAGGCGGGACGGCAGGAAGCTGGCGCGGTGCCCGCGGCTGCAGCTGGACACCAAGACGGTGACGGCGATCCAGCAGTCCACGGGGGACTGCGTCGACGTCGTCGACGCCGCCGGCGACTGTGGCGCCGGCGCGATGCGCGTGAAGATCGTGCTCAGCAGGCAGCAGCTCAAGCAGGTGGCCGCGGCCGTCGCCGGGGGCGGCTCGTTCTCGCTGCCGCCGGCGCTGGAGCAGCTGGTCAGCGTGCTCAAGCGGCAGCACGCCAAGCAGCAGCAGGCCGCGGAAGAAGAGGTGGCCGTCGCGAGGCGCCGGGGGCGGTGGTCGCCGGCGCTGCAGAGCATCCCGGAGGAGTGCTTCAGCTAGATTAGTCTTGCTATGCGCGCGTAGGCGTACTCTGTTATTGGCAGGCATGTACAGTTTTCTTCCTGCTAATTGTCGGTTGCTTCTTTTCTTCCTGGGTCGCGCGACCTGCCCTGCCAATTTGACTCGATTGGGCCAAAATCGAGCGCCAATGGTTGCGTCCCACCTTTTAAGTGTCACATATTTTACCCTGGCATTTAGATGGATCGATCATCGATCGAAGAATACTTCCCTCCGTTTCCGGGATCGTTGTACATATCTGGTTCAATCAATCAACAAGACAGTGAGCTGGGGAAAGGATCGAGCCAAACCAGTGTGTCAAGTCCCTTTCTTTGCCAACTGCCGTCAAGTTGGTGTCCTGCTCCATGTGGTTTAACTCTGCGTCGGTCAGGGAAATGGCCAAATGGGAGCCAGCCCCGGCCCTGAGATTCCTCCTATGTATGTACGACAAGATCTAAACGAAGAGCTGAGGGGCAGTCATACACCACCGTGGCCACAACTTAGTGCCCCGTGGATGCATAATTTGCCAACGACGTCTAATCAGCCTCGATGCGAAGTCGATCGACTGAGCGCTAGCTAGTTATTGCCTTCACCCGTTCCTTGTACAGGACCAGTGCAGAGTTGATCGATCGAACGAGAACAACTTGACACCGATCGATCATGACCGCCCGCTCGATGCTATTGTGAGGTTGTCTTTCACAGCTAGACGGTGGACGAAGAAGGACAAGGTTAAAACTGTTGAAGACAAACCAAGGACGTACTAGCGTCGGTGACTCGGTGGGGCTCTACTCTTCAGTCCTTTTGAAGCACAGCCTGGTCCTGCCGGACGTGCGTTCATCAGATTAATGTCGTAAAAGCCGGCGTCTATTTACTTGCAAATTGATGATAATGGTGTAGTGAATTGTTTTCCGCAGTACTACAGTCTTGTGGTAGCCCAACCTGCTCGCACTTACCCGGCCGAGCGGCAGAGCTTGTGCAGTTCAGCAGAAGCGGCCCAGGCTCACGTACGCACCGCAACGGTATTACGGGCCACTGCGCGTACCTGGGCTCACGATGATGTGCCGTATCGTACGCGTTCCATCCAATTCATTGATCTATACATTGAGTCTCCGAGCAGACCAAGAGGCTTCCGCCGTAGTCTCCTATTTCCTGCTCCACGCTATACATGACCAACAACATCTCCGCTCGGATCAGACCGCCGTCACGATCAGACCACCGCCGCGGCGCCGCATTCTGTTACTATTCCATCACGCATCCGATCGACTCGGCGGCCGGCAACCGGAGCCGCACCGCGCTAACAAAAATCGACGCGAAAACGCCTCATAAACCAGCGAAAAATCCACGGGCGCTGGGCGCGCCCACTAACGCTCACATGGCAGGCGTGGCGACGCCATCCTCTCCTGATCGTTGCGTAGGCGAGCCTCCCGCGCGCCACCGCCGATCGCAATGGACAAACGGCAGTCTCGCAAGCGCAACTCGACGAGAGAGACGACAGCCGTGCAGGCGCCTGTGACGCGCGCACTGACAAACGCGCGGCGAGCGAGCAGCAGCCACAAGCCCGCGCCGCTGTTCCGATCGATGATGTGAATCATGCGATCACTCGGGGACCAGGACAAGCCTCGCCAACTTGCCCAGGCGGCCTGGCCCGGCCGCTTGCATGTGACATGTAGTAGTGACCTGAAAACGACCGCGCGTCGGCGCAGCCGGTCCTGAGATTTTAGGGGTCAGTGCAAACCTATAAATTGAGATTTTTTAGAAAGATTTATAAATAAAATATACTATTTTATTAAAAAAATATCAATTACCTTTTTATAAATTTTCTTAAAAAAATTCGAACATTCTAGTTAGACTCAAAATCATTGACAATGGTATTGATTTTAATCTTATTCACTAATCTATTCTCAATCTTCGAGTAAAAAAATATAAAAAATCACATCATCAAAGTGTCAGAAAATGTAATTATATATATATATATATATATATATATATATATATATATATATGTCTACTCGCTTAGTCACTATGTATAACAAATATTATATAATATGTATACTTATTCGTTAACAAATAAAACTGCAAAATATTATTTGCTTATTTGTAATTGCTATATTAAACTAATTAATTAATTGTTATATTAAGTTACTACTTATATAAATTTTGTATATGATTCATGTCTGATTAATTGGTGAGAGGCCCTTGTAGTTGGGTGTCTGGAGAGGCTGCTCCCCCTCTCAGGGCCGGGCCTGGCCGTGCCCTGCCTCGGCCTCGATCGAGAGACCTCTTTCTTCTTCTGCGGCGTCGCGTCAGCGGAGCGGAGACGCTCGGCGCGGCATGCAACGACCCTTCTTGTCGGGAGGGACCGCACGCGTCCAGGAACGGCCGTGCGTCGCGGCCCTGATCCCGTGCCCGTGAACCGGGATCTGGATCGCCAAAGCGCGATCCAGCGGCCGCGATGAGGATCGAGGAAGGGTCCAACCGCCCGTGCACGCCGGGCTGGCGCCCCGGATCAGGTCACTGCCATGTCTGATGGCTCAACTTGTCCAGTAGTACGAGCACTAGCACGCTGCTACGAGTCTTCGGCTGGCAACCTACAGATTTTTATGAGTCTTGGGGGCATCGACACGTCACGCTCGCATCATTCGTGCGTCACGGCTTTCTCACGAAAAATTAGTGTTGCAGTTGTTGGGGGTTTGGCCTATCTTTTATGAAGCGCCGGGGCCCATGGATCTTGGAGTGCATGTTACCTGTCAAAACAATTGTTGGTACAAATATCTAAGAAGCGCAATGACCAACCTACGTACGACTGTTGTGTATGCCAAGGTTGATCAATCACATTTTACTTGCTGAATCAGGGATCGTTTTGGTCAACCTAGAGCTCCGCAGCTAAACTGACGACTCACTGAGTCACTACTGGTACACTCTTCCTTGGCATCCTTGCAAAAGAACTTTGCTATTGCTGTAAGGCTCGGTTACTCTACTTGGCAAAAATCACGCAAAATAGAAAACCCAACGTATATGAACCAGTACGAATAGATTCAGGGCGACAGTCGGATCAACTATGATCGGTTCAGATCCTGCTCGCCCGGCCGATGGCCGAGGCTCAGTAACCGGTGGTGGTCCATCCATCACACAGTGTCAAAACACAGTCGTTAACGCAAATCATGGATCGCGGAGTCCTGTCACACCATAAGCCGCTTCCACGTATCGCTGGCCTGAAAAGGCGAGCGCCCTTCACATGCGATTTGTCCGTAGCGTGTACAGCCTCGCGTAGTCACCTGCATGGATTCCGGCTGCAAGCGAACAAAGAGAGCAGCTAGCTGCTGCCGATGGATCGAGGCGCCCGCTACGAGCTCGACCATCGCAGCGGTGCTAGCTAAAAATCCGATTTAGCAGGGGACCTTCCTTGAAGCAACCTCAACGTGCTCGCAGCTCGGCGAATTAAGATCCAAACGATTACCATCTGTCCATTAGCGCGCATTTCTTTTTCCATTCTGATAACCGTTAATATGTGTTCCTAATTTAAGCATAAACATTTTTGCGGCTGGCATGTGGGCGCCATAGCGATGGCGACACGCTGCGTGGCACGCGACGTCCAGCGCAGGATCTAGCTTTGTCCATGTGAAGAAAGCTATACTACTCCTCCAGACGCGAGGGAACATGATACTATGATAGCTTTTCTCTAAGGCATTGTTTATGGCTGGCAGCGCCAGGCTTCGTGCAGCGGTTTGCATTGCGCGCGCCCAAAGAAATGGTAGCTACTCCTTAGGTCCAACGACGGAACGACCTCCGATCCTTGGCAACGGGGGAGACGCCCATGTTACCTCTCCCTTCAAACATGGCAACGGCCGCCATATGCATCGTACCCTGCCACAGAAACCAGACCGGTCGACGCCCCCCCTGGAGAAGCCAAGGCCTGCGTCCGTTGACAAGTTAGTTTGTTAATCATGAGCAGAATTAAGTAGCCTGGAACGTAAACAAACGCGCGAGCTGGACACGTTATCATGATCGTTTCACACCCACGCCGGCTGCTGGGGTTACGGAAACCCACATGTCATAGCTGAGAGTTGTGACCCTGGCTTGGACCAGTGTTTTGCCTGCTGTATTATGATTTCTCGGCTCCGCGTTGCGATCGCGGCGACCATGGAGGTTGGTTCACCGTCCGCGTTGATGACTTGATGTTTCATTTCGCCTGCTAATCATCAGTTCCCGGGGGTTTCAGCGCTGTGTTCCGAATGGCCATCGTGATTTCGGACGAATTTCTAATGCCGCTGGTGGTTAACGGACAATTACGAGGCATATAGTAGTGGCGGGCTGGCAGCTGACGTGCTGTTTCGTTGGAGTTTTGAAACCCGGGGATCGGTGTCGTTCGAAGTGTTCCATCAGTACAACTAGGTATCGTGGTGGCCCGCGATTCGTCAGTAATCACGCCATCACGGGGAGAGAGAGAGAGAGAGTCTATGTGGAATGCAAGGATTCAATTTGGACTTCGGTCTGAGCTCGATCTGAAAAGGATGCTTGAGAGATCTGAATCGAAGTTTATGAATTTTGCACGAACCCACTTGCGTATTTCAGACGTACGTCCCATCCAATTTTAATGTACTTTGCTAGTACCCCGGACAAATCAACACCACTACCGCTGTCGCTGATTCTGCAACGTCAATTTTGTAAGCAAATGAAAAAATAGAAAGGGGATGAGTGCAAGGACGGGAGTGTGGCAGCAACTCGCGAACCGTCGATGTCCATGTCAAATGCGCCATCTTAACCGAATGTATGTAAAGTTGTACACTCCACGAGTCATCGGAGTCTTCCCTTCCCTTGTGACACCCCGTTACCCGGGAGAGGGACAGCCATGTGACCCGCTCATATCTCTAAACTCTCGCATCTCAATTAGTCCCTGACATGATTGTTTTTCAGTCTTTAAAAAGATACTATATTTTTTATATTTTTATACCAGTAATGAAAATTCTATTCTCACTTCTCAGAGAAGAGAGGAGGATTGGAGAAGGCTGCGAGAATTTTATTTTAGAGAAATCACAATTACGAGACTGGTGGTAAATTTAAGGTCGTCGAAAGACTAGTCAGAGTTGGGTCCACACGTCGGTGATGGGGTTGGCGCGTATTTGGAGACACTCGTGGCTGCGCTCACCAAAAGGCGAGGCAGAGCCCCGCGGCTAGTATATAAGCATGCTACCCGAGTACGGATGTCATATTAGCTCTGCGGCCGGCGCACACGCACACATTCAGCGATTCACTTTGCCTTCGCTTTAGCCATTGTGCTGTCCTCCTAGCTTGCAAGGGACGTCGAGGCCTGCCGGAGTAGGAGGTGGGGGTTTCACAGATCCGCCAGCCGCCCCGGAGGAGCCCGTTCCCTCCCGCGTGCGAGATTGTGCGGCCAGGGAGGGGAGGACATGGCGTCCAGGTGCTTCTTCCCCAGGGAGGCCCGGCAGCAGGCCAAGGCGGCGGCGGATGCCCTCGAGCAGCTGCACAGCGGCGGTCGCGTCCTATCCCGGGAGGACGTCGGCGGCGCGGTGCGCGTCAAGATCGTCGTGAGCAAGCGCGAGCTGAAGCAGATGGTCGCCGCGCTCGGCGACGGCGCCGGCGCGGTGGCGGCCGCTGCCGTCGCGGAGCGGCACCGGCAGCGCGCCG
>BCLG01000176.1:60279-81720 GCA_001602295.1 Zoysia matrella
TGCAGTCCCTGCGGCGGCGCAGCGCGCGGCGGGCGGCCGAGGCCGCGCGCCGGATGCAGGGGAGCGGGGAGTGGGAGCCCGGACTGCAGAGCATCCCCGAGGAGGTTTACTAATGCGTCCCCATTGACCAGTACTAGTAGATTTGCGTTGCTAATGGTTTGGTTAATCGAGAGACTAATCGTGGGTTGGGTTTTGATCACTGCCTGCTAAGCTCTAGATGCATATGTACAGCGCTGTTTTGCTCTGGACCTGGAAGCTACTACTTGATTCCTCCCGAGTTTGTGAATTTTTCCCTGTGGATTTTTTGATCTGAACAAAACAAGGAGGAGGGAGCGAGATGTGTTTCGACTTTGAAACCTGCCACAACCCACAATGCAAGTGCTGAATCGATCTGAACTAGCATATCACCTGTTTGATGAACCTGATGCCCGGACCCATGAGACAAGTCTTCAGTGAGTCAGCTTCTTGATTTTTTATTTCCCAGCAGTAACATTTTCGGTGTTCTGTAGTACATCTCCACTGTGAGCTCGTGAATGCTTGCTAACCCGTGAACTCAGTTCGCGTGTGTACTTTTCACTGCCGCTACCTTTGTTTTATGCTCTGTTCTCTAACCGTGCTGGCCTTATGGTTGAGCATGGGGCATAATCAAAAGTATCAGCAGCGGTTAGGAACCGCGCAAAACGAGAACCGTGGAAGAGATTCCCATTGCACATGGCCAGGTGGCCTCCGTATTAAACAAACGGTGGTCTCTTCTTGTTTCTGTTACTTATCTACTAGCCCGCCATGCGGTGGTGGCTATTGCCGCTGTACGGGCCCTGCTTTTCTCCGCATTATTGTAGGATTACTAGAATAAAATAAGCGGAGCGCGTACATAATAATGTAGAATTTTATTTCGAGATTTCACAACGAAACACGCTCCTTTCGGTGTAAGGCTAATGTGCAGTTTCAAGCAGCCAATGGGCAAAATCAGCAGAAGTTCTGTAGTGTAGCCTCGTGATGTTTATCTATTTATTAGCATATCATCCGCTAGAAAACGATTGACGATCGGGAATAACGTTCTCGACAGCATATTTTGCCAGGCCTAGGAAAATTAGGCACATGACCATGCCCAATCGCGACCCTGATGTTGGCTTAATGATTGTGAAATTGTGACATGCTTCAGCAGTGGCCAGGTTTGAACTCCTAACCAGCCTGCTTTCGACATTTGATCGTCGCATTATGGCCTCCGTTGCCTCCCATGAACCACCGTTCTGCCCGGCAAGTTCAGAGCAAAGATCCAGTAGCGCCTTTGCCTTCTGTACGGGCACAGACGTCGCTGCCCGCCATTCGCACCGGCTCTTGCTTCGTTGCTTCTGTTTCACGCTCGTAGTGTCTCGCGGACGCTGTGAACATCACTGATAACGCAGCGAAGATCAAGAACTTTGGCGGCAGCAGGATCAGTACATCTTCCTTGTGCCTGCCTGGGCTGGACATCCTAGTAGAAAGGGCAATGGAATGGAACAGAACGCGTTGGTTTGTTTTCTGCAGAATGCAGACACGTGCGCGTGTGTTGGGTATCGAAATATTTGCTGCTTTCCTCGATCGGCAGCGAAGGCGACGACCCGAGACACCGTGCTCCTGAATCTAGGAACATTTCGGTGTTCGTGAACGGAGAGCGTACGGGTTACTCGCGTTGACATTGAGAAGGCTATCCATCTTTCCCAAGTTATTTATAGTCCCAAGTTACGCCCTATAGGTTGCTGCAACGAACCTACGCGTGCAGGCTTGGAAGTTCGGAGCGACTAGGTGAACTCTCACTGCAGGAAACATTTTGACATTTGTGTTTCCTAGAAAGTGAGGATCCAGAATTCCAGGGTTTGGACTGGGCCGAGTGGCTATGTTTATGGGCTGTCTTCTTGGCCCAGAAGACAACGGAATCCAATGCAAAGCCTAGCCCAACCCACTTTACGGCATCACCCAGGCGCAGCCTGTCGCCCTCCTTGTCTGTTTAGTTTAGCCTCAGGCTCCAGCTACCTTGGCTTGACGTACGAAGAATTTCCGAATCTGACATCCCAAGAAGGCGACGAGAGCAGCGTGGAGCGAGCGCGAAGGTAGCAGAAGGCGGGGCGCGGCTCAGGGTGGTGGCGACAGGCGGTAAGCGAACACACGGTCACTCCGGCGGCGCAGTGGGCATGCTGGTTCGTGACTGCAACTCTCTCTACCTTCCGAATTCATGTTCATATAGATGTAGATTATAGCGCAATAGGAGATTTTCTAAATTGCAAATCTGACATATTGAAGCTTGCATACGCAAGGTGCTGATTGGGGGCTTCAATGCTATCTCGGCACTTGAGTCCATGCATGTGAGCGCCAGGTGTTTGTTGTAATGCATCAAAGGAATTAGTGAATTACTAAACATATGTGTTCAGTATTATGGCTTCTTGGTAACAAAATTCTGAACCTTTTTAGGTTGTATTGCTCAACTCAGAAACCTGAATCACATATTTGGAACATTGTAGAGAGAAATAGCGAGATTTGAGACAGGCCATTGAATCCTGAAATTAAGATAACAGAGGTAGAGATCCTTTTGAATCTCAGTAGCAGTATTCATGTACTAGCAGTAACATGCTTGGATTGGTTTTTAATATTCATTACAGAAAATTGAAGTGCTTGATAGTCATTTGTTTTTGATTTCTCAGTTTCCTCGTAGGATTCAAGTGGCATGACCATTGTCTGGTATTAAAGCTTTATTCCATGGCTCATTTCATGGATTTACGAGCTTTCATCCTGCGTGCACGTGTGTTGAAACTTTATAGACACATGTTGCGTGTTTCTCGCCGTGCACCAGAACATACTCGAGGTTAGTCATCATGAACCCTTGCTCTTTGACTATTGTATTTTGCTATATTTAAACCGCAACAAATTTCCATACACATGGTTTATCCAGATGAGTTGAGGCAGACTGCTAGAGCTGAGATTGACAAATATCGTGATTGTGATGATAAACAAAAGATTAGGTTTTTGATTAGTGAAGGGACACAGAGAATAAAAGCTCTTGACGAGCTGCTTGACATGACGGGTAACAGATAATCTATATGATTTGGGCTCCAATACACAGTTCAGTCCTCAATTTATTGCTTCAAATTGCTTGACATAGCTCAACGTTTACCAAGAACAACATTACATGTGATGGAATACATTGCCACTTTGGTCTGATTTCCTGTAGGAGGAAAATTTTGTATGTAAGTTGAATTGGGGATGTAGAGAACTGCCTTTTAAGTATGGATTTTTGTTGGTGGCCCATATGAGTTCTTTGTAACTTCTGTAGAAGACTTCTGTTGTGTGAAGTGAACGTCTTGATACAAGGATATATGTGATTACTTAAAACTGTGACATGTGCTATGTTCAGAAACATCAATCAGCTGCAGAATTATTAGCTCTTTTGTTCCTTACAGTTTATACCAATTTCTCGTTTTTTTTTGTTTTGGGAAAATAATATAATATCTTGTGAATTAAACCAAATAGGAAGCATAATAGAAGCGGATAAAAGAGGAATAATGCTATACCAGACACGATTCATTGAGCGCCAATGAGATTGAAATTTTGTATCTTACAAGACGGATTAGTCCCATAAAGACCACAACCTGATGTTTCAAACTATCACAGGACTGCAAAGAATAGCAAATAGAAAAGAATCGGACCAAATAGATTTACTGATTCTGGGAAATTTTAAGCATTAAACTTTGTTAGTATGGAGTAGTATTCAGAATCAGCCTGTTGCACAAATGCAGGAAAGAAACCAATCTTTAATAACTTTTATAAACATCTAATCAGAATCTGGAAGATAATGTATATTTATTAACATCTAATAGAAATATAACTGACGAATTCAAAGGCCACTAACACAGTACTACATACAGCACACCTTTGAAATTTGTAGTTACTGGCATTCGGGATGGCAGCTGCCAATGATATATGCAATCCACTACGAAGGGCGGCGCCCTTCATTTTCATCAGCAGACTAAACGCAGCTAAATGTGATGAAATGTTACAAGAAAATGGACTAGAATATGCAAAATTACTGATTTCGATCAAGAATTCAGCGATGAACTAATCTACATGGAATCCCCTGCAAAAATCCTTCGAGAAATCAAGTAGCCGCCAAGAACTCATCATGAATGGCTCTCCAGAAGTACTAACAAGCCGACGAGAGCTCATTAAGAACGACTCTTGATCAGAATGGAGCCAAGAACTCGTCAAGAACCAAAGAACTGACCCACCAGGCGTCAGTTCGCTAGAGAGGGTGCGCGTGCCGGCCGCACCTCAAGAATCCCACACCGTCTTGGGAGCCGGCGGTGAGGTATCTGGAGGCGGCGGCACGGCCCACACGTTGCAAACGGGGCAGCGCGGAGAGATGAGGAGCCACCGGTCGACGCAGTCCTGGTGGAAGGCGCGGTTGCAGCCGGGGAGCACGCGCACGGGGCGGCCGGGCTCCATGGCGTCGAGGCAGATCGGGCAGAGATTATCGTCCTCCTTCTCGCCGTAAGCAGGCTCCGGCACGCAGACCCCACGGAGCCGCCTCAGCTCTGCCTCCGAGAGCCCGTTCTTGTCGACGTTATCGTCGTCCGCCTCGGGCGGAGGCGGAGGTGGCGGACCCCGGCGTGCCACCGCCTCGAAGAGGTAGCAGAGCCAGACGCCGAGCACCCCGAGCATGCCGATGGCGAGTGACGCCACGGCCAGGGACAGCGCCCACACCTGCGCCATTCTTTCTCGATCCTCTGTTCTTCCCGTTGGCTACAGATTTTGGGCGCGCAAGACGGCTGTGGAAGAGGGCGTTTGCAGGTGGGAGACTTTAAAAACGAAAGGCACGTCTTAATGGGGCCGGCATCTCTTACTGGACTTGGGCCGGCCCGTCTCAAATTCTGCTGGAAGTGAGACGACTCCGTCCACGTCTCCCCGATGCTTCCCCAACAGACTGCTTCGCAGTAGCAGGACGCAGCTGCCCTCGTATTCTTCCCGGCGCTGGTGTTCCTCCTCGCGACGCGGCGCAAGGTAACGCACGGCCACCTCCCTCCCACGGCGACTCCCCCTTGTCTTTCCTCCTCCCTACCTCCCTTCTGGTTGATACGTTTACGACGAAGCGGGCCTTTATCCCACTCTTCGGATCCCCAATCTCCTCACAGGCCACGATCTAGCTTTACCTTGTTCGGGTCCGAATTTTTGCAGGTGCAGGATCATAACTGAACCTCGATTTACTTGATTAATCGTACGTGAATTGCGTTTGTCAAATCAGATCTTGGTTCCAAGCTTGCAGTGGGTTAGAGATTTTAGGGTGGGGGTTTGTTGGAATCTGGAAAATTGAATGCTCAATAATTCACCGATCTATTCATGTGTGTCCTTTTTTTGGGTGAGTGATTGTAGTTGGGATTTTTCTTTTGGACCTCACAAGTCACAACTTTAACAGTTTTCGTTGTCAGTTGAACTAAAACATTGAGGATTCTCAACTCTAGTTATGGATAACAATTCCAAACCCATGATAGGAATTTGAACCGGACTTCACATTATATTGGTGCACCTTCCCTCAATGAAGCAAACAAATTTAGTTCACTCTTCCCATGTGCAACTGGAATGGATTCTGGAAACGTCTGTGCTTGCATTTACAGTGTTTGAACCAAACTAACAAGGGTGAGGAGTCCCGAGTGTGAAACAAGAAGGGAGAGAAGAACCTTGTGCCGCGTGACCATGGCGAAGCAGGGAGCAAAAAAGATGAAGGATGAGAACAAGAAGCACATGGACTTCCTCCTGCGCCTCATACTCGCATCCAACGTGAGCAGTCTCCATCGTCAACTTTCCTTCCCTCAAATCTCATGCACGGCATGTATATGTTGAAATGCTTGTGAGTTAAGTCTCTAGATTGCTGCTGTTTAATATGTTGTTTCTGATTGCTATACGTGAACTTGCAATGACAACTTTGATAAATATGGAAAAAAATTTAGCAGCTCATCATCTATGATCTATGATTTTGTTCATTCTGCTAGTCTCTTTGGAAAACAATAATTCTCATAGAACTGAATGTTTGAGATTAGCTTACCTGCAGAGAATGGAGCTCTTTGCAGATTTAGTTTGCTTTAGTTATGTGCAATTGCATATTAAGGCAGTGTAATTTTCTGGGTTGCCTGTCAATGGAGACCTTTGATATGTTTCTGATTACCAAACGACTAAATCCCTCACCTGGAAGCATATGGTCTAGCTATTTTCAGTTGAAGGATCAACTCATATATACTTCGTTGCACAGGTAATTTATATAGTACTGAGGATGGCCATAATGCACTCCTCCTTCACCTGGAAGCATTGGATTGGCTTTATGGTGACATCTGCTGGATATTTTCTTCCATACAAGCAACTCGCCAGTATGTCACGACCAGTTTACACTGATAACGGAGAACTACTGGATGGTGGCTTTGACTTGAAGACTGGTGGTATTTGCGAGTAAGGAACTGCATGAACCAGAGTAATTGTTAGCTTTGATAATGTACATGATAATGAATATTTTTCATGAAAATGGGATGCATATGAATTTCAGCTCAATCATGTACACAATCTAAAAAGGACTTATGCTCCTGGCTCCCATGCTTTAAATTGAAACTAAAGTTTCTTTTGTAACTCGAAATCTGAGGGGTTGATTGCTTGAACAATAAATTATATTGTTGTGTCAAATCAATGATGTTTTTAGTAAAATATTTCAACTTGCATTTTTTATTTTGTTTGTATTTCTCATAAAAAAATCCAATGACAGTTCATTTCTTTAATTCTTGTCCTGCAGATATTTGCATGATGTGATCTACATCACACTCTTTGTGCAGCTGGCGTCCATCATTTCTGAAAAGTTTTGGTGGACATATTTAGTGGTGAGATATGCTACTTCAATTTTTACTCTTGTACAATTTCTTTTGATCACTATAGTTCTATGGACTAATAGTTGAACAAGAACTTGTTGGGCCCCAGTGCCAGCATATGACTCATAATACCTTTGTTTTTGGAGTGAATATTCTGTGCTGAATTTTTTTAGTATTCATCTTAGCGTAATGAAGTTATGAAACTAGGACATTGACTCATCTAATATGTGCTTGTAACTTCTGGTTTTACTTTTACTGTTGTTGCTTCATACTGCTCTGTCAATTTTGTAGCTAGCAAAGTAGGCCCATGATTGGATTATGAGATGGACATCACTGCCAAATCAGTTCAAGTAGTAATATTCTTATACTAACCCATTTCCCTTTATGATTTCAAGTCATAATAGAAATTGTTTCGTACTTCAAATGTCATGCAAACATGACTTATTATCACATTGTTGATGTATGTGCACCCATCATTATGGATTTGTAGACGGTAACATGCAAGTCATTGCCAACTTATTATTATTATTTATTTGATGTATCTGTGCATTTGCAGATTCCTGCTTTTGTTGGATACAAGATTTTCGGTCTGCTGAGAGGAACATTTTTCAGTGGTGGTTCGGAGGTAAAAATAGATTGATCATCAATTTAGGCACATTGTTTTTCATTCCAGGATATAACAGACATGTATGATGTCTCTTGGTTGCAGGGTGAGGTTGAGGATGAGAAGACCCGAAAGAAAAGGGAGAAGATGGAGAAGAAGGCATCAAGAGGGAAGATGATCAAAACTAGGACTCGTTGATGTGCCAGCTATGACCTTTTGCTTGAAAGTTAGGTTGGTTTGTCAAAGCTGTCTGACTGAAGTCCGAGCTGTCGGAGGAGTTTTATAATGTGACGATCATGTTCATCCGTCAGTTGCCCCAAACCGCGCATTATGAGCAAAACATTAACTAATGTCCAAATCCATAAGATTTTTATGTGGTACCTTCAAGCAATCGCCTGGAAAAGCTCGGATTCAGCATCTTGTCGCTTGCTATAATAAGTTTCGATGGGCAGGGCTTCTAATAATACGTCTATTTACTGAAAACTTAGTAAGGTTCTGGATTTGGATTGTCATCCTTGTGGAGTGAATCTGTCGTGGTATTTTGGAGGAATGGGAAGACAATATTCGGACCAAAGTGATGCTGATTTTTAATAAGTCACTATGTTAGATAAAAAAAATAGAAGCTATGTTAGTTAGCACATAGGGCATTCTGTAATCATTTTAAAGATCGCCAACAAACCTAGATATAACAAAGGATGAGAGTTGTCTTAAATGTAACAGAACAAGAACGCTGATTCGATGAATTGAATTGTCGATTGTTTAGTGTAAATCATTTGCGTCCGTAGGCTACCGTCATAGGAGTACACCAATTGTTTGATACTACTGTTTTTACAAGTAAAGCCGTTCTAATTTTGTTTCACTAGTGCCCCACTTTGACGGCAGAGCAGGCAGTAGATGGCGCCGGCGACGAAAAAGCTGAAGAACCAGGCATTGTTGTATACCGTGACAAATGCCTTGTGTACACTCGAAAGAACTCCAGCAGTATGTAGAAAACCGGGCACGATAGGCAAAGCTCCGGCCGCTATCGCCACCATTGCGGCAACGTTGAAACCACCTTGGAAGTAGTAAGGGCTTCTTTTGTCCTCCGAGTACAGCGCGTCGACGTCCAGAGCGGTGCGCCGGACGATGTAGTGGTCGGCGATTACGACCGCTCCGATGGGACCCATGAGCGCCGAGCTGCCGAGAAGCCATGTGTAGACGAAGCTCTCGCTGGAGCTAAGCAGCCGCCACGGCAGGAAGGCTATGCCGAGCAACGCGGTGACCAACGCCCCCTTGGCGAACGTGAACCGCCGCGGGCTCATGCTGACGAGCGCGTTCGCCGGCGCGACAACGTTGGCGGCAATGTTGGTCGTGATGATGGCGAGGCTGATGCCGAAAATGGCGATTAACGTCGTGGCCGGCCCGCCTATGCGCCCAAGGAGCTCGATCGGGTCGGAGATGATGTGACCGAAGATGGTCTCGGTGGCGGAGGTGATGGCGAGCCCAGCGAAGGCGAACACGCCCATGAACACCGGCAGCCCCGCCTGGCCGAGTACTTGGTCCGCCTGGCTCCGAGCGTACCGCGCGAAGTCAGGTATGTTGACGGCCACTGTCGCCCAGAAGCTGATGTTCGCGGTGAGTGACGGGAAGAAGACCTTCCAGAACTCGGCGTTCGTCAGCCTCGGCGGTTGCAAGAGGATGCTGCCGAAGCCGCCGGCAGACGTGTAGGCCCAGGCCAGCAGCGCGGAAGTGAGCACGAAGAGCACCGGCGCCGCGAACTTCTCGAGCTTTCGGATGCCCTCCATGCCGCGCATGATGATGCCGAGCTGCGCGCCCCAGAAGGCGAGGAAGCACGCGAACTCGAGGGGCGCCGCGCCGAGGACCGGCACCGGCGTGAGCAGGGGCTGGTACGACTTGAGCCGGGCCGGAAGGAGCTGGAAAATGGCGCGGCCGCCGATCCAGGACTCGATGCCGAACCACCCGCAGCCGACGAGCGCGCGGATGACGGCCGGGACGTGCGCGCCGCGCACGCCGAAGGCGGCGCGCGCGAGCACCGGGAACGGCAGGCCGTGCGTGACTGCCGGCGCGGCCGTGAGCACGAGGGTGACGAGGACGATGACGTTGGCGAAGGCAACGGTGGCGACGCCCTGGAGCGCGGACATGCCGAGGTCGACGAGGCTGCCGGCGAGGTAGTAGGACGGCACGCCGACAACGAGGCCGATCCAGAGGCTGGCGAAGTCCCAGCCCGTCATGGTGCGCTCCGACGGTGGCGTCGGCGAGAGGTCCGAGTCATCCGACGACGCCTTGGGGGTGGGGCTCGCCGGAAGGAGCCGCGGGCGCGAGACCACCGCGACCGAGAGGCTCGGTCTGCGCGGGAGAAGTGGCATCGATGGCGACGTGTGAGAGCTTGCTGAAGCAACGCGGCGGCTGTGCAAATAGCTCGCGTGGCCGCGATAGCGCGCGGTGAAGGCTCTGGACATCGCCATGGACATAGCCATGGCCGTGGCCGAGGTAGAAGCAGGGAAACAGAGCAGAGGATGGTGAGGTTCTTGGAGCTTTGCAGGAGGTACGACAGGATGGCAAAGCGGATCGTGTTGCTTGGTTATGGTTGCACGAGCTCTGAGCCTCTGACTCTGCAGCGGAGTCCCTTGCCCCTCCACCTCCTCTTCCTTTTAATATTTGTCCAGTTTAAAACGTAAAAATTTATAGAAATCACATAAAAAATTTATAAAAATTAGTTTAATTTCACTATAAAAATAAAAAAAATCCTACGTTTGGGGCTAATCCTTGGACAGCGAGGTCATATCCCGAGAAGTCCTGACAAGTGGCATCTCGGATACCGTCGGATCTTGGCTGCAAGAGTCCGATATCTCTGGGCTCTTAGGGTACGTGTTGGAGATGGTTTGCCGTGAGGCCGTGAGGGTGATTGGTTGATGACGAAAACCGTCTCTTTGGACACGATCCCGACGCTTTCTTTCTTCTACACGTTAAGCACTTGGGGGCCATGTCATAAGCCAGGTTTTTTTATTAGTATCAGATCCCCATCTAATCTGCCATGCATATCATTGGGCCAGTTTCTCAACTTGTGTTTTGTTTATTCTACTCGAGTACTATATTGTTGAAGTTCTGTGATCAGTAGGTTCCGTGTTGAAAATTTGGAGATCTCTTTCTTTGAGGAAGAAGAGCAAAGTGGTTTACTTTGGGCCAAGACATAGAGGGAGCTCACTTGCCACGGGAAATCTGTTGACTTTTCCTGATAAAAGAGAGAAGAGATAAGGTAGTGACTACTTGCTCAACCCCTCCTCCCTCCCCACCTTCGATGACCAATCCGATGGCGGGTGAGAGGAAAAGAGCGACCTATAGTAAATTTGATAGGAGAGAAGCGACTTCTAGTAGATTTGATGGTTTTATTCTAGTTTTAGCCTTCTTTACTAAGTTGTAAGCTCAGGTAATAGCTTGCTCTCAGTTTGTGTCATCTTAGAATTGAGTCCAATTCTTGATATTGAAACCTCAATCCTAAGGTCGTATCATTTTTCTTAATATGAAATGTGCAACACTTGTTCTTTGATTAAAAAAAATGAAAGACTATACTCCTATGTCGTTTCCTTCAGGCAAGAAAAGTGGTGGTAATCTACAATCGAGGGGCGGCAACCCGGCGCTACTTCCGTGCTATAAATTGGTGAAAGTGATGAATTGCTCTCTCCGATTTTAAATTATTGACACGTTGACTTCTAACATTAATTTGATCGTTCATCTTATTCAAAAAGTTTGTTTGAATGTGTAAAATTTTATTATTATTTGATTTATTATTAGTGAAATTTAAATTTAAAAAATAATTTATCTATTAAAATAAAATTTTAAATAAGATGAATAGTTAAAATTAATGTAAGAATTAATGGTGTTAATATTTTAAAATTAGAAGGAGTACTTGGCAACTTCTCAGTTGATCAAATATTCAGACAATAATCCGCAAAAATCAGTTTTTTACATCAAAGAGCAAGAGGATGAAAGGAAACGCATCCAGTAATTAAAAATGACATCAATCAAGTCAGTGCAAACCAAACAAATCCGTAAAAGGGATAAACACGAAAGATTTTGCACAGTCCATGCACGCGCAGGCGCGCTCGCACCAGCATGCATCGAGCCATCGATTACTCATATATGCACGTGGCAGTACACCCGGTGGAACGTGGTCGGCGCGGCGAAGTCGACGACCACACCCGGGCAGCTCGCGCGCACCGTGTACCGCCGCGTGCTCACGACGCCGTAGCGGAACCGCGCCTTGGCCCGGACGTGCACGTCCACCGTCAGCTTCCCGCCCGTCCGCTCCCGCTTGGCGGCCTCCTCCACGTCCCGCGGCAGCGGGCTGGCCAGCGCCGCCCGCGGGGCCACGTCGATCCGCGTCTCGTTCTCCGGCGGCTGCAGGAACCCCGGCGCCGAGGCGCCCGCTAGGTACTCGCCGTCGTACCACACCCCGACCTCCAGGTAGCGGTACGACACCTTGGCGCGCTCGTTCCGGTTGTAGGCGCGCAGGGTGAGGTCGAACGCGCCCGTCGGCGCGCCGGCGGCCGTGAAGTTGAACCCGGCCGCGGCGGCGTGGTCGACGGAGAAGAGGAGCTTCGACGGGTGCAGGAACAGCCATATCATGATCACGACGAAGACGACGAGGATCACCGCTGCCACCGTCGCCGCGACGCACCTGCTGGCAGGCGTCGGTCGCGGGCGCCTCGGCTCCACCATTGTTCTCCAACGCTCGGTCGTGAGAGATCGAGAAGAATTAAACTTGGGCGCGCACTACTACACACCTGCGTGGTTGATGTACTGTTCTTGGCGAAATACTTGAGCTTGTGCGAGCAAATTCATGAACGTTGCAGTGCCGCTATATAGCGAGCTCGCACGATTCTTTGAGTACGCGCGCGGGAGAAGGGTTATACACGGACCATGACAGGCTGTGCTTGGAGTAATCGGTGGTCTTCCTACGCGCGCGCGTCTAGCATGCGAGATGCGACGACGGTCCATGGAGTCTGGGCGTGGGCTTTGGATAGATCCTGGGTTTTGGAATCCTTCTGGCTCCGACTCCGGAATCGATGCCAAGGGAAGGTTGTAGAAAAGCCAAAGATGGGGGGTTGTGGAAGAGCCAAGAATGTGGAAAGAGAGCGGAGAAGGATCTTGCTCCATCCTAATCCTAATTAGTTGGGGGATAACTTTGACCAAACGAAAACACGAAAGCAGAGTACTAACTTTTGGCTGAGACGATACTATGGTTTCGCAACGACTTCAGCTCTTCGTACGGCAGAAAAAAATGAACGACCTGACTACTGGAAACTCACCTGCCAAGCTCGAGTATTGCAGGACAATCGGCCCAACACTGCGACACAGGCCTGCCGAATCCCGGACTAGTTCGGTCCAGCGATGAAGATTCCGCGGAATTACACGCTGGACCGAACTAGTCCGGGATCTTCATCGCTGCCGGCAACTAGTTCCAAGCTCTGCTTCGTATCACAAGTTTTAGTCCTCGTTTGAAAAACTAATAATTTCATATAAATTTCACAAAAATCAGTTCAATTTCATAAAAAAATATAAAAAACCGGAACAATTTCCGCGTTCCAAAGAGGCTCTAGTCTCGTCGGATGAGTGACTGAAACTTGTTACTTTTCCACTGTACTGAAGCCACAGAAATCCCTTTCTGCCATGCATGCGCACATCGGTATCTCCAATTGATGGACTTTTGTTGCCGCCCCTTGATCCGCTGAGGAAGCAGCGAAGCCTGCAGATGCAGTTTCCGAGAGGCAATGAGAATCGAAGCGCTTATGCTGATGGCGATATCGATCGCTGAGCGTGTTCTTGCCCTGCAGGCTGCGGCTGCTGCATGCCTTCAGGTTCGTTATGACGTTATACACACTATACCTTCGTATTGCTATGAAAAAGATGTTTTAGATTCAATGACAACGATTGTGAGATACTACTACGCCAGCCATTGACAGGCACGTCCAGATCAAGGGGTTACTCTCTTGGAAAGAACATGCGGCTTGAGAAAATGAAGTCGATACAATTGGGTCCAGTTGGGCCAACGACTCCAAGCTCCCACCTTCGTCCTTGTCGTCGTGACGTCCTCTCTCGACCTCAAGCTGTTGCACGCCATGGAGCTGTGGAGACCGAAGATGAGCGTGGGCGCTCGTGGAGCAGCCTCACGCCAAGAAGACGCTCGAGCCAGAAGGCCAGGAGGCGGCGGCAGCGTACGTGGCGGCTGCAGCGACCCGAGCAGCACGGCCACGGTGACACAGGAAGGAAAAGCATCGGCGAGGCAGAGCGACAACTTGGCGCGCGCGGCCATTCACCTTCAGCGCGCCATGGCTTGTGCATAAGGGCAGCTAACGTTAGTTCCAAGCAGGTGTAGGGAGAAGGATGCTAGCTCAGTACAAGTGCTAGCTTAGCAAATTTAAACATCAGATATGCTAGAGTTTGTATCAGGTGCTATGAGTATTTTTTTTATATTTTAGTATGAGAAGAGAAAGAAGATTGGTTGATAGGTTTGTTGTGAAATCTACTTTAAAATTTTTATAGATGCTATATATTAGAGAAATTATTGTTAGCCAAACATCTATGACATAACATTACACCTTCTTCAAAATTATACATTAGAGCTACCCTAAACCTCCGGGAGCTCGACGGACAACCTCGGCTCACCTCCTTTCCCATTCGCACTGAGACGTGAGAGGAGCGTAATGAGGATGCAAGTCTTCATAATTAGTGGGTCAGCTCAAATTTTTTTAAAATAAATAACTCCCATCATAATTTAAAATATACCAGAAATTTTAACTAAAAATATTCATTAAGCATCTACGAGTCCGTTTGGTTGTCTTTATGACTCAGCCTAGCTCGTATCCAGTGAGACAGGCTCAAGATAGACATGTTGATCTCATACGTGATGGTTTGTTTGGTTGGTCGCATGAAAGAAATCAAGCTGTGAAGAAATCATGTTTAATTGGTTGTATAAATACATAATATGTTAAACTCAATTTACAAAATGATTGTTAAACAATTATTATTTTAGTTAAAATAAATAATACAATACTTAATCTATTATATTAAAGGTTAATTTACATTAAAATATTTTAATATTATTAAATATATACTCTTACTAATTAATAGTTAATTATTTACTAATCTCGCATCCGATGAGCCAGACCTACTGAAAACGAGATCATTTGCGTTACCTGTAAGCTAGACTGAGAGGGTAGTTTTGCATGATAAGAGCTAGGCTCCACTGACTATGTAAGCAACCAATCATCAGTTATTTGCACGAGCTCAACCTGACCACTCCACGCATGCAACCAAACGTGCCCTACTTGCATCTCTGCCGCTGAATCTCACGGCTTGGCTATATATCAACGCTGGCAGCAACGATCATTTTTCTCTCTCCTATCTTTCTATTCAGCGTTCGCAAGATTCTGCCGTGGATATGGGAAATGGTAGCTGCGTGGGACAACGGTGCTCAAATTGAGGCCCCCCCCGCCCCCAATCCCCCCAAAACAAAAAAAATGTAAATAAAAATAAAAATAAAAATCAATTAAATTTCATTGAAAAATAGACACTATTCAGGAAATTTCTCCGTAAAGGCCTGAAAAGGCATCGGGTCCGGCGTGGCTGCTCAGCGGATAATCATGGGTTTCTTCCACGTTTCCGCTAATACCACATACAAGGCAAGGACCAATAGTTAAAACCGCGGTAGTTGGCACGACGAGCGCGGCGGGACCCCACACACCACCGGAGCCCAGCGCGCAGGGATCCCGACCGGCATGAGATTCTCGCCACCACCACCAACAACCGTCCCCCTCCCCTCGGCCCTCCGTTCGTCCGTCCATCCATCTTGCACTCTAATTCGCACCGCGCAGAAAGACACAACGCTTCAGTTCGTCTCGACCGGGCTCTCTCCTCTCCCGTCGTCGTCTCCTCGCCCTTTTCTGCCTGGTCCGTGCATACTGCATTCTCCTCACAGGTCCGACGCCGATCCTCGCACTAGATTCCTTCCTCCTCCGCTTGTCCGGTTCCTCCATGAGTTTGGGCCCCTTGGCAGAGGCTCTTAGCTACTGATTGTTCACGTTCACTTCAGATTCTTCTATAAAGTGATTTTATGGTTGAAAGTGATTCACTTTGATTCTGTAAAATAAACTCTTACAATTAAAACAGAGAATCACCTCACAGAATCAGTATAAGCTACTTTTTTTAGCTCTCATTCTTTTAGTTCATTTCAGAGAATCACTCCAAAGAATCAAACAAAAAATCACTTCTCCTGAAAAACAGCGTTTAGCAGAGCTCCTCTGATTCTGGCTGAAAATCAGGAGCTGAAAGCTTTGCTAAAGGGACCTTTGTCTCATCACCGGTGACTGGAGCCGACTGTTGTTTTATTTTCCCGGTGTCTAGGGGTGCAGATCCGAGAGTCTTGTGTCGGAGAATAAATCTGTGGTTCGGAGGCAGTCAATACCTTCTGATCGGGTCGTCGGAGTCGTGGAAGACGATCAGGCTATCTGCCTTTTGTCGATGCGGTCCTCTGCGCTAGGGCAGCGTCGGTCGGTGGCGAGGGCAGTGACGTAGAAGTCGCGGCGACGTCGTCGATCTTCTGGTGACGGCGGTCATCGTGGCGGTGACGGTAGTGGTGCTTCCCGTCGGCACAGCGCCCCCTCATAGATCAGGTTTAGGGTTTGTCGGTGGGGTGTGACGGTACGGACGAACTCGGTGTGAGTACCGGCCGGCCCCCACCTCTATTTATTGTGACGCTAGCGACAGAGGCCCACCAGCCATAATGGGCTGGGCGCTCCCGATCAGGGCGCGATTAGGTTAAGGGTCCATTTAGACCGTTGGGCCAAAACGGGTGAAGATCAATTTCTAACATTCTCTCCCCTTGATCTCACCTTATACTTTTATCTTTAATACTTTTTAACTTCACTCATTCCATTACAGATTAATGCATAGAACTGTCTCATCGTCACGATCAATCGCCGATAGATTTAACAGCTACAATGCATTTTTCTGTTATGAAATAGTTACTATACTTTTAGGCCATCTTTTAGTTCAGGAATCACAGACTTTTCTTTAAACCCATGCCGATAACATGTTCAATGAATACTTTGGGTGGTAAGCCTTTAGTAAGCGGATCCGCTAACATCTTTGCGGTATTTATATGCTCAAGACTTATGATTTGATCCCAAACTTTATCTTTCACAACATAGTACTTTATGTCAATTTGTTTGGCAGCACCACTTGACTTATTGTTGTGGGCATACGTTACTGTGGGTTCGTTATCACAGTACAACTTAAGCGGTTCATGGATGTCGTCAACCACTTTTAAACCAGATATGAACTTCTTAAGCCAGTTCACCTGCCCTGTAGCCTCATAACATGCAACAAACTCGGCATACATTGTGGACGATGTAGTGACGGTTTGCTTTGAGCTTTTCCATGAAATAGCTCCTCCAGCGAGAGTAAACACATATCCGGATGTAGATTTTCTATCATCTCTCGCATAATCAGAATCTGTGTACCCCACTATATGGAGTGAATCTGATCTTCTGTATGTCATTATGAGGCCTTTTGTTCTTTGCAAATAACGCAAGACTTTCTTTATCAATTTCCAATGTTCTATTCTAGGATTGCTTTGGAATCTGCCAAGTAACCCGGTAACAAATGCTAAGTCAGGGCGTGTACATACTTAAGCATACTGTAAGCTTCCGACAGCTGAAGCATATGGTACCGATTTCATTTGATCGATCTCATACTGGTTTCTAGGGCATTGAAAATCCCCATATCTGTCGCCCTTAACTATAGGTGCAGGTGATGGACTACATTTATGCATACCATATTTCTTTAATACTTTCTCCATGTATGCCTTTTGTGACAGTTCAAATACCCCTTTGTTTTTATCTCGGTGAATTTCAATTCCTAGAACGAATGAAGCTTCACCAAGATCTTTCATATCAAAGTTTGAGGACAAAATCTTCTTTGTCTCCAGTAGCAGACTGACGTCACTACTAGCTGGTAGGATATCATCCACATACAGGATTAAAAAGATAAATTTCTCATCTTTAAACTTTGAGTAAACACAGTTGTCCTCTATATTTTCTTTAAACTCAAATTTCTTTATGGTGCTGTCAAATTTCAAGTAGCATTGTCTTGAAGCTTGTTTTAACCCATAAATCGATTTCTTTAGGCGGCATCCCATTCTTTCATTTCCTTCCATCACAAAACCTTTCGGTTGTGCCATGTAAACATTTTTCTTCAAATCCCCACTGAGAAATGCGGTCTTTACATCCATCTGATGTAACTCTAAATCATAATGAGCCATTAGTGCCATTATGATTTTGAAGGAATCTTTACATGAGACTGGAGAAAAAGTCTCATTGTAATCAATTCTTTCTCTTTGAGTAAAGCCTTTTGCCATTAGTCGTGCTTTATATCTTTCTACATTCCCTTGGGAGTCGAGTTTTGTTTTGTAGACCTATTTACAGCCTATTGTTTTGGCTCTTTTAGCAATTACTTTCAAGTCCCAGACTTTATTAGCCTTCATAGACTTCATTTCTTCTTCCATGGCTTCAAACCATTTTGAATAGTTTTCACTTTTCATGGCTTCTTCAAATGAGATGGGATCATCCTCCATTTGAAATTCTTCTGTCTGATAAACTTCATAGTCATCAGGAATAGCTGATCTTCTTACTCTTTGAGACCTTCTCAGGGCCTCTTCATTTTGTATATTTTCTGTTTGAAGCTGTTCTTACTCCTCCTCACCTGTAGCAATGGGTTCTATTGGATCCTATAAAACAGGTTCCTCATTCTCATTCATTGTTGCCACAGGAGAAACAATAACAGGTGCTTGCACCACAGTATCTCGCACTGTCGTTGCAGCGACAGCAGGTAGTGTAAAGAATTTCTCTTGAATCATCGGAGTGGGCGCATACGCCCGCTTCTCTTCAAGGTCAATCTCTCGAGCTACCATGCTCCTCTCATCATCTCATCCTCTAAGAAGACAGCATGTCTCGTTTCTATAAACTTTGTATATCTGTCTGGACAGTAAAAACGAAAACCTTTTGACTTTTCTAGGTAGCCAATAAAATGACAACTTACTGTTTTGGGATCAAGCTTCTCAAGATTTGGATTAAATACTTTAGCCTCAGCTGGACCCCCCACACACGTAAGTGGTTTAATGAGGGAACTCTCCCTGTCCATAATTCGTACGGTGTTTTGGGCACCGACTTACTTGGTACACTGTTGAGAATATGAATAGCGGTTTTTAACGCCTCCATCTACAAACTCAATGGCAGTGTGGAATAGCTCATCATGCTTCACACCATATCCATTAGGGTACGGTTACGTCTTTCAGCTACTCTATTTTGCTGAGGTTCGCCCGGTGTAGAATACTGGGCCACTATGCTATTTTTCTGTAAGAACCTTGCAAAAGATCCAGGAACTTGGCCATATGAGGTATGCCGACTGTAGTACTCTCCCCCACGATCAGATCGGAGTATCTTTATTTTTAAATCGTGTTGGTTTTCAACTTCAGCCTTAAATATCTTAAATTTATCCAAGGCTTCATTTCTTTCTTTGATTGTATAAATATATCAATATCGGAAGTAATCATCCGTGAATATTATAAATGAGTCATAACCATCCATACTCTTCACAGAAAAGGGAGCACAAATATCTGTGTGAATAATTTGTAGAACTCTTGTGCTTTCTTTTGCATCTTTCTTGATTTTCTTTACATATTTTTCTTTGATGCATTCTTTGCATTGTTGTAAGTCTGAGAACTCTAGTGAAGGAAGAATATCATTCTTAACTAGTCTTTCTATTCTTCCCCTCGAAATATGACCTAAATGACAGTGCCATAATTTTGATGACGCATCTAGAGTTCTTTTTCGTTTTCTATTTTCATTGATGGACGAGGATTTGTTTATCTCGCACGCAACGTTCTCATTATCGCATACGACATTGACATCATCACGTAGTGATAATAAATAAAGCTCATTTTGGAATATGGCAAGACCAACACATTCTTTATTAAATATTATTTCACACTTGCCATTTCCAAAATGACAATCATAACCATCATTATTCAAACATGAAACACTAATCAATTTTCTCTGTAGAGAGGGTACATAGAGAACATCTCTAAATATAAGGGTAAAACCATCAGCTAGCTCTAATGAAAGATCACCAACGGCTTCAACTTTTGCTTTGATTCTATTTGCAACTTTAATGCATCTTTCTCTTCTTTGCGTAGTCCTCATCGAACGGAATCCCTGCAATGAGTTTGCAACATGAACAGTTTCTCCAGAGTCAATCCACCAAGTAGATTTCTAATATTGCACATACAGGGATTTATTTATAAAAGTAATAATGTTCTCACCTTTCTTTGCCATGATCATCTTTAAATAGGAGGGACAATCCTTCTTGTAGTGTCCCATCTTCTTGCAGTGGAGACACTGATCCTTGTCTACTGCAAATTTATTCTGTTGAGCCTGATGGACAGGGGCTTTTCCCTTGTTCTTTGAGGAGGGATTGTTGAAATTTTTTCTTTTGTTGTCCTTTATATAGTTGATAGAATCACTATGTAAAGCTTTAATTCTGTCCTTCTCTTGCACACACATAGCTATGCACTTTTCTAAGTCCCATGTCTCGGGTTGCATATTGTAGTTGACAACAAATGTGTCAAACTCTTTTGACAAAGAAGCAAAAATCAGATGGATAAAGAGCTCATCCTTGAGATCTAGATCCATTGGTTTGAGCTTAGATGCCATATTGCTCATTCTCAGTATGTGCTCTCTAATGCCACCGTTAGCACCAGAGTACCTTTCTGTCACAAGTTGTTTAATAACTTATGTGGCATATGTCTTTGAAGAGGCAGTAAACTGACTCTTTATTCTTTCAAGGTACTCTGTCGCAGTGTCACATTCTGAGATTGAACCCACAATTGCAGGCTCAATCGTGTTCTTTATCACAGCCATACACTTTTTGTTGGCTGTGGTCCATTTTTTTATGCTCAAAGTCATAGAACATCTTTAAAAGAGTATAGTCCCTCTGTCTAGACTGCCAAGCAGCCTCAGCCTCATTTTCTTTCTCCACTGGCTCCTCAGCCTCAGTGGAACATGCTGTGATGAGGACCCAGTCCACCTCAGCCAAGATAAACGCTAGGTCTATCTTTTTCTTTCACTCTTCATAGTTGTCACCTTTAAGAGTGGGTATCTCTTTGATATAACTCATTAAGTTGTATTCGCCTGTAAATAAATCAAATAAAGTGAGAACATAATAACAATAAAATTATATGTCTTATTTTCAACGTTGGTCAAAAATATGACACACAATTTTATATTATACATTAAATCTATGTCATCGTTGGGCAGAAATAGAAATAATACATAAAAATATCAATTATGAAATTATAATACTGTTATTATCAACGTTGGTCAGAAAATAAAAATATCATAATTACTGAAATTTATTACTATTTTTTCAAAATTAAATTCTCCAGTTGGTTGAAATTTAATAATGAAAATAATTTCTTTAAGTACGCAGCGGAAAACAAATTTCTTTAATTTTTAGAAGCATGTTCTGTCAAAATTATCCCGTTGGTTCAAATTTTAACAGATTTAATTAGATAAAAATTACCCAATTAATCAATTAAAAATGCATCTGAAAAAGAAATAGAAAAGACCTTTCTCTTGGGCCGAAATTAGAATTTGACCTGACCCATTGGTCTGATGCATTTCGAGCAACACAACCTGGGCTTGGGCTGAAAATTCTCTCTCCCACATGGGCTAAATCTAGCCCATTTAGCTACCGTGCGATCTAAACCGTTGGATTCAGATCTAACAGACGCGCTGTTTTTTCGGGGATATAAAAGGATTGGACTCCTCTTCTAACCCTAACCCTAAATTATTTGTCCTCTTTTCAGCTGCCTCTGCTGAATCTCCATTCGGTTCTCGCGCTTGC
>BCLG01000176.1:81872-97238 GCA_001602295.1 Zoysia matrella
TATCTCTGTGATGTGGCGGCTGCGACTAGGGTTTTCTTTCTTTGCGCGGATCTTTCGCGGAGCTCGAGGGCTTCCGCTACAATGTAACCTACGGTTACGATTTTTCTTTATGGATCTTTGCTCGCGGGTAGGGTTCCGACGAGTTTTTCCATACTCGTCGAGATCCACTCCTAGAGTAGGCTCTAATACCAATGTTGTTTTCTTTTCCCGGTGTCTAAGGGTGCAGATCCGAGAGTCTCGTGTCGGAGAATAAATCTGTGGTTCGGAGGTGGTTAATACCTTTTATATCCCTGAAAAAAGAGCGCGACCGTTAGATCTGGATCCAACGGTTCAGATCGCACGGTGGCTAAATGGGCTAGATTTGGCCCATGTGGGAGAGATAATTTTCAGCCCAAGCCCAAGTTGTCTTGCCCGAAATGCAACAGGCCAATGGGTCAGGCCAAATTCTAATTTCGGCCCAAAAGAAATGTTTTTTCTATTTCTTTTTCAGAGGCATTTTTTAATTGACGACGGTCGTCGTGGCGGTGACGGCGGTGGTGCTTCCCGTCGGCACAGCGCCCCCTCACAGATCGGGTTTAGGGTTTGTCGGTGGGGTGTGGCGGTACAAACGAACTTAGTGTGAGTACTGGCCGACCCCACCTCTATTTATTGTGGCGCTTGTGACAAGGGCCCACCAGCCATAATGGGCTGGGTGCCCCCGATCAGGGCGCGATTAGATCAATGGCCCATTTAGACCGTTGAGCCAAAACGGGTGAAGATCAATTTCTAACACCGACCAGATGCGGAAGGCCAGGGCTCCCTCTACTCTACTCTACTCAGCTCCGTTTGAAACGTAGAAATTTTACCAAGAAATCAGTTTGATTTCACAGAAAAAAAGAGAAATTGAAAAAATTGCTCGGTTCCAAATGGGGCCTCACTCTCCTCTTCTTCTGCTAGCGATGGTGGTACTCCTGAACTGCGCTACAGCGGAGATCCACCCGGTCTCCGGCAAGGTTTCATAAACCGGTTTGGTCTCGAAAATCGGCTAGCACCATTTTGATTGGTTTTTGCGAATATTAAAAAAACCACTACAGTAAACCGAAAAAACCGAACAAATTCAAAAATAAATTTTTATAGAAAAACCGGCTGGTTTTCTGGTTTACCCTTTTTGAATTTGAAATCAAATCGGTTCGAGCGGTTTTCCATTGGTTTTTCCTGTTTACCGGGCGGTTTGACCGGTTTTTGAATTTTTAATTTTTTTTTGAATTTTAATTTTTTTAATTTATTAAACAAATATGGGCCGACCTTCTAAACCAAACCCGACCGATTTCACCGAAAACCAGCCGGTTTTGATCGGTTTTGTAAACCCTGGTCTGCCGGTGGTTTCTCCTGTTTGCTGGTGAGAACCCTACCTCATTTAATTTCTGCGGATTGGTTCTGCAATTCTCCGGGACACATTTGCGCGGCTGTGACGCGAACAGTCATATCGGAATCTTACTCCCTTACTACGACGCAGTTGCTCGCGGATTTGCTCGCTGACTGGTAGCTCATCAACTGATATCCGTTAGCCTCACTTTTCTCAGTGCACTAGATCAGTCGTATTTGAAACCATAAGATTTTTCACCCAAATGCGCATTTGCAGTGCAGAAAATTTAGCAAATATATTGTATGGAATTTAATTTTGGTGAACAGAATATTTAGCCAATAGAAATGGTGGAATGGAAAGAAATCAATGATTTTGCCTAGTTTCTCTAGGGAGCAGATTATTTGATACATTAAATACATGTAGATAACATCATTGATTGCTACTTCATTGAGTTGTCAGATTGTATGGTTTGGTTACATGAGTCATCTGACATCTAGATTACAAATTCATTGGTTTCTTAGGATCTTTCATTCAGTCTGGTCATTATGTATTTGTGCATTCTGAAATTTTGTTGGATTTCATTCTTAATTGACAGATGAGGCATGTCATATTAGGAAGAGACGTAGCATGCCCCTGCTGCTCTGCTACCTAGTCGGAATGCCCAGAATAGTGAAGGATCGCAAGCAAATAACGCTCAACTTGTAGACCCTTTGCTCTTGTATGTACAACTTTCCAGTTCACTTTTCTTGGGCTGTAGGCCATTGTACAGAATGAAACTTAACTATAAGTCCATAGTTGGCTATTACCCATTTTTCTTCTTCCTTTTTTAATCTTAATAGGTTACGGCCTTCTTTGGAACACAGGAATGAAAAAATACAGCAATAAGAAAAATGTAGTAATAAGATAGGATTAGAGATGAAAAATAGAGAAATAAAAAATACAGGAATTTTTCAAATTTGATGTTTGGATGAGCATGGGAAAAATATAGAAATTTTAGAGCTAAGGTTATTAAATAGTATCTCCTACGCCATAGCACGGCTGCAGCTTGCTAATGACGATTACAGCCGCGATTTGCATCGGTCTTCAGCGAAGGAAAGAAAAAAAGAGGTTGGAGTGAATGCAAAATTTTCTCCATTTTTCCTTTGGAATGGACAATATAGGAAAGTTTTCTATAGTTATACTATGGATGTTTCCTACATTCCAAAGGAGTGAATAGTTCTTCAATCCATAGGAATGAGATTCCTTTATTTTTCCTCCACAATTCCTTCAATCAAAGAAGCCCTACATGTCTTAGGTGCCTTCGGTGGACAAGCTTTTGGCTTTTGGCCCAACCAAATGGGTGAATTTTTGCAAAAACTCTTCTTCAAAAGTAGCTTTCTCCTAGTTCAAAAGTAAAAAACAGGTCTGCACCCGCTTTTGCTGGCTGTGGGCGCCGGTTAATATATAAAAATAATTATATAGTTATAATTATATAATTATAATTATAATTACATTACATAATTAAAATTATATTATAATTAAAATTATATTATAATTATAATAATATTATATATAGAAATAATTATATTATGTAACTATAATTATTCAATGTAATTATAATTATAATTATGTAATGTTATTATAATTATATAATTATAATAGGTAATATAAGTATAGTTATATTATAATTATATATAATCATAATTGTATTATATAATTATAAATATGTAATATAATTATAATTACATTACATAATTATAACTATATTATAATTATATTAAATAATTGTAATTATACAATATAATTATAAATATATAATATAATTATAATTACATTACATAATTATAATTATATATAATTAAAATTATGTAATATAACTATAATTATAATACTCTATATATATTTTTTTTACAGTTTCACAACCTCACAGCTACTTTCAACCAAACGACTTTTAGCTTTTTCAAAGTTCATATTCTACAGCAGTTTTTTTATACCTCACAGCAACTTTTCATAGCTCAACCAAACACACTCTTAACATGCTGTATGCTCCGCCTATAAGTCAGCCGCTCACTGAAAAAGTTTGGTTGCCGCTGCTGGTGTAATACTGGACCAATTTATTAACTGTACTCATTATTATGGAAACTATAGAAGATTCTTTTAAGGTGGAAATTATTATTATGATTGTTAAATAAATTAACTGGTGTATAACTTTAGACCTCGTTTGGAACACAGGAATTTTTACTATTTTATACTTTTTTTTGTGAAATTAATTGATTTATGTAAAATTTCTGTGAGAAAATTATCTGTAATTTATGTGAAATTTTTGTGAGAAAATCTCGCGGCTTGGCGCCTTGCAGCTTGCGAGTTGCGAGACGAAACTTTTAAAACAGCCCATGTGCTATGGCGTAGAGTAAGCAGCAATGCATTTTAGGTCCAGGGTCCCCCATCCAACCATCCTCTTTACACCTGTCGTCCACCACCCCACGTCCAGACTCCAATCATAAACGTTTTTAGGAGGCCAGCCCTGCCAGAACCACACTGCGGCCGATCAAAATGGAGCAAAAACCTCTCATTTCACGGACCATCAATCAGGCTTTGGTTTTAAGCCTCTGTCATGTGTCGATTATTATGACTCGTTAATCTGATAACAGTGACACTGTCCAGATTTCCATGTCGGACCTCTTCATGAAGTATACTCGAAATTCTGTTGAAATCAAACCAGAGAAAAAAAAATTGGCTCCACAGAACTTCAATTTATCCATGATATTAGCCCTTACGACAGAAACGAGCCTGTGGGAAACTGGAGCAACAAATGATCATAATAGAAAGCATACACAGCTCGGTACTGAAAATACATAACTTCTGGTTCGTGGAGCACTCTTCAAGAGACTAGGAATAGACAGATACGAGTACATATTAGGACTCGCGAAACAAGACATCCGAAGAAGGTAACCGTGCTTCGGACTGGGATGTCTCGGCAGGACAAGCTGCAGCTTAAGACCTGCTCTTGAAGGGGATGGCCCTGATGATCACCTGGTGGTAGATGGCAGCCAGGGCAGCACCGATGAAGGGGCCAACCCAGAAGATCCACTGCGAGAATGAAACAGTAATTTGTACGTTAACTCTTTGACACCGATAGACGAAACGTGCCAGCATACGTGTTAACACATGGTGAGTGAATAATTATTTGCAGTTTGGCTAAACGAGCATTTCCCGGTAGTAGCCGGTGAGAAACATGTTACATTTCCGGTAGGAGTATTTACATAGACATTTCACTGCGAGTGGCACCCAGGTCAGGTGCTGAAAACGTAAAGTGGGTGAGAGGAGATAGGGTTCACTCACATGGTCGTTCCAGGCCCTATCCCTGTTGTAGATGATGGCAGCGCCAAGGCTCCTAGCAGGGTTGATGCCAGTGCCAGTGATGGGGATGGTGGCAAGGTGGACCAGGAACACCGCAAACCCAATTGGAAGTGGGGCAAGGATCTGTTTTCACCAACAAAATATTTTAATGTTAAGTATTTGCATATTAAGAGAGAAGTGTATTTGAAGACTCTGCATAGAATTTCTAATTACTTAAACACAACAAGTGAAGAAACGAGAGTACTTACAGGAACGTGGGAGTCCCGCGCGCTCCTCTTGGCGTCAGTGGCCGAGAAGACGGTGTAGACCAGGACGAAGGTGCCAACGATCTCAGCGCCAAGGCCATCGCCCTTGGTGTAGCCGTTGGCAACTACGTTGGCACCACCGCCGTTGCCCATGTAAAGCCCCTGCTGGAAGCCCTTAACCACTCCAGCTCCACAGATTGCTCCAAGGCATTGCATGATCATGTAGAAGATGGCCCTGGTCAGGGACAGCTTCCTAGCCAAGAACAGCCCAAAGGTCACCGCTGGGTTGATGTGCCCTCCTGTTTAAGAGCATGTCTAACTAATATTAGTGGTGCCCTTGGTTGTCCTACTAATTATACTTCTGCACATATTTTCTGCAGAGCATGCACTTTTGAAATGTAAATTTTTAACAAGCACCAGATATCACAGGATATTCAGAAGTAATATTAAAAATTGGACTATAAAGTTCATATAAATATGTTTAATTGCTCCCATGAATTATTCTGCACCATTAAAATTTAGTGTTTCTGAATTAAAGAAGGAACTATATGTGTCTTTCCTGTTAATTCGTGTGAAAAGACACACTAATTAACAAGACCTGCCGTAACAAAATCTTGAACCGAAGAAAAAAAAATAGTAAGTGCTGTCAGCAAGAAGGTGAACAAACCGGAGATGCCAGCGGTGCAGTAGACGAGCGCGAAGATCATTCCTCCAAAGGACCATGCGATGCCCTGGATGCCGACCGTGGCGCACTTGGAGTTGGACTTGGATACGCCCATGACGGTGAGGATGGTGATGTAGAGGAAGAGGAAGGTGGCGACGAACTCGGCGATCCCGGCGCGGTAGAAGGACCAGGACGCGAGCTCCCCGGGCTCGAACAGCGGCGCCGGCGGGGGCTCCTTGTAGTCCTTGTCGTCCCCAGCCCCTTGCGCCGCCGTCCCAATAGGCTGCCGCTCCGAGAACTTGTTCGCGCCAAGGCGCACATCCTCCTCCTTGCCCTCCATTCTTGCTTCTCCCTCTCCCTCTCCCTCTTTTTCCTTGCGCTTGCACTAGCACTGATTTCTTGAAGCAGCGGTGTGAGAAGTGAGGTTTTGGAAGTCGGGAGATTATAAAGGCGGGGAACTATGGAGAGGGGGAGCAGGACAGAGAGGAGAGGGAGAGCGAGTGAGGAGGACAGGAGTACATTTTTTTTTTCCTTTTTTGAGGGCGGAGGGCGCGGACAAGGAGGAGGTTCTGGAAAGGGAAATGAAAAGAATGAAGACCGGAAGTGGGGTGTGGGGGCCACTGGCAGTGGTGCAGGCTGATCGTTAGGTTAGGTGGGAGTATACTGTTTGTAGGAGTATATTATTCCTAAGCTTATCCAATTCTTTTTTTTATTTGGGTTGAGAAAATTGCTCTGGACAAACTTAGAAACTGAAATAATGTAAAGAAAAGGATGGCAATGGAACTTTTTTAATATATCCACAGTCCAGGAGTATGGTGCAAAATAGTACTCCTGTACTGTACTACAACAAAGAAATGACATGCGAGTATTGCAACCATTTTTCCTTTGTACTCGTATTTGTTTATTTTCTCGATGAAGAGATATATAGTACTCGTAGTAGCAGCAGCACTTGCTCCTGTATTCTTTCGTTGCACTCGTATCGCTAGGCTTTTCCTCACTTCGAAGGATTCTTCTGGCTTTTCTCCAGGATCCTCGCCAAAGGCAGAGCGCACTGATCCTCAGGCACTGCCACGCAGGACAGCGACGTGGGAGCATGGTGCGATGGGATTGAAAAATTGTCTGTGGATGTGCGATGGGCGGGGCAGCCGATCGTCAGCAGCTCAATTGTTTAGTCTCCTGCGAGCAATGCCGCCCTCTTATCTTTCTGTAATGATCTCGTCTCTCCAGAGATCACTGTTTTCGGTGTCGCCCTCGATAACATCACCGCGCGTGTTAGGGCCTTTTGAAGTTTGACCTTTTCAACTTTTAAAAAAACTGTTTGGTGAGTAGTTAAAAAGCTAGCTGATGGAGCAGTGATGGTTAGTTTTTTAATATATACTTGACTTATTTATACATCAAAAACTAAAAAAGCAGTTTTAAATGAGTTTTGCAGGTTTTAATTTATTTTTTCATAAGCTAGCTTTTTAATATTTCAAAAGCTAATGTTTCAAAACTTTGTTTGTTTCAGGTTTTTAGATTTTAATTTTTTAACTGAAAAGGCTAGCTTGAAAAGTTGAAAGGGCTTTAATATCGGAGTAGTAGCATTCGGAACAGTGGTCACCGTTTCTGTTGCTCCATTATCACGGGCTGAGAGGAGGCATGGGAGCACGATTTTGCGCCGTTGGCAAGGACGAGCGACGCTAACGCGAACCTAACCTGTTGCTGTCCGTCAGACCGTCATCCAGTAAGCTCTTCGAGAAGTAACCGTTGCGAAAACCGAAGTGCGATTCACCCAAATGGTCAGCAACTGATGATGAAAGAGTCCAGGCCACCCGCGAAAAGTCTTCCGCATTATCTTCGGCGGATCAAACGGCAGCCCCCATTTGCCCATTTGGCGCATGCTCCGTTCCCCTTCCTTCTCGAGTCATCACCCTGCTGGTGAAGTGGTGAGCAAAGTTTACAAAACCATTTAAATAGAGTCAGTTTTTGCGAAAATCGATCAAACAAACAGCTCGGTTTGAATAATTCATCGGTTTTTAGTTTAATAAATTAAAAAAATTGAAAATTCAAAATAAAAAGAAATTTAAAAATCGGTCAAACCGAACGGTTTACCAATAAAACGGGTGGAAAACTGCTCGAGCCGATTTGATTTTAAATTTAAAAATAATAAATTAGAAAAATCGATCGGTAAATCGAAAAAACCGATCGATTTTCTCTCAAAAATTTAGTTTTCAAATTTATTTGATTTTTATAATTTACTGTAACAATTTTTCTGGTTTTGTGAAACGAGTCAAACCACGGTTTCCGCGGCTGCGACGATAACCCAACCCTGGTCTGCTGAGTGGTGACGCGTGACGCTGGTGGCTGCTGGGAGAAGAGAACGGAGGATCCATCACCATGCATGGATGGATGGATAGATCGTGCTGCAACTTGTACTGAAACCTAAGCTTTGCTCGGTGTTGGTGATTGCTCTGCAATGAACGGCTACTTGCCCCTGGAATCGTGCAGATTTTCCAGCGATTCGTCAGGGCCCCCCATGCTATGCTACAGGGCGAGGCTGGAATCTTTACACCTACGAGGCGGGTGCATGATTGACGGGCACGTCCGGGCTCCTTCTGCAGATGGAACCGAACAGAAACAGGATTCCAGGATTGGATTTGGATGTTGCGTTTCTGAAGTTGTTAACGGCCTGCGTTAGAAATTGCGTGGAACGAGCGAGGATCCGAATCCTCTGCTGTGCAATGCATACAGTAACTGCTACAAGCTTTGTACAGTGCATTCGCAGAGTACTGTTCAACGAAATTACTGTTCATCAGGAATTACTGTAGCATCAAATCTGAATTGTTTATTTTTGATCCGATGTCTAGAAATAGATTCAAATTCTCTGCATTTTGGATCGAGCGAGCAACGGCTAGCAGAACGGCGTACGCACTCTGATCGACCTGAGATGACATTCGGCGATCATCGTGCCTCAGATTTACACTGTGTCAGCTCCAGCAATCACATCACATTCACAGTTTCACACCCGTCCGTCTCTCTCTCTCTCTCTCTCCAAATCTCCGACACGCAAGTACGTTGCTCAGTGGCCATCCAGCGCGCCGCTGAATGCCTGCACCGTTGCAGCTTCGGAGGACCGTTACAAGAGCAGCACCGCAGGAGAGACGAGACCACCAAGCAGTGGAGTGCTAGCTGCGCTTCAGTTTGCACACGTCGCACGGCGCCGCCAAAGACGGCACCACGCCGCGTTGCGTGGGGAACAGCAGTGCGGGTCGCGTCACGCCCCACCGGCCATGGCATATCAGCCACTCACTGACGCGAGGGCATGTGCCGCTAACCCGCCTACGACCTGGAAGTGCCTGGGCGGCGCCACCTGCTGCATGCGGCCCAGGCGCCGTCGTCAGCATGCTGTGGGCGCTCGTAGAACCTTTTTGTTTCCGTGGGGTAGCCTGCCAGCCATGGTGTTTAGTTGGATTTGTGGCCACCAGATTGGGTTCAAATGAATGGTTGGTTTCTCGTTAATTATTTGTTCATCGGCGGCGGGATTAGTTTATTACTGCGCCCAGCCACTGTCTGCCTCACGTAATTGGGGCGGTGCGGATTGTTTGGTCACGTTAATTAGTGGCTCAGCTTTATTACGCCTGCTACGGCTATCTTGGGCCCAGATTTGTTGACATGCTCCGAATAAGAAAAGCAGAAAAGGTTCGTGTAGCGAGCGCATCTACAAGCTCAGATTGCAGAGTAAAAGTAAGCCATTATCCGGTAGGAGGACGACAAAGCTTTCCATCCTCTTCGTTCTTGGTGATGAACTACTGATGGAGAAGGGTCGTTGCACGGCCAGTTGGCCACACGATTTGAAAACAGAAACGCCAGCGAAAATGTTCGCGCCTGATCCTCCTGTCATTTCTGAACGATAATTTGGCCCGAGCTTTACTTGCGTCGTCTCCGTTGTCGCCCCGCTGCTTCTCCTGTCCACCTAACGCTCTCCGTGACATGAAAGCTCCTCCGTATTTGGCAGATGGGCACCGGTTTTGCGACCTTTCGGTACACAGATAGTATGGCTGGTTGGCTGGCCAGTGTTTGGTGGAACCTGGAGGCGCCGTCCAGAAAGAAAATGAGATGCTTACCACAAAAAAGAAGAGAGATGCTGATAGAACGCGACGGCTCAACGATTCCTACGATGCCTCCAGACCCGTCCGTAGTTCCATTGTTCGTATCGTACATGTAGCCTGACTGACGGAGTAGGACGTACCATACTTAGAGATGAAAATAGGCTCCAAAAAATAAATTAAAAATAGTGAGGATCAAATTCGATTAAAATCAAACTTAATTTCTATTTATTTTTGAACTAAAATTTAATTAAATATGATAAAATTTGTAAAAAGATCCGTGAACTGAGCCTTTTTATCACTCGAGTTTTTTTTTATCACCCTGACCGTACTAGATCGTCCTGCCTGACAATAACTTTGAATCGAGAACTCACGAGTTTGACGTGAATTCAGTCATGAACCTTTTTTATTTTTTGAGAGGAAGTCGTCAACATATATAGTTTGGGAAAATCGTCAAGGTACCCATGAATACGGTAGTACGCAGGGCTCTGTTCGCAAGGCAGGTATCAGGCACTCATATTTCTAAGTGTAATAATTATTCTTTAGACTCGATCTTCTTTAATGTATAATTTTATAGTAGTTTTTATGTAGATTAAAATTTAATGATCTCTTATATATTTTATAAAAGAATTGTGTCATAGAAACTAGTAGAGTGCTCTTAATGCATATTTTGTAGTTTTTTAGTACTTTGATTTTAGTGAAGAATTGGTTTTTTAGTGTAGAAATGGTTTCTTCATTGATTTCTTTGTCACAAAAGCAAAATGCTGATGTGTCAAGCTAATTAAGAGAGATAAAAATTACTATTAATAGATAAAAACTACAATTAATGCACTATTGAGAGTGCTCTAATACGGTCCTGTCGCGAAGAAAAAGAAAAACCCGAGGACTTTGACTTGGGCTGTTGCGCATGACTCTTAAAACGGTACACTTAAGCACCAACCAAAATCCAACCATCAGGATTATAGATGTTTAAACAGGCCACCCGACACAGCCCGTCTCAAACATGAAAGGCTCGATACATTTAGTTTTATGCCGGCCCAGCACGGGTTACTAAGTGCCGTGCCGTGCCGTGCCGTGACAGCTCACGGGCTTGAGATCAGGCCCACGGCACAGCCCATTAAGATTTAGCCGTGCCGTGCCGGCTCGTTACCACACGCTTGTGGACTTGGCGGAGATTCACCCACTGGGCTACCGTGCGTATCCACAGCCCGATGGACCAACTAGGCCCATTTAGAACGAAAAATTCAAAATGAAGTTCTATCAAGAAAAAGAAGAGACTAATGAGTAAAATACAAAGAAAAAAGATAATAAGATGCTACCACAGCCTACTGTAAAACGAAAGTAAACTACCAAATACCATTAAGAACCTTTGGGAATCGATGATTTCTAATCAGCTGATAATTTCTGCCATTTAACTAGTGCTAAGGGTTCTGACGCACTGCTAGTCGAATTTATGTCCTTGACGAACTTCTGAGACGACACGAGGATCGGGCTTCGCACGACGTTCCTGCCAGAGATCCACTTGAGCTGCCCCTCGGCGATCCCCGCGTTCATTTTTCCCGCCACGCTCCTGATGGTGACCGTGAACGGCTTCACCTGGTTCACCTTCTTGAAGCTGAGCCTGTCCGGCGTCACCGTCACGGACAGCGTGCTCGGCAGCTCGACCTTGGCCACGTACACAGCCTTTCCGGGCCCGACGTTCGTCACGGCGCGGCTCACGTTCACGACGTAGGGTTCCTGGTCCAGGAACGCCGTGATGGACGGGTAGTTGAGGTCCTTCTGCTCGACGGCCGGCAGGTGCTTGCATGACACCGGCGGCGCCGGGTGGATGATCGAGTTGATTTCGTGGTCGGTGTAACCGAGCCCGCACAGGTACGGGATGTAGTCGGCCGCCGTCAGGTTGTACACGAGCCCCGGACTGAGCGCCTTCATCGGGTTTACGAAGCCGGCGCCCAGCGCGAACAGGTTGGCGGCGTACCCGCTCTGGTCGGCGATCGGCGCCCTGCCGTGGTCCAGCGTGTCGGCGGTGGTCATCAAGGCCGACTTGATCGCTGCTGGCGACCAAGTCGGGTGCGCTTTCTTGATCACCGCGCCGATCCCGCTGATGTGCGGCGTGGCCATGGACGTGCCGGACATGATGTCGAACTTGGTGGCCAGGGCATTGGGTGGCGTCAGGAGCCCCGCCGGCTTGGCCACGCCGGCGATGATATTCACTCCAGGGCCTGTGACGTCGGGCTTCAGAATCCCCTGGTTCTGCTTGCTCGGCCCCCGCGACGAGAATGGCGCCACGACAGGGGACTTACGGTTGCCGAGCACAGTTCCTTTAAAGATCAGCTCCGCCGTCGGGTTGCCCGTGGAGTTCATGTATTCCTTGATCTTCTGACCTGCCAAGTAACTCACCTGCGACGCAGGGAAGATATGCGCCTTGGGTTGGATCACCGGACCAAATAAATCGATGGTGGTGACGATCATGCCAGCAGCGCCACCTTTATGTAGAATGGCACCCATCTTGAGGGCGCTCAATTTGCCGCCACCCTCGCAAAGGACTACCTTCCCGCCGATGTGTTCCGGTGTCAGAATCGTCTCGTCCGAACACAAGCCGTCCTTCATGTCCCATACCAGCGGCCGCGGCACGCTCAGGAAGTTCTTCGGCTGGAAGAGAGACTCGCCGTCGAGCTGAACCCCATTGCCAAGCTTCACGGTGGCCACGAACCTCCGGTCAGTTGTGGCTGCTGCGTTGGTGAGCAGCCACGGCGCCTCGTTGGAGACTGTTGCCGGGTCCGGGCCGTTGTTCCCACCGGCCGCGCTGACAAAGACGCCTTTCATGATGGCCGTGTACCCCCCGAGCGCGATGGGGTCGTAGGCGAAGTCTCCGGCCTCGTCGTCGCCGAGCGAGAGGGAGAGCACATCCACGCCGTCCTCCACGGCGTCGTCCAGCGCGGCCAGTATGTCATCGCGGTCGCAGCCAATGTCATCGAAGCACACCTGGTAAAGCGCGATGTGCGCGCGAGGGGCCATGCCGGACGCCGTGCCGAACCCGCTGCCCATGACGTTGGCCCCGGGAACGAACGCGCCGGCCGCCGTGCTCGCCGTGTGCGTCCCGTGCGAGCCCTCGCTGACTGGCAGCACCGGGTCATCGAACTTCCACTTCGCCGACTCGCGGAACGAGCGCGCGCCGATGAGCTTGTTGTTGCACACCGAGCTGTTGAGGTCGCACCGGCCCTTCCACTTGGCAGGCGGCGGCGGCATGCCAGTCGCGTCGAACGACGGGTGCCCGGGGCTGATGCCGTCGTCGAGGATGCCAATGATCATCCCCTCACCCATGTTGCTCCTGTTCCATACGCCACCGTGGAAGGCGGTGCTGGTGAGCCCGAGCATCTGCGGCGTGTGGGTGGTCCTCAGCGTATACGTCTTCTGCGGCTTGGCCGTGACGAACCAGTCCTTCTTGGTCATCTCGGCCAGCTCCTCGTCGGTGACACGCGCTGCGAAGCCATTCACGACGTTGCGGTAGGAGTAGATGAGGCGCGCCTTGGCGAACGGGTCGTTGCTGAGCTCCTCCTCCGCCTTGTCGCACACGGACGACAGCAGCGAGGCGTGCCAGCTTGACACATCCTTGTACAGATTCCGGTCGTACTCGTACGGCGTGCGCACGATGATGAGGTAGTTCTTGTGGACGCCGTGGTCATTGTGCGCGACGGCGGTGGTCACCAGGAGCAAGGGGAGGAGGAGGAGGATGCAGAGAAGCGACGCTAAGCGCCACAGATGATCCATTAAAGAACAGCCAAACCGAGGAGAAGAGACGATGATTTAGCTACATACGGGGAGATCTCTCTCTCTCTCTCTCTCTCACCTAAAAGTGGCATGCAACCTCTTACCAGCAGGATGAAGAAGCTTAATATAGCAACGCTGCGCAAAATTTGAGGTTGCTTGCTTGCGGCCACACGTTCAGTTGTACGCTTCATTTGAGCTCCACACGTGCAGGAAATGTAAGAGGATTCTGCACCTCACATTGGGACATTCCTACTACACATTTCAGTGCATCTGCTACTACAAATTCAGTTTCAGGCCTTGTTTTAGAACGCAAGAACTTAACAGAACATAATTCAATTTCATAGGAAAAAGAAGGAAAATCCTGGCTCCCATTCCAAAGAAGGCTCCAGTATTAATGTTATGTCCAAAACCTTATTCTTGATTCCTACGCGCAATGAAAGTTCTAATGCGTCACCAGCTATCGTCCAGAGCAGTCTGGTACTCGGACATTCAAATTAAGTGGTCACATGCAGACCGTCTCTCTTTTCGTATGCAAGGAGAATACATTGATGGTTGATTCATCCAACCCAATACTAGCTCACAGCGGTAACATGTATGGGTCTGATGCTTCATCATAATTTAAAAACAACAATATATAGCTCTTGCTTACGCGGGTTCAGCGAAGGGCCCGACCACTATGAGTATGATACTTCAAAATTAGGAAACATAAATGATATACTACCAATCTAGGCACGTTGAGTTGCTAACATCCTAAACTTGAGCTATTCAAGACTTCAGACCTCCCACCACAGTGTTGCCGCGAACGTGCAGTTTACCCAGTGTGTCGGTAGGTTGAAACTATTTGGGCGTATGGCGTTACGAACACGTACAAAATTTTAACTGATATCCTACAAGTTTTTTTTTTTTAAAAAAAAAGAGCAAAAACATCTCTGAATCCTAACAAGGGCGTCCGTATCAGAGCTGTGCCGAGATGGATATCGGACTACGCACGACGTGTTCTTCTGACACCCACGTGAGCTGCGTATCCCAAATCCCATGCACCGACGCGCTGCCAGGAGCTTTTTCGACGGTGACGGTGTAACTCGCCTTTTGGTTCACCTCGTCGAACTGCAATTCTCCAGGAATCACCGTGACCGATAGCCCCTGCGGTGCATCCACCACTAAGCGGTACACCGACCTGGCCGCTCCGACATTGGTCACCGTCCGTCTGACCGTCGCGACCGGGCTCTCCTCCGTCAGCGCCACCATGATCGATGGGCTGTTGAGATCTTTCGCGTCGGTGGTCTCCATCCCGGCGCAGTGAACAGCGGGTGCGGGGAAAATTATTCGGTTCACTTGATCGTCGGTGTAGCCCAGTCCGCACAGATACGGGATGTACTCTTCCGGCGAGATGTCGTAGACCAGACCCGGATTGATGGCTCTGGCCGGGTTGACGAGCCCGGCGCCCATGGCGCAGTAGCTAGCCGGCGCGCCTGTCTCGTCCGTCATCGACGTGTTGGCGGTCGTCATTATCGCTGACTTGATGGCTGCGGGTGACCAGGTTGGGTGTGCGCTCTTGATCAGCGCCGCGACCCCGCTGAGGTGCGGCGCCGACATGGACGTCCCGGAGAGGGATGCGAAGCTCGCACCGTGAGCTGAACGTGGCACCGCAGCGAGGACGTCCACCCCCGGACCTACGATGTCAGGCTTCAGCACGCCGCCGTTATTACGGCTCGGGCCTCTCGAGGAGAACGCCGGGACGGTGACTGATGAGTGAGGAGAGCCCTGTGAGCTTGCACCGACGGTGAGTATCCACGGCGCGTCGTTCGTGACTGACCCCGGCGCGGGGCCCTTGTTGCCCGCCGCGGCGCAGACGAAGACGCCCTTCATCACGGCCGAGAACGTGGCGGCGACGACAGGGTCCTCGTGGAAGCCGAC
>BCLG01000176.1:102131-143679 GCA_001602295.1 Zoysia matrella
GAGGCAGGCAGCGTGGTGATGCGACGGGAGGAAGACGGTCGGCCGACGTGCGCGGGCATCGGCGACGCAGACTCGCACGCGTCTGGCGCCGCGCAGGCGGGTTGGGGAAGAAGGTGGGCTGCTGGGCTGGGCCCGAGACGCTGCTAGGTCGGCACGGCCCAGTGGTGCTTGGTCTTTTTTTTTTTGAACCCAAGCATTTGTGGGCTGGGCTAGGCTGGTGGAGGAGAGAGAGAAGAAAAGGAGTAGCCGATTGCGCTTGCGGAAAAGAGATTAATCAAATTTCAAATTTCAAAATCAATTTAATTCAAAAAGATTCGTAAAATTCAAATTAATTCAGAGTAATTCAAATAAGTCAACTTCTAAAGAATTCAAGCACTTGACACATTTATTTTTTTTTACCATTAGAAATTTTCAATATTTATAATATTTCATCTTAATGTGAATTTTTTTTTTCAAGAAGGGAAAGAAGTTTTCCACTAAAATTCTTTAGGAGGATTTCACTTTGATTAAATTTTTGAGAGTGTCGCATATCTGATGACTGATGAGTCTGTGGCGAGCATGGATAAATATGTTATACTGAGTGTAATCAAGTAGAATGTGGAATCTGTAGAGTAATATGGTGGGATGTTTCTTTCGTCCATTAGAAGTCAAATGTGTTGGTATTTTAAATCCGAGGTAATATACAGTGAGTAGGATTCATATTATAGACGAGTTCTTTTTGTAATCAGTAATCACGAGTGGGAACCAGTGATTTGAAGCAGCAGTAACCTCCCCTTCTAGTGTGTCTCGAAAAAAACATCCCCTTATAGTGGGACCGCCGCTTGTATGTCTCCAAGTATAGAACAGGACATGAAAATGGACGAAAAAAATTTCGACAGCATTCTATAACAATATTTTATTTAGATTTGATTGATTTATAATGAAGACGAGATATCAAGGTGACATAGTTATTAAATTAGGCTGGTTAGATACATGTCATTATAACTTTTTAAATTTGAAAATATATCATCACTGTGTCACTTACAACCCTAACCCTACAACCCTAACTCTACACCCTAACTCTACAAGTGAATGACATACGAGACAAGATGACATATTTCAAATTTTAAAAAATTGTAATGGTATCCACCAAATTAATCCTATTATATTATTGTTGATATTCTACACGAAAACAATTGCAGACCACGCATTCCTGATGACAGCTAACCAAATTGTACCGAGACGGAACCGAAGCGTATGTGTTTATATCAGCTAATCAGGCCCATATCAGTTACAGGAGTAACAGGTATCACATACGCTTCAAGTGGCTATATCAGTCTGTATGAGAATTAACATACAAAAAAAATCATGACACTTTGCAGGCTCTCTCAGAGAGAATTAAATATCACCTTTACTAGTGGTACAAAATTCCTATCGCCTAGGCGTACGATTACCCAAAGAGGTATTGCACAATGTATACAACTTTGTTACCAAGGTCCCAAAACTGGATGGCAAGCAACTACAACTAAACCCTAAAGTCAGACCATCCTGGGTGTTAGCTCGTAAGGTTATCAACATAAGTTCATTACTTTCAGCATTGCCGCATGGTGTTCTTTTGTTTCAGGATCAACAGTTCCTTGCAGGAAGCTCTTGTTCTGGAAACATAATTGTTTTGAGGAACTCATAAGATGTAAAAAATATAGCACCTTGAGATATATACATAGCCAGCCTTGGAGCCAAACCCCTGTGAATAAATATGTTGGTTGATAATTGGCATACTTCAAGCATGATCCTTTCTTTTTTTTCCTGGAGTGATAAATAATAGCGCAAATAAAATGCATGACAAGCCTATTGTAAATGTTTATACCTGTAGAGACCACTCAAGCCTTCTCGCCGAAAAATTTCTCTTAGTGCATGAAGAACCCCTTCATACTTGCTAGCAGGACTGAGTGCCTAATAAACACAAAGAAAACGAAGTGTTAGTTCAGGTGTGACAGCTACTTTATTTTTGAATGTATACAGGTGCTTCAAAGTTGAAACTGAATCATGCCCTGATAGGAAAACTATTCCTATCAAAATAGTTGATATATGATAAACATTAAATGCATTATACCTGTAATTGCAGTCGTGTCTTGGCAACATCGAATGGTGTTGTAAACAAAGCAGCAGTTGACCCAGCAAGACCCCCACATAAAATCTGCGATGGACCATGAAGACTAATAATTGATTTGATTTGATTTGTGTATATGAGAATTGACATGTCTGAATGGGTCAATCACCCTGTGGAGCTAGTACTTTTTTGTTTCATTTTCCTTTTTTTGTGGCAGCATATTTAAGATATTTCCAACAAGTTTCAGTTCAGTTAAGCAATGGAAACATAAAAGCAAGATGGTTCAACAAGGTAAGGTTCAGAAAACTAACTGTCTGGCCAGAATCGAGTTTGGCATTAGCAGGTTCTGATTCCAACAAAAACTGCTTCAGACTCTCATAAGCATAAAACTGTAAATTCAAGAAGAGGGTCACATTCTCAAACTTAAAGTACTGGACTTTAATATAATTGCTAAATTATTCAAATACCTTTATTATCGAATGTGGGATATTTCTACAAAGAACAGCACCCCATCCAGCATATAGTGAAGAAATGCCACCCCTTCGGAGGCATCCTACTAAAGCATTCCTGAAGGCATGAAACTCATTAGTCCATGATGAGGAATATGGTGAACCAAGACACCCAACAAAAGAATTCCTCATCACTTGAAACTAGCAAATTTCAAGTTTCTTGCTATTTATTGGCTACAAAAGAAAGCAGATGAATCAAAATCAGGAGAGAGAATGAACACCAGCCATTCTGATACTGGGACCCCACTTGCAGTTGTTGTTTTATGCATTCACTGGGTGTAAAAACAAAGGATGTTGCAATACTAGAACAACCACCAGCGGTGCAATGTGCAATTGAATGATATTCCTGCAGATATGTCATCGTAACAGAATCATAAAGATTGGAAAAGGATACGATGCAATGAGCTTAAGGAAAATTAGATGAATTTCAGTACAAAAAAATTAAGCTGATAGCACCTTAGGCAAAACAGGCAGAAGATTGGCCTTCACTATTTCATACGTAAAAGTATAAATTGCTGAAATGGGTGCAGAACAAGCAAGTTTGCTCACAAGCCCTCCATATAGTCCTAGAATGCCTGTAGAAGAAATTTGTCAAGCACTAAAATACTATAGTGATTGATATTTCCCAAAGTGCAACTGTACATCTAAACAAAACTAAATTTTTAGATATTGCTACCATTAAGCATTACCTCTCTCAACAAGGATGCATCTTAGTGTATGGTAGAATGAACTTTGTCCAGAGCTGTTTGACTGAATTAATGTCTTCACTGTATCAATTGGATGCAAAGAAATACTGACGACCGACCCTGCGAAGGCTCCCGCTACAGCATGCCGGTTTACAGTAACAGCGCTATCACATCGATCTTGAAAAGTTGCTTGAAGCTCAAGTGAGCACTTGTCCATAGAATGCACCTTAGACATGTCATCCCCATAAGCATATTGATCTGCATTTGTCGAATTAACTACAGCACCATCCACCAGACTAGGTGTGCATGTTAGTTCATGAAGCTGAACCTCTGTACATGACTTACTTGAAAGCGGAGCCTGTTTAACGAGTTCCATTTGCTGAACTGAGCAAACTGACAATATAGTATCTTCTTGAAAAATGTCTAGATTAGATTTAGTATCATGCAGAGAAATTTCACAATCACGTGCTGTGTAATCTTCTTCATTTGGTATACTGCATAACTCGGCAGGCATGCTTCTTGGTTGACTGGAATAGTTATAATTACTGAGGGATATATTGGTAGAAGCAACATATGTTTTCTTACTCAAGCTTCTTTCGCTACTTTCAGAAGTCCTGCATTTTCCCATTCTTTCAGTTTGCGTGCAGTACATATTTCCAAATTGCAGAAAATGTCCACCCCCAACCATATTGATTGAACACATATGTCTCCACGTGGAAGAAGCACCAACAACATTACTGAATGCTGTTAGCATTAATGTCTTCTTTAATGAACTAAGATCTTCGTAAAGTGGTTTTGGTATTGAGGAACAGTTTTGAGATATCACAGCACTTGAGGTTGCTGCATTGAAGGGTGTCAATATGTGTCCTTTTCGATCCCCGCTAAAGCATACAGGGTCGTTCCTAATTGAAGTCCCATTGCTCTTAGATCTTTGAGTTGTGCAAGATGATTCTGGCTCACCAATAAGACTCCAGATCCCTGTCAATGCTGACACAAACTGGGGAGTGGTTAACCTTCTATCAGTATATATGCTGCCTGATTGAGGACTTTGCCCTGATTGGTGATTGGCATCTTTGTTCCTAGTGAGCAAAGCATCTGATTCGAATGACTGGCCGTCACCTAATGAAAGCCGATGGTAATCGATTGTTGGTTTTGCAGCTTTTGAAGCTCGGGTTGAGCTCATTTTTCAAGAGCTTGAGCCAAGGTGGTGAATCATAAATGGGGCATATTCAAGTAATCAGGTGCTGCAAGAAGCAAGAAAAACAAAAGTGAAACAGGAGCACAGCACCAGCAATCAGCAAACTACAAATGCAATCAAGCAGTAAAAAGCATGCTAGCTAATGCAGAAAGATCTGAACACTTAGACAAATAGATAAATTTCATGCAGGCTCCGAATCCTAGCTACTTTACTGTTCGAGGCACTTCGTCGAACACCCTGCACGCGCAAGGCGACGTGCTTGCTGCCCAGCACAAACAAGCTCCAAATCTACGAGCCTTCCATACAATACCGTAAAGTAGCTCAGAGCATCGATCGATCCGATTCTAAACGATTTGACTGAAGAACCGGCTGCCCGCCCGAGGCATTCGACTCGGATCAGAGTTTTCTTACCTCGAGATGTCTCGGAATCGAAGAACTCCCGTTTGTCGCCGGCCGCGCTTCGCAGGAGCGAAGAGAAGGAAAAGGGTCCCTCTCCGCTAATGGCAGGAGGTTTATGGCGTCGCGGGTGCTTCGACTTGCAGCGGCAGCTGCATCGCCACCTCTGCTTTGCTCGTCTCGCTACTCGGTAGCTTCTCTCCAGTTGGCTCTTTCGCCGGCGCCCGTCGACAACGCAGCAGATGTCATCGGCTACTCACTCCCAGGCTCCGCAGCAACAAATGGGCCAAGAATTCTGTGAGAAAATCTGACTGGGCCTGGGAGGTCCGTGTGTTCTACTTGATGGGCCAGTTGCCATCTCTGGCCTGCCACCTGCTCTGCACGGAATCCTGGCCTGCGACAACGTTTGAGGGGCCAGTCGGTTTGATCCAAATTCGTGGAAGTTTTGTTTTTTATGAACGTAAAATGTGCTTGGTTTTGAAATATATAGATCATGAACTTTCGTACATCACATCTCATTTTCTTTTGTAAATATTGATATGCAATACTGATACAAATGTGACTGCTCCATAACCAATGAGAATCACGCTCCTAGATTTTAGGAGTAACCGACATCCACTATTCCAGTACTAGTCGTCACATCGTGGTGTGATCGCCTGCGAGACATTGATTTTTCGTGCCGGTTGATACGAAGGATACTGGAGAAGAAACTGCACGCAGAACCACCGGTTTGGTTTCAGTTCTTCACGGACTCTTCTTGCTCCTCTGCCGACCGTCGTCCGATCCAGCGCAGAAGACGAAGAAGAGGAACCGCCTCCACGGGATGCTCGGCAGCGAGAAGTTCAGAAGCCACCTCCTCGCGATGCCCGGCTGCCTCGGAGGCACGGAGCACCGCATGCAGTCCACTGACGACTGCTGCTGTCCCAAGTTTACCTGCAACGTACGCGACGCGTATTCAGGTCACGGCTACACTTGTTTCTGTCGAAACCTCCAGACGCGTTCCGGCATGGCGATCGATGCGGTATGGAAATGACCGTGCGCGCTTACGCTGGGGGTGAACTTGACGCCGAGCTTGAGCACGCCCTTGTAGGTGCCGTCCTCGAGCACGATGTTGTACGGCGCCGGCTTCATCTGCAGGAAAACCCGCTCGATGCCCTCGGCGATGACCTCGCCGACGTGCACCCTGCAGAACGTCAACAATGCGAAAGGCAGGTGAATTCGACCGCTGTCCCAGCATCAAATGAAATTGAACGGAAGGATGAGTACCTCGTTTCCCCAACGGCGGTGTCTTGAGAGAACTTATCCCTTTCCATGACTGTCAGCGTGACCGTTGACAGCTCCCTGCATCCGGCTGCTGACAGTGGGAACCTGAACTTCTCGTTCCACCAGATCTTCTTACCTCTACCTGTTAGAAGAAGGTCAAATCTCACGCACTCTACCTCAGAATTTGTAGTTGGTTTACAGACTACTGTTCAGTTTAGAACAAAGCTGTGCTGTAATACTGAAACAGGCAAAGAACACAAACCCTGTGTGATCTTGCTGGTCACAATTCTATCCCCGCACTGAACGGTCACGTAGTGTATCTTAGATCCTGCAGGATGACCAAAAAAAAAAAACGGTGCGATGAGGTTTCTCCATCTGTGCTCTGGTCGAATTTGGAGTTTACTGAAACAGGATCGTTGTTACAGAATACAGACGGCGTGGATGGTGATGTGCATGTTTCAGGCCCTCGGCACTGACCAACAGAAGTTCCAACACTCCTTCCCTCGTCTCCATGGAGCCGGGCTAACGATCAGACTGAACGCAGGAAACATATATAGGTATAACACTAACACGCTCTGGAGAGTTACTTCTCGAGTTTTGCAGGAGCCGTTTAATTGTTCAGATTAATCAAACGCATTCAAGCCTTTCAAGGGCAGTAGGAGTTTCAGCAGTGCAGCGAGAGACAACGGACCAAGTCATGAATGAAGATAATACTACATCTTTCTTACACTGTTTTTATGTGTGCTATATAGTATATTTCATGTTTTCGAAATGGGAAACAATATTTCAGATATGACATTTATGACGTCATCAGCTAACCGTGGAGTAGTTCTGTCAAGAATTTCTATGCCTCTGTATCCCTGGGGTTCTGCATGGAACGAACAGGAAAACTGTTGGCGTTGTGCAACAGTAACTCTGGTTCCCAATAAATCGAACACGACGGACACAGCCACATTGGCCACGAGGACGAAAATGGAGCTATATGTATGCTGCAAGTTACATGAACGCACGCGATTAAATTCGTTACCTTTATTTAGAGTTGCCAAATAAAGAGGGTTTGAAAGTTTCAACCGAAGCTTCTGTTATTTCGCTCCAAGCACCCGACTATTACTCCACGGTCCATGTTTTGCGCTACCGGAATTGAAACCGTCATCAAAGGAAATCAAACCGTCCCGCGATCGACGTCCTCCAAAACCATGGCGCGATCGGCTCGGCATTCCGATCGATCTCCGAGTTTCCATGGATCGATAGGCAGGCTCCCCTTATTCGCCGGACGACGCGGGCACGTACGTAACAAGGACTTCGTGCCGCGCAAGCCGGGCGGAGGCGCAGCGCGGCTCGCTCCGTGACTTCCGCGGGCGTCTCCCGCGGGATCGTGCGTCAAGCCTGTAGTATGATTTCAAGCGTCACCAGCAGCCGATCGATCGGCGTGCAAGGGACGAGTCGCGGGTGGAGGAGGAGGACCCCCGCCATATAGGCGGTGGCGAACGGAGGCCATGAGGGAGGCCGCCGCAGATGGGCTTGGCTTGCCCTGCGGTAGCCCGCCCGCGGCTATAAATACCAGCTGGGGCTCGCGCCCCCGCCCCCACGGGCGCCTCGTTATTTCTTCGCAGATCGAGCTCGATCGCCAGCAGGACGAGGAACGAAGCCGGGGCTTCGTCGAGGAGACATCGACGCAACAGGACGCCAGCACCGCGATCGATCTCATCTCGTAAGGTGAGACGCCCTTTCGCCTCTCGCTCGTTCCGGGGAGAAATCTCGCCGACTATCTCAGCCGTGCGCGAGGCTGTGAATTGCGCCGCGCGTTTGGCTGGGCTAGCGTTTTCGTTTTCGGAAAATTTTTCTGCTAGATGTACATGAACTTGATCTCCCTTTTTCTCTTGATTGATACGATAACTACTGATTTCGATGCCTATTGGGGGTGTGTGTGTATATATATCTATATAATCTTTGTTCTTGCCGCGCTGGTTTTATGATCTGCATTGTTGCTCACGACAAATCTGCATTGGTTCTCACGACAAATTCGATCGCTCTCTGTTAGGTATTGTGAGTGTTTCGAAGGATCGACCTGAGCCCTGAGCGTGAAGAGATGGCGAGCAGCTTCAACCACGAATCCAATGTAAGACATGTTTCTCCTCCGTTGGAGTTGGACTATTGATCAACTGTTTATTGCGTAATGAATGTTAAGATTGATCGTAAAGATGGATCTGCAGCGTATTTTTACTCAGAATCAGTATAGCAACCGCATCTGTTCTAACCTTACTATTCATTCCAATTACCTATAGCAAGCAGGGGACGAGTACTATGGCGAAGAAGAGGACCGCCTAGACGATTTCATCGTTTATAGCGATGACGACGAGGACGATAACGCGTTGAAGAAGCAGAAGTTGCATCAGCAGCAAGACGAGCAGGAACTGGAGGACGTGGACGGAGAAGAGTTCGAGGATGACGATGAGGAGGAGGCTCCGGTTGGGGTGCAAGAAATCCTTAGACTGAGGGAGCAATTAAAGGAGAAAATCAGGAGGAAAAATGAGGCAATGGCTACCGGTGTCGGCAAAGGCTCATCGTCCGTGAAGCAGCAGGTGGCGCCGCCGGCCAAGGACAGGTAGTTTTCCACGCCCGTCTTGCTACGACGTTTGGTTGTTAATTTCCCTTTCATTTCTTGCTAACCAAAACTTGTGCAGATTCGGCACCTTCTTTGGGCCATCAAGGCAATCGCTTGCACCCCGTGTTATCCAAGAAGGCAGCTCGTCGATGATGAAAGAGCTACAGAGCACGCGTCCCAGACCCAGAGTATGTGCAGATCCTTTCAGTTTGTATTTAATCTTAGCTGTCGTGACACTGATCTACCTGTGATAACAGAAGTTTTTTCCTGCAGAATGACGCATCCTTGGTTTCCAAAGCTCAACGAGGCGCAAGCCGGGGTTTGCCAAAACCAAAGACCGTTACTAAGGTATGGATCTTCGTGCAAAGAGATCAACTAAATTCTGTTGGTGTGAAACTTCGGTTAAGAAACAGACTGAAATGTCTTCATGCAGGAGAAAAGAAAGGCTGACGCACTTCGAGAAAACCGGGACTACTCATCTCTATTCTCTGACGACGCTGATGCTTCACCCTGTACGAAGGAGCAAGCTGGCAATAAACCTGGTATGCCAACTGTTTCGAAGCACATGTTGGTGTTAGTATTTGTTTACATATGCAGATATACTCGAGAGAATCCTCTCTGTTCCATAATTTTGATGATCAAACACTTACACGTTTCAGGTGTCCTAGTTCGTGGGCCGGTGAATTCTGCTGGGAAGAACAGGGCGCCTAATGAACAAACTGCCAAATTGAAATTAAATGGACACGGATTGAAGGGTGCAGGTGCAGCACCTTCCAGCCAGAATCGTGAGCACAATAAAGCAATGTCAACGGCAAAATTTTCCATTGCTGCTAGGAAAGGGACTGTTGCTGCTGCCATGAAGAAAACCGCAGGGTTGCAGCCATCACTAGAGAACAAGAGGCCACATGCATTGCCTCCAGGTCAGAGGCAGCAGCAGTCGTCTCAGGGACAGAAGCTGCAGCCGGCGTCGAGGAGTCAGAAACTGCAAAGCAACGGCCATCATCAAGGCCAGCGTTCTGGACACAATGGATCGGCTGAACACCAAGGTAGAGCGAAACCAGCACAGAAGCAGCTCGATCTGTCATCGAATCTGAAGGTACTTACATTTCGGTCATCTCCATAAGCGTATCCTTTTCCAAAAAATGCCGTTAACATGGCACAGAAGGTGGCAGTAACATTTCATTCTCGTCGTGTAGGCATCTCGTCCAGTGGAAAAGTATGCATCAAAAAGAAAATCTGATGATGAAGACGGCGATTATGCATCAATATCTAAAGAAATCGCAGCGATAATGGGGTAATGTATGTTTTCCTCTTCTACTTTACTTTTGTTTGTTTCGATTACTTATTATTTTTTTTTTTTTTGCCTTTCGTGCAGCTACGACCGTTCTAAATACGCTGGCAGAGATGAAGACGATAGTAACATGGAAGCAGATTATGCTAGCATACTGAAGGAAGAGAGAAGAAGGTACCACTGGCATAATCTTTTTCCGTATAAAATACACAGTGCCTAGTATAAGGAAAATATCATGCTTAAATTGTGTACGCCGCCTAGTCTAATATGTACCGATATTTTACTATAATTCAGCGCAAGACTTGCAAGACAAGAGGACCAGGAGCAGCTCCGCTTGATCGAAGAAGAAATGAGGCGTGAGCGGGCGAAGAAGAGGAAGAAAGTAACCGCCAAAGCAACAGTAGAAGTAACGACCAGTGAATAGATAGATTATTATGCAATTTCAGTATAGGTCGTTTTTTTTAAAGATTGTTAGCGGGAACAGCGGTATTTACAGCTTGCTAGTTTGTTGACACGGCATGCAATCCGATGATTTATTACGGTTTATGTTGAAAAGGAAAAACGGAGAAAACATGCTTCTAGGTTATGAGAACATGCTTAACTAAAACTGGAAAAAAAAAAGGTAAAGGAAAATGCTACAAATTCAGTGATTCAATCTCTACCAATGCGAAACCTTTTGGTACAGCGCATCTGCCAGCTGAAGTTGGAAGCTGAGTGTTTTGAAAGTTGGAAGTAGTTGGAATTGGAACTATCATTAGGAGAAATTTGTGCAGCAATGGTGACTGCCTGCCGCCGGCGAGTTGAAGTTGGGGGTGATAACAAGTGGGGCTTGGCTGCAGTAGAGCGTAAGGTATTGGCTGTCCGGATGTGGAGTGGATAATTGGTGGCCTTCCTTAAATGTGAGCAAAATATGGAGGAGATAGGAAAAGGCAAATTGAACCATAACACTTTTCCAACCATTGCAAACTCGCAATTCAGAAATTTCATTTCAAGCATGAGTAAGTTTGTTCATTTGTTTTTAGCCAAATTTGTTTCGACAGTTTTGTCCTTGCTGGCGCCTGGGCACATCTGCAACTCAGGCCAGAAGGTTCAAAACTGTTTCTCAGAAATCTCACTGAACAGCTACAGGAGAACTTTTGCATGATCATTGCACCAAGTTTATTACAAGATACTGCTCGCGTAGTACATACAGCAGAAACAACAACTCAGTTTTAATCACGGCTTTATTACAACATCACCGATATAATAAGTGCCCAGTGCAATGCAGTAGTGCATTTAGCCAGGTTATAAGGTTTAAGAACTCCCAAGCAGCTTCTTAATATCCTTCTGCAGAGATATTCAGAAGTTAATGTGGCATGATCGGACATGGAAGCTCGATGGGTAGAGTTAGAAGTCACCTCGATGCTGAGTGGGGAAGTAGTTGGTGCGTAACGCTCGACAACACGCCCCTCTTTGTCAACCAAGAACTTGGAGAAATTCCATTTGATATTTTCACCGAAGAGGCCACCTTTGCTGGACTTCAAAAATTTGTAGATGGGTGCTGTATTGTCACCATTAACATCAACCTAACAAAAGATAAAAGCTAAAACAGTAAACCTAAAAAAGCTCACCATCTGATCATCAGTTCAACACATACAGGCATATGTATATGTATAATGCTACATGAACAATATACTGAAAGTATGAGCTGCAATTGTCAGATTGACTGATAACAGCACAATGTATGTAGTTCTGAGTTTACATCTCATACCAGTCACATACGGAGTACTAAATACAGAACACTTGTCAAAGGTTGAAATTAATCAGATTAGTATAACCATCATGGCTAGTGACGGCATATGAGCTAGTTTACTATTGTTTTGTTTGGCTTTAAACATACACAAAATGAAGAAGTGATCTGTACTAAATTACCTTGTCAAAAATTGGATATTCAGCCTTGAAGCGAGTACAAGCAAACTGAACAATTTCCTCATTAGTACCAGGTTCCTGTCCACCGAACTGGTTGCATGGGAAGGCAAGGATCTCAAAACCTAAAGTTACATCAAAGTGGTACAGCATTTAGCATGTTACATACCAAATTCAACATGAACAAACTAATCTATATGAGCAATTGATCATAAACACAGGAGAAACTATATACATTACGAAGGCAAAAGCATTATAATAAGTACTCACCCTGGTCCTTGTACTTCTCGTACAACTGGCTCAGCTCTGTGTAGTTGGAAGTGGTCAAGCCACTGTGATAGTTACAGAATAAGTATCTTTGATAATTCAGTTCTAGTAAAAATATCTTATACTACTACATAGCTACTACATCTGCATTATATATTTGCAAACTGAAATAAGGGACACACATGTCAATCAGATAAAAAGATGCACATTATAAGAATGAAAAAAGAAAGAAATCTAATCTGCAGAGACAGTACAGTTAGCAGCAGGCCCAGCATTTTGTTGTCCAATGAAACGAATTTGTGTGCTTAACATAATAATTCTTTCCCGACATGGAAAAATTACTCAAATGTTCATCAGTCATTAGGTACAAGTCTAACTTAAGTGTGCAGATATCTTGCTGGTTTTGATCTACGAAACATTAAGCTCAAAATTATGTCACGTCACAATGAATCAATAGACCGTGATCCATGAACCCACCACTGTGATGCAACATTGACAATGAGCAGAACCTTTCCCTTGTACGTGCTCAGATCCACATCTTTGCCGCTAGCATCCTGCAAGGAATAAAAAACAGAATTTTTAGCATTAATTATACGGTATCATAGTAGTACCTCTGCAACAACCGGAGAAAGCATGGTTAGGGAGGGATCTATGTGCGAATGATGAAATCGGCGAGGACATTACACCAATTACGAATTCTCTTTCAAAGGGACCCGGGTAACTCTTTACCTTTACGGTGAAGTCGTGGACAGAGGTGGCGGAGGAGGCGGCGGCCATGCTGAACAGAGCGAACCCGGCGGTGATTGGGCGCAGCACCAGCGGCGAGATTGCGGAGAAGGACGCGCGGGGGAAGCGCGCGCGCAGCGGGGACGGACTGACGGGGCTATCGAAACGAGGGTGACGGCCGTAGCGCGGCGCCGCAGCGGAGGAGGTGGGAAGGGAGACGGCGGCTGCGCTCCTCAGGATGCGGAGGCGAGAGAGAAATGGGGCCGGGCGAGGAGGCATCGCCGAACAGCGCGTGTGATAGCAGTGGAAATGAATGTCTTGTCTTTGCTCTCTTGCGTCGGTCTCGGATGGCTTACATCTCGCCACGTCCCACAACGGCCCGGACTGATCGGGTGCACTCCCGGGTAGTTAAGTTCTCTTATCCAAGAACACCTTTCAAATTTGATGCTGGCCGGATATACAAAACATCTGACCAAAATCAAAGTACTCCTAGTACTTTGATTACTAATAATGTATAATTAACAATGTTTTATCATATAAAAATTATATTTTTTAAATTCATCATAAAATAAGATTTCATAAAAAAATATATTTTTATATTAAAAATTATATAATTTTTTAATATTATTTTTAAGTAAAAATTGAAATAGTTTGATTTTAACTTAACCTAAAAATGCTTATATTTTATAACGGAAGTAGTATATAGAAAGAGATCACTAAGTTTGGTGACAATACATGCACTTTGAGCCTCTGCTTCACTCTGGTGTTCAGGTTTACGCAAAAAAAAAATCCAATTAGGTATTTTGGATTTTCAAAACTTCAATTTTCAAAAATGATACTAAAATTTTACTCAAGAGGAATAAAACCGACAATTTGAATAACTAATATTTCAAGCTCTTGTTCAAGACCTTCAGGTAAACCATAGTACTTACTGTACTATACACAACAAGCACAGCTTCGAGTTCGCAAACCAACGTTGCTTCCCAAAGCCCAAACATAAACCAACCCAGCCCTCTCGCGTGCCTGAATGACGACCAGCCGCCTTGCGCGGCAATGCGTCAACCTCCTGCACTCCAAGAACTCAACCGCATCGCTTCCTCCCGCCACCATCGCCCGAATCCACGCGCTCCTTCTGACGTCCGGTCACCTCCACGACCACGGCGTTCGTCTCCTCTTCCTCTCGTACTGTTCCTGCGACCGCCCATTCCATGCCCAGAACCTGCTCGATAGATGGCTCCACCGGCCTCCGGTTTCCTTCTCCAACGTCCTCCTCCGCTCCTACACCGCCCTCGGTTTCCATCGGGAGGCCCTCGCTCTCTACTCCGGGATGTGCCACTTCGACCACCTGACCTTCCCCTTCGCCGCCAAGGCCTGTGCCGGACTCCGCCTCGGCCACCATGGGCGCGCCGTGCACTGCCGCGCGCTCGCCGCGGGCTTCGGCGGCGACACGTACGTTCAGAACGCGCTCATTTCCGTGTACATGAGCTGCGGAGACGTGCACGCCGCGGAGGCAGTGTTCGACGCTATGCAAATCCGGACGATCGTGTCGTGGAACACGGTCATTGCTGGGTGCGCCAAGAACGCCCGTGCAGAGAGGGCAGTGGAGGTGTTTCAGACGATGGTTAACGGTGGCGTCGGCATTGACCGTGCCGCTGTCGTGTCAGTGCTGCCTGCTTGTGCACAAGCCAAGGACTTGAGAATGGGTAGAGCCGTGCACCGGTTGGTTGAGGAGAGAGGCTTGGATGCCTATGTTGCGGTGAAGAATGCATTGATAGATATGTATGGTAAATGTGGGAGCTTGGAGGACGCACGGAGGGTGTTTGATGATGAAAAATGTGATAAGGATGTTATTTCCTGGACAACGATGATTGGTGCATATGCGCTGAATGACCATGCATGCTTAGCCTTTGATCTTGGTTATGAGATGCTGATGGTCAGTGAAGCATGGCCCAATGAAGTTACCATGGCATATCTACTCTTAGCCTGTGCCAGCTTGCCGTTCGTAAAGCATGCCAAATGCACGCATGCATTGTGCGTTAGACTTGGGCTTTCATCAGACATTATTGTTGAGACTGCACTTGTTGACACTTATGCAAAGCACAACAGTGTGAAACTGATGGAGTTAATAGTTGAAAGTGGTTCTCGTCGGACGGAAACACGGAATGCAGCTATCTCTGGTTATAACCATAGAGGACATCATAAGAGAGCTATAAAGTGCTTTAAGGGGATGATTGCAGAATCAGTTCACCCAGATTCTGCAACTATGGCCAGTGTCCTCCCAGCCTATGCAGAGTCAGCGGACCTATTACAAGCAAAGAACATCCATTGTTTCTTACTGATTCTTGGATTTCTTGGGAGCACAGAGATTGCCACCTGTCTAATTGGTGTGTATGCTAAGGCCGGGGACCTGGAAGTGGCATGGGATCTCTTCCAGTGTTTACCTGAAAGGGACGTTGTTGCCTGGACAACTATCATTGCCGGATATGGAATGCACGGACATGCCCAAACGGCCATTCTGCTGTATGATAGGATGGTGGAGTTGGGTGTCAAGCCAAATTCTGTCACAATCGCCTCCTTGTTGTATTCTTGCAGCCATGCCGGCATGATAGATCAAGGTCTTCGGCTCCTCAGTGACTTGCGTAACATCCATGGCCTGATGCCGAATGCAGAGCACTACTCTTGTCTGGTTGACACGCTTGGACGTGCTGGGAGGATTGAGGAGGCGTATCGCCTCATTCAGGACATGCCATTGAAGCCTAGTACCTCGCTGTGGGGTGCTCTGCTTGGTGCCTGTGTTCTGCACGAGAATGTTGAGTTTGGGGAGGTTGCAGCAAAGCACTTGTTTGAGCTACAACCGAAGAACAGTGGAAACTATGTGCTCCTTGCGAAGATATATGCTAAAGCTGGAAGATGGCATGATGTTCAAGATCTCCGTAGAATTATGGCAGAAAGGGGTCTTGGTAAACAACCAGGATCCAGTGCAGTTGATGTGAGGTCTGAATCGTGCCAGGCCTTAATGCAGTAAAATTGAAAATTTTATATTTGTGCTCGACGAAAAGAAATGATCAAATCTGTACAAATGTCTTCAGTTTTGACACGGTCTTCTATATAGGAGTAATTTCTCTAGAGGTTATAATTATTCATTCTCCTAACACAAGAAATGCTGTTATTGATTTGTCTTAATGGACTGCTAAGCGATTGCACACCAGAAGACTGAAAAAGAAACAGACCAAATACACAGCATGTTGGTTTGACGTTACAACGAGGCTCAAGGCTGTTAATTATAGCGACGGGTGGTGGTGCGCATGTTGGTCGCGCACAACGCTTGTGGTTCTCACACATGCAGGAGGGGACGTGCTTGGTCAAATGCCCCTCCTCTCCGGACGTGGTGGCATCATGCAAGCCTCCGTCCTCATTACCCATCCCTCCCCAACTATTTCTGGCCTCCTCCTTCCTGTCTTTCAGGCCTTGAAATCTTGCTCGCCATTGCAGTTTCCCACATCCCTCTCTCCTCCGTGCACCGCTGTTTGTTTCCGAGGAAGAAAGGGACCGGGGACAGAAAACATCAACCATGGTGAGTATATCCGATCCCTTTCGTCCTTCATTCTTTATTATAATGTAGATCAAGAGGCACCTTCTGATGTGGTGGGTTCTGTTATGCGCCTTCCTTGTTGTAAGTCGAACTCGGCGTCAGGGATGGCCGTGTGTGATGAATGCAAGCTCAAGTTCCAGGAACTTAAGGCAAAACGGAGCTTCCGTTTCATCGTGTTCAAGATCAATGAGAAGGTGCAGCAGGTGGTGGTGGATAGGTTGGGGGAGCCTGGTGAGAGCTATGATGATTTCACCGCCTGCTTGCCTGCTGACGAATGCCGTTATGCGGTGTTTGATTTTGACTTTGTCACTAATGAAAATTGCCAGAAGAGCAAGATCTTCTTCATATCTTGGTAAAAATTCTCATGTCAACATTACTCTCTCTCAATTTTGCTCATCATCATAGAATGCTCAATCTCAGTTCTTTTTAAAAAAGATGTTGAGTTTTAGTTATGCATGTCAGTTTTATTAATGTTTGATATGATATTATGAATCACATTTTCAGAATTAAAGTAAGTAAAGGTCAGATCTTGTTTGAATGGCTAAAACATGCCTATTGAAGTTTAGTAAATGCTGCATCATGGAATCCACCATTTTCCTTTGTTCTAGAACAATTTTTTTGCATCAGGTGTGAAAACAGCATGTCATTAGTCAGTGATGGCAAAGCCTGTGACTTCTGTTAGATCTGGAGGTGGAACTGGCTGACACAAAATCAATGTGACAAATAATTATTCAACACACTTCTACTTGTCAAAATAGAAACAGATAAAAATTAGAAATTGTCTATATTCATGTGAATATCTGCTTTTGCATGGATATATCGTGTCCAGTGAATATATATCATGCATTCGTTGATCCTTCGCCATTTACGTTAAACACTGAGCAGCGTGTTTGTGCATGAAATTCTCTGCAGGTCCCCGGATACATCAAGGGTGAGGAGCAAGATGCTGTACGCGAGTTCCAAGGACCGGTTCAAGAGGGAGCTGGACGGCATCCAGTTGGAGCTGCAAGCAACTGATCCCAGCGAAATGAGCATGGACATCATTAAGGCGCGAGCCGTCTGAAACGGCCCGTTCAGTCACTGCATCCAAAAAATGGCGCTAATTTCCATCAGCTCCTACTGGTCCTTGCAACTCCTTACGTTGGTGACGGCCATCCGTATTCGTGTCCTTGTTTTCCTGGAAGCGAAGTGTTGCGTTCTGTATGACGTTTTCCCTTTTGCCCGTCTACCGTAGTCCGGCTACTGCTGTAAACTAGAACTCATTTGCTTTTCAAGACTGGTATTTTATCTCGATCGTGGCATTGTCATGTTATCCATCTGTCTATGCAATGCTAGGTATGACTGTAAAATTTGAAGTTACCGTAGTTCATCGCCATATTTCAAGTCTATCACGCATACTTTCTTCAGCTTCCAACCTAAAAACAGAGCACGAACATATCATGGCGTTCTCTCCTTTTCTCTTTTATTTACAAGGAAGAAAGTAGGTAGCTTCCTATCGATTATTTTCCAAAACCAGAAGTTTGGAACCACCGCGTGTGGAATTACCACGTTATGTTATATCCATTTCCGGCCAGCGTTATGTTTGATCTCATATCTTACTTTTCAATATTTTGCATGTTAACGAAAATTCATACACCGGCATGACAGTGTTAAATACATAAATATTAAATATACACGTACTCTCTCCATTTTTAAATTAATGTCGTGGTTGATTTTTTATATTAACTTTATCATTCGTTTTATTAAAAAATTAGTTCAAATATGTAAAATTTTAAGTTGTCATTCAGATAACTCTAATGATAAATCAAATTATAACAAAATATATAATATTTATCAAATTTTTTTAATAAGACGAGTGGTCAAAGTTGAGATTAAAAATAAACAACAACATTAATTTAAGAACGGAAGGAGTATGAATTACCCCAATAAAACACGCATTTGAAACATTGACGTGACATGTAAGGGGTGAGTAGGATGACATATTCCATGATTAGACGGCTTTCCTGGATTTGGATCACATGAAGTGGTGAACAAAATTCAGGGGAAACACTAGCTCGAATTTACATCCTTTTAGCCATTCGATTATACACCAATGGTTCAAATCTATTGCTACCGTACCGAGTAAACGCTAAAATTCTTCGTACAGTAATTCTAAACAGTTCTTTTGCTACAGTGCTAGCATGCCGTACTGTTGGCCCTCATGTTTTATTGTCCATATTGCTAGTCACCTGAATTTCCTTCAATACTGTTAAGGACCCCGTTGCAACTTTCCTTTCTCACAATATCACCCAGTGATCACCCTTCCCAAGGCTTCTTATGGAACTTGAAACGATGATTTTCAATAGAGATTCAAGCCAAATCCATCATGCACTCTGCTTCATTTCAATACAAATTAGGATAAGTTTACTTTACCCCCTCAACTATTGATGTTAGCTCACTTTATCTTCTCAACTATAAAATCAGATAATTTACACCAGCCGATCTATATAAAACCGTTTAGATAGCTCTTTAGAGTGGTTTTAGAGTTAGTTTTGCTTACGTGGCAGTACACATTGGTAATGACATGGTGCTATATCAATTTTTTATCACTTACTCGTGTTTGCACTTATCCTCAATGTACTTTTTATCATATTCTTCATAATATAAACCTCTTTCATACGTCTTCACATAATTACGGGCTTTCATCCCATGACACAGTCAAGTAATTTTTGTCAATAAAAAGTAAAATGTGTCAAAAGTTTTTTCTAAATTACTCTCATTTAATAACTGATATTTATTTCTTTTAGTGTAATACAACGCTAATGCGATTTGAGACATTTTAAAACTATCTTCCCATGTCACTGTTTATGTGAACTGCGACATAGTCAAAACCACTTTAGAGAGTTATTTAAACAGTTTTGAATAGTTTAGAGTGTCTGATTTTATAGTTGAGGGTGAAGAATTAATAGTTGAGGAGGTGAAGTAGACTTATTCTTTACAAATTATGAAACCTGAAAGAATAGCCCTCGATAAATTAAAAATTTGACAACAATAATTCAATAAATTTACAACTAGAAAACCCCAACTCTCATGAAAGAAAAACATGAACACTCACCTAGTAAATTGCGAAAGGGTCGCACGAATAACATGGACGAAGCTAGTAGGAGGCTAAAGAGGAACCCTCCTTATGCTTCATGTACACACATGCACATAAAACTGTTTGATGTCTATTTCAAGGTGTTGTATTGTGCTGAGATATTCGAGCTCGTTATATAAAACCTTTTATTCCTCTTATGATGATTTTAAGGTTACGTATCCAAAAATATGGTCTCAACTAATAATAGCAACACAATAATAGAAGATGAACAATGGAGTGTCATTTTATTTATTTCTTATTTTCTTTTCATGAGTTTCCGATTCATTCATTAGCTATATAGTCAATTTTCCATATCTCATGCTTTGGATAGAACTAACAACTTAAATACATAAAGCTTGATAGATTTCTTTGCCCATATAATTTCAGAGACAATAGTCAAAACGGACCTAAACAGAAGTATATATTTATATTCAAAATATGCTACTCCCTCTTCCTCTCTGTACGCCATTTCTTCGCGTTCCACGCTCAGCCGCTTCGCCTCTCTCCTCCAGCACCCCCTCCACCTCTCGAGCCACGCCCGCGCCATGCACATCACCACCACCATTAATCCCGGGCGAGCTTCTCCCCATGCACCTCCCGTTCCTCCGGGGCCTCATACCCAAATCGCAACATTTTGCCCCAAAATTTTCGGGATCCCGAGAACCCCAACTCTTTGGTCGATCGTCGCGTTTGATCCGTGCTCATTTCTCCGGTGGCTAACCTATTCCTCGTACTTTTTCGATGTCTTATGGAGTAAGCGTTTGAAATGAAGGAAGAGGACACCCGTGAGATATCCGACGCCTCGCCGCAAGCGCCTTGGGAGCACGGCGTCGACGACCTGTTCGACGACGCTTCGCTCGTTGACGATGTGTACATTCGCGATGGCGAGGAGGCGTCGGACATGGAGGTGAGCACGGCTTCCCCGATGTCCCCGTTGGAGCCGACCCCGACCCCGCGGCTGCGGCTGCGGAAGCGCCTTGCGCCGGTCGTGCTATCGGACGTGCCCGAGCAGGTGGTGCACGCCGTGGACGCGGTGATCATGGGCGGCGGTGTGGAGCGCCTCCGCGAGATGGTCTCCGAGGAGAACGGTGAGGTATCACATTTCGTCGTGGACGTGCTGATGGTCACGATGGGCGGCGTGAACGGCCTCGACGAGGGCGCGACGGACAGCACGGGAACGGCCACCAGGCCCCCGCCCAGTATCATGTCCAGCTCGCGCGCGGCCACGATCGCGGCCGAGCTCGTCCCCTACCTGCCCTGCGGCGTTGAGCCGTCGCCGCGCACTCGCATGGCCCGTGGCCTCCTCGCTTCCCTCAGCGCGTGCACCCGCAACCGCACCATGTGCTCAGCTTCGGGCCTCCTTGCCGTCCTTATCAGTTCTGCAGAGAAGCTGTTCGTCGGAATGAGTCAGAGCAGCAAGTGGGACGGAACGCCGCTTGTGCAATGTATTCAGGTACTAGGTGGGCACTCAGTCAGTGTCAAGGATTTGCATGCCTGGCTTCTTTTGATCAAGAAGGTGCTTGGTACGCCATGGGCGAAGCCGTTGACCATAGCATTGGAGAAGGCCATGGGGAGCAACGAGGCTAAAGGCCCAGCGGCTACATTTGAGTTTGATGGCGAGAGTTCTGGCTTGCTTGCCCCAGGCGATAGCAGGTGGCCATTCACAAATGGTTTTGGGTTTGCCACATGGATATACATAGAGTCCTTCTCGGGCTTGCTTGACACAGATATGGCCACTACAGCCATTGGAGGTGCTGCTGCACAGACATCTGGGAAGTCATCACCATCGGCTGCTGCCACATGCACACTTGCAGGAGAAGGGACAAATTATATGCCCCGGATTTTCAGTTTCCTCACTTCGGATAACCATGGCATCGAGGCCTATTTTCATGGCCAGTTTATAGTTGCCGAGAGTGGGACTGGCAATGGGAAGACGGCTTCCCTCCAATTTTCTTATGAATTCAAACCACAATGCTGGTACTTTGTTGGTCTGGAGCACACAAGCAAGCAATCTTTTCTTGGGAAGGCAGAGAGTGATTTGCGGTTGTATGTTGATGGTGAACTTCATGAAAGTTATCCATTTGAGCTCCCACACATCATGAAACCAATGGCATTTTGCTGCATCGGGACCAATCCGTCGCTAACTATTGCCGGGCTTCAGTTGCACCGGCGACAATGTCCATTATTTGCAGAAATGGGGCCTATCTATATCTTCATGGAACCTATCGGTCCAGAAAGAATGAGTAGACTAGCTTCTAGGGGAGGCGATGTACTTCCCAGCTTTGGCGGTGGTGCAGGTTTGCCTTGGAAAGCTACAAACAATCACATCAGGGAGATTGCGGAGGATAGCTATACACTTGACATTGAAATTGGAGGAAGCTTATATCTTCTTTATCATCCTAGCCTGCTCAGCGGTCGGTTTTGTCCTGATGCTTCACCTTCCTGTTCAACAGGTCTATGTTCTACTTAATATTTTTCTTTCTTTTGTTCAAAATGTTTGGTTTGCTGCATCCTTATAATTGATCGAATTATGAACACTTTTTAGTTTTTTTTTTTTGGAGGGGGAGCTTGATTATCAGTTTGTGGTTCAATGATAGTCCATCTACCATACTGTCGAAATAGCATAAATGTTTCAGAAGTAGGCTGTAAATTCTGAGACAATAATGTTACTTCACTTGGGATATTGTCTTTCACACCCTACATAAATCTGTATCCTGCAAGCTGTCATTAATCATGACTGTTGATTGAAAGGAAGTGTTACAATAACATGATGTTAAGTATTAAACCTTTTGTTTGTGAAAGGTTGTAGTGTCGACTACTACCTCTGCTACACCATACAATGATTGCAGACAAGTGCCTGGGCTGTTAGGAAGGCTATTTATTGTCTCCATTCTAAGTTGGTTCATAAGGATCGCTGCTGATACTATCTTACGTTAAATCTCAGGAACTCACCGACGGCCTGCTGAAGTTCTTGGGATGGTCCATGTTTCGTATCGCATGCGGCCAGCAGAATCGTTGTGGGCTTTGGCTCATGGAGGCCCAATGGCATTGCTCCCATTGACTGTTAGCAATGTTGAGATGGACAACCTGGAACCCATCCTCGGTGATTTATCATTGTCCCTTGCCACCGCCTCTCTTTCTGTTCCTATTTTCAGGATTATTTCCTTGGCCGTTCAACATCCAGGGAATAAGGACGAATTATGCCGCGCTCATGGACCAGAGCTTCTATCTCAAGTTTTGCACTATGTATTGGAAACACTATCTAAACTAGAAAGTGGAAAGAAAGAGATATTGAGTGACGAGGAACTTGTTACTGCAATTGTATCTTTGTGTTTATCTCAAAATAATCATCATGGCCAAAAAGTTCAGCTTTTTAGCACTTTGCTACTGGACCTAAAGATGTGGAGTTCATGCAACTATATTTTGCAGAAAAAACTTCTCTCTTCACTTGCGGATATGGTTTTTGCAGAATCCACTTGCATGCGTGATGCAAATGCGCTGCAAGTGCTTCTAGATGGATGCAGAAGGTGTTACTGGGTAATTCATGAAACAGATTCAATTGATACCTTCACATGTACTGGAGAAGAGAGACCTATAGAAAAAGTGAATTCTTTGGTTGATGAGCTTTTGGTTGTTATTGAACTGTTGATAGGAGCAGCGCCTTCTATGTTCGCATCTAATGATGTTCGTTGTTTGATTGGATTTGTTGTTGACTGTCCACAACCAAACCAGGTAATTAGGCTTAGCCTTGGCTGCCTAGCATAGCATTACTTACCCGATGCTATGCAGATCACTCTTGCAAAGTTTTGTCTACTCTTCTATTGTTAATCTACATGATATTTACTACACAGAACGGGAGCCCTGGCACAGTGGTAAAGCTATTGCCTTGTGACCATGAGGTCACGGGTTCGAGTCCTAGAAACTGCCTCTTGCAAAAATACATGGAAAGGCTGCCTACAGAAGACCCAAAGTGGTCGGACCCTTCCCCGGACCCTGCGCAAGCAGGAGCTACGTGCACTGGGCTGCCCTTTTTCATATAGTTATTACACATGAAAATATTTGACCATCTCATGCTTCAAGATTGAAGTTGCATACTTTGATTGAGTACTTTGTCATTCACACATTTGAGTGTTTCTTGCCAAAGCTTGTGCACATATATGGTTTAATAGCATAGAATATGTTTTCTTTTAGTTTATGATTTATGCACTTCCCTCATGCTTATAACATTGTATACCATTTTTAAGTGGCAAGTGGTCAAGGTATGATTACTGATGATTTGAAAAATGTGCTCTATTGACAGGTTGCTAGGGTTTTACTTCTCATCTACAGATTGATTGCGCACCCGAATGTTTCTAGAGCCCAGATATTTGCTCAGTCTTTCATTTCTCGTGGAGGAGTAGAAGCATTACTTGTTATTCTGCAGAGGGAGGCTAAATCTGGAGATACCAATATTTTCTACAGTTATAATGTAGCAGAAAACGCTGCTTTGTGGAATGGATATCTTAACTCCGCTAATATGTGTTTGGACTTAACAGCTACTAGCAGTGAAGCATTCTTTAAGGATCATGGGATTCAATCAGTGGAGCATCATGAACCGACTTCTCATGAAGTCAGCACTGAAGTTGAGTCTACTAGCAAATGGTGCCTATTAAAGAGTCAGGTCCTAAAGAATTTTGGTGGCATTCAAGTCCAACATATCTCTGACAATGTCAATAATAACATATACAATATTGATAATGATGATGGAGTTCTTGTTGGGATAGTTCATATTTTGGGTGCTCTATTTGCGTCAGGTCACCTGACTGTTGCCTCACCTACTGCGAGACCAAAGCTGCCAAGTGGTTTTCTGACTACCTCTAATGGAGAAGGAAACACCATGTTTGAAGACAGAGTGTCTTTATTGCTCTTTGCATTGCAGAAAGCTTTCCAAGCAGCCCCAAGAAGGCTTATGACAAGAAATGTCTACAGGGCTTTAATTTCTTCAGCGGTATGGTGTTTTTTTTTCAGGTGCCTTACGGGTAGAAGATATCTGACATGTTTTCAACACTGCACTAGTGGGTCCATTCAGTTGCAATTTTTGTCCTCTTGGATTATGTTATCACTTGTCAATCCTCTTCGAAATACTTGAATAAGTAAAACATTCAAGTAACCTTTTTTAATCTATGATTTCAGATCAAAGTTGTAGGTTATTTGATTCTGCTTGACAATATACAATTCATTTAACATTTGATACAGCTGCAATTAATTTGGAATTCCTAAACTCATTTTTGTGTTTTTGAATGCAGGTAGATGCCTCATCGTCAAGTGATAGCTTAAAAAACTTAAATGATTCTGGTTGTGTTCTTAAACACATTCAACTTTTGTTAGTCTTGGTCCGTTCTCTTCCATATGCATCACGGGCATTCCAAGCTTGTGCGATTCAGGTATAGTTACAGTTTTTTAGCAATGTAAAGCAAGGTAAAACCCCACTGGTTTCTTTGCATTAATATCTTGATTCTATCACAGAGAATAAGCTTGCAAGTCATTCTGTTATTTTTTTTTTTGTTCTTTCCATTGATATACATTGGGCCACTTATCAGTATCTATATTATACAATCCTAGACTAAGGGCCTCTTTTTTTCAGCTTTTCAGCTGGTTTTTCCAGCTGAAAAGCTGAAAACCAAGAAGCTAAAACAAACAAGGTTATGAAAATCTCACTTTTGGAATGCTGAAAAGCTAGCTTTTAGAGAAATGAACTAAAAGCTGAAAAGCTCACAGAGGGCTGCTTTTTTTGGGTTTTAGTGTGCAGAAAAGCTAAAAGTATATTACAAAAACCAACATCTAAATTTCATCAGCCAGCTTTTCAACTAGCCACCAGCCAGCTTTTCCAGAAGTTCAAAAGCTACTGCTCAAAGAAAGAGGACCTAAGAGTCCAGTATGACAGCTACCTGTAACACAAACTATTACACTACTCTGCTAAACAGGGTGGTACAAAATGTTAGCGCATCTTAAAGTTTAGATGCAATTTTTCTTTGTGATGGAGGCGTACTCAATCTGTTAAAGTAGATGCAAATATGGATGCCATTGATTCTGCTGTGTCCTCTTGACTAAATATATTAACTACGTATACTGAAACTTTTGACTACATATATTTAACAAACTATACTAAAATTTCTTTAGTTCCTTATCAGCTATGCCATTGGAATCATAACACTAGAAAATAATCTGCAGCAGGTTTCATACCATATAACCACATCGTTAATTTAATGTACTGCCATCTACACTGCTATGGCCTTCAATCATTCACTGGTTGCATTGGTTGATTAATTTTGTAGTTCAAGCAGTCCAATGTGTATGCTTAGCCTTATTTTTTGTTTCCAAAACTTGCTTGGATAATATCCCTTTTCTTCTCACATTGATTTACCACTCTCCATGTAATTCGCCAAATGTTTTGGGCATTTATGATACCATTTACATTTTTTCTTTCAGGATCTTCTATTTTTGGTTCGCAGTCAGCCCAAGAATAGAAGTACATTGACTTCCATCAGGGAATGGCCCGAATGGATATTGGAAGTTCTAATTTCTAATCATGAGGTAATATTTTCTGGGATGACTGTCCCAAGCATTTTGTAATGATAATTTATGAAGTGGTGGCTGTTTTGTTCTCTATCTTGGCCTCTTCTTTTTCCCTGCTTGTAGATTCTAATACATAAAATTGATATATAGATGGGGGATAATGAAGATTCAGATGGCAGAAGTATGTCTGAGATTGAAGACCTTATACACAGTTTTTTAGTAATTATATTGAAACATTCAATGCAACAAAAGGATGGGTGGATGGTGAGCTTGCTCTTTTCTCATGTCTTCATTAGGACGCCAATGTACATCATATGTTATGAACATTCTTTTTGTTGTGTCCTCTTGCTTGGGATTGATCCCTTGCCAGACTTATTATTATTAGCAAGGATATTGGTTGTTTTCTTGGATACTGGTTATAGCTTTTATTAGCGATATATTTCTGTTGTTAATAGCTAGACTCTATTTTATCTTTCTTGTAATGTCCCCATTGTATAAGGGTCCATGTGCATATTGTACCACCACCTGTGCTTTATACTCTGTAACGTTTTAATATTTCAGGATGTAGAGGCAACAATACATTGTGCAGAATGGCTTTCAACGGTTGGGGGATCTAGCACAGGTGACCAAAGAATTAGGTAAACAATTAGCAGTGATGCTCCAATTTCAATTCGTTGTGTTAATCACATATTTTCTTCTCATTTTTCATCAACCTGCCCTTTTTCTTACATTGTCTAGCCTTGTAGCTTCAAGCATGGTTTTTGTATTCCAATACTTGTATAGCAATATGTATTACTTCCACTTGTAATCTCTTGTTCTATTTGTTCTTTTAAGGCGTGAAGAATCATTACCAATTTTTAAAAGGAGGTTACTGGGTGATCTGCTTAATTTTGCTGCCCAGAGGCTTCAAGTTCAGGTACATACCACTTATTTGCAATGTTTTCCGTACGTAGAATTGGAACTTTATTTTGCAATAATGTTCAACCAACATGGAATGTGTCTTCTATATTTCCTCTTTTTTTCTCCTGAAAACAGGAAGGGAATCTCCTACTGTACTTTTAGCTCATGAAATCTTTATAGATGTTTTTGTCCCTGCTTGAGTAGAATGCTGGCAAAACAGGAGATAATTAGTCTGGATAGGATCATAATTTTCTTTATGTATCACAGCCTTGCCTTATTTGTTAGCAGTGCTGGTTCAATTAAGGTATTATTTATTATAGTTCTAAGGGCTAGGACCAGCAGTTGGAGCTGTCGTAAATTTGTAGACCTTCGGTAACATCACCCCCTGGATTAAGTTTCTGTTTATGAATGAGCTTATGATTACCAACTCACGTAGAATATAAGCATGTCCCTAAATTAATATCAGATTATAATTTAAGCATTCGTTCAATTGAGTCTTGGAACATTGTGATTTTTTTTTCTCTTAAGGAATAACATTGTAACATTCGCATTGAAAGCTCCTTTTACCTTGCTGTTGTTGTAGTTGTACCATTGCAGTAGCAATTCAATATCTTGGCATTTTATCATGTTTTTTTTCTTACCATAACAGTAGGGATGCCCCCTAGTGTTTTTGTTTTCTTTCTATTTCTGATTAGTAATAAGTATGTACTGCAAGGGCTACCAAGGCCGTATGCCTTGAAGAAGCTCACAAACAAAAACTATGGGATATTACTCAGCCATCATTGGTCACATTGCTAAGGACAGATTGTTTCCCTATGTTTCCCTCTGCCAAACTTAATGTTTCTCATAATCATAATGCAGTGATCGGCACTTATCCTTTTATGCACAGAATTCCAGTTGATTACTTTTGAGTTCAGTGCTACATTGCAAATGGTGGTCTTAAGTTACATATCATGCAGCTACTTGTTTTTCAGTTTTGTTACTTTTTTAAATGATGTTCTTTTCTTATTATTCTGATTTTTTTTCTGCAGCAGACTGAAGGCAGCGCTGCTGCTGCAGCTGGTGGCGCAGCAGAGGGTTTGATTCCTAAAGAAACAAAACTACAAGCAGAGAAAGCTGCCTTGGCTGAGAATGCAATCGTTCTTCTGATGTTTGTAGAAGATCATCTGAGGTCACGGAGTCAACAGTTCTTCATGTCCTGCTCAGTCGATAATGCGGCATCACCTGCATCAATGACTTCCTCAGCTGCCAGTAGGTCAAATTCACTGAGCAAAACTGGCAGTGAGCATTTGGAAGCTGGAGGCTCAAGGCAGAGTTTGTCAAGTGACGCTGGTGGTCTTCCAATTGATGTATGCATATATAGAATGGCCTTTCTCATAATTTAAGTTTCGACAACCGAGCTCAATTTTTCATTTTCTTGCATGTGTTGTCAAATTTTTTCTATATACAATTGGTGAATTTTCTAGACGACACATTTTGTTGTTGCTAATGATCTTCAGAAGAATTGTGGTATTGTTTTAGAAATTAGAGGAGATTATTGATGATTGGAAGTTTATCTTATGGAATTGTTGTTTTCTTTTGAAAAAAAAATAGGTTCTTGCTTCTACAGCAGATACAGATGGGCAGATATCTGCTGAGATGCTGGAACGTGTAACAGCAGCCGCAGCAGCTGAGCCTTATGGATCAGTCAGACATGCATTTGTCTCCTACGGGAGTTGTATTTCAGATCTTTCGGAAGGATGGAAATACAGAAGCCGATTATGGTATGGTGTATGTGTTCCTCCAAAGTCCAATGTCTTTGGTGGTGGGGGAAGTGGTTGGGTATCATGGAAATCTGTTCTAGAGAAGGACTCCAACGGGGACTGGATTGAACATCAGTTAGTGAAGAAATCAGTTGCAATGCTGCAGGCACTTCTGTTAGATTCTGGACTCGGGGGTTGCTTTTCTGTTGGAGTTGGATCTGGTCCTAACGTGGGTGTTATGGGTGCACTTAATCAGTTGTTAGATAGTGAGCAACCATTTTTTTGCATGCTACGGTTAATTCTTGTTTCAATGAGGGAGGATGACAATGGGGAAGATGACAATTTCATGAGAAACATTAGCATGAAAAATGTTATTTCAGAAGGATTAGGCTATCAAACTGGAAGCATGATAGCACTTCCTGCAAATTCTTGCGAGTCTATCAGAAAACGGTCGGCTGCACTTCTATGGAGGTACACCCCCATTTGATATCATGTGACAGGCTTATCATATACATGAAAGGGATTTTATCTATAAGTCAAAATTTTGTGCTATTTAGAGTGATGTTCATATTTAAAAGTTTACTCCTGGGAAATATCCTTAGCTGGTTACATAGTTGATATCTTGAAATTGGAGAAGTGTGTCCAATGTGAAGCTTACAACTCCTTGGGTCAATTTCACCTATATGATTTTCCAAATCACATGATCTTTAAAATAGTTAGATAAAGTGAGAATGGATAATAGACTGATGTTATTGTATTAGATCATGACCCATTTCTTAGTGTCACTTCATTATTCAAGAGTAATTTCCTATCAATTAGTATCTCATTTTGTTTTGCTTTCCCATATATCTTCACTGATATTTTAATATCCTCCTCTTTTACAGAGTGCTCGGTCCCATTCTAAATCTGCCAGTGTCTGAATCTAAGAGACAGAGAGTTCTGGTGGCCTCTTCTATTCTTTATTCAGAGGCAAGTCTGTCACTGCCATCGAAAAATATTATCTGCATCTGATGACAAACCTGTGTCCACTGCTATCCTTCCAGCACATGATGTCACAGATGTCCCATCAATCACATTACTCAATGCTATCCTGAAACACAAGATGTTTTGTACACATATCTAAACTTCTAAAGCATCACTCATGTATTTGAATTTGATGCTTAAAGCTACCGTCAGCATTTTGTGATTGTATTTGCCTTCGCTCTCAAGAAGAAAATCAGGCTACTCTTAGTACCTTTGATTTTTAATCTGCAAATGCAGCCAGCCACATCACCTGCTGACCTGTCATCAAAACTGCGATAGTTGGCAAAACCAGGTTGGGCAGGTGATTAAAGGTGAAAATTGACCTGGTTTACAAAACAGGTGGGGTTAAATAGACCAAATCAAAGGTTAGGGGGTTATTTGGACAGTGGTCAAAGGTGGGGGTAGTGATTTGGACTTTTTCCTAATTAATAATAATACTAGTCTTTACCATGAAATACCATTTTGTCAGCTTGCATTTTAGAAGGTCGATGTAAAAGGTTTTCTATATTAGGCTTAATGCATAAGATACCACTTTGGTATTTATTTGTACTTTTTTTTTTGGTTTTAAGCAGCTAGAGAAAAAAATTATATTTGGTTTACTCACAGAATTTATGCTATCATAACAGTTATGGCATGCTGTAAGTAGTGACAGAAAACCATTAAGGAAAAAGTATGTTGGATTGATCATGCCACCATTTGTAGCAGTCCTGAAAAGATATCGCTCTATTTTGGCTGGTATTCATGAGCTTACATCTTCGGATATGCAAAATCCGCTACTTGTTGATGATTGGGCTTCGGCAACAGACGCGTTACCTATTGAGGTAAAATTTGATTTGTTATAAGCAAACATCTGAGTCCAAATTCTGTTGTGAGTCGAACACCGGCACATGCTGCTATTTTTTTTTTCTCGAACATGCAGGAGTTGCATATCATTGCATTAATATGAAAAGGGTTTAGCCTAGTAGTTAAGGTTCCTCGGTAGCACCCTTCAGGTCCTAGGTTCGACTCCGTGTGGGAGCGAATTTTAGGCTGAAGGGTCTGTCCCACACCAAAGCACATGTTTGAGGCCCGACCCAAGCTCACACGGGCAACGGTTTCACTGTGTAAGGGTTCGGAGATTTTCTTGATCTGCATGAGATCTCTTATTCTTAATGCAATACCATGGGGGTGGTCTTACCCCTGCAGGTCGAGCTTTTTATCATTGCATTAATAGAAGAGACTGCAACACACACACACCCCCAAGTTGTGCAAAGCCAGATTTTGTTATCCATGTTTTTATATAGTGACAACTGAGTCTTCCTAGTGCTGGTATTCATATTGTTTTAATGACTATTGTTGATATCATACACTAAAGTTTCTATGAGGTTATGTATCCATTTTTTCTGGTTTTAGTGTTTTTTTTTCTAATCTTATTATAGCTTTTAGAAATGATTGTTTCACCACAAAGAATTCCTAATACAGCATAGATCTCAAACAAATTATTATTACTTGTTTGTCTATTTGTCTACTAATTAGCCCCCACCCCCACACCGCGCACATCAGATGTCTTTTGTCTATAATATGCGATGGGACATTCTAGCTATATTTTCTACCTGTTCATGGTGATATTTTTGTTCTATATTTTGAACAGGCTGGTATTTCAATGATATCCCCTTGCTGGGCTGCTGCTTTTGCTTCTCCACCAGTTGCAATGGCATTAGCCATGATTGCTGCCAGTGCCTCTGGAACAGAGACAATAGTACTAACAACTAATAAGCTGCGCAGACGCGATACATCGTTGCTTGAGCGTAGATCAGCTAAATTGCATACATTCTCAAGTTTTCAGAAGCCAACTGATATTACTCCAAATCTGCCTACATCTGCACCAAAGGACAAAGCAGCTGCAAAAGCTGTGGCCTTGGCTGCTGCTCGTGATCTTGAGCGCACTGCTAAGATTGGTTCAAGAAGGGGTCTTAGTGCTGTCGCAATGGCAACTTCAGGACAAAGGAGGGCAGCTGGTGATACCGAGCGAGCCCAGAGGTGGAATACATCAGAAGCTATGGGTGCTGCGTGGATGGAGTGTCTACAGTCTGCTGATTCAAAGTCGGTATCAGGAAGAGATTTTTCTGCCCTTTCGTACAAATATGTTGCACTTCTTATTTCCAGTTTTGCTTTGGCACGGAACTTGCAGCGTGTTGAGGTATGCTCCAATGAAATGTAATACTTTTCCTCCTGATATTTTTCTGGAAAAAATGTTACATGCCATTAATTCAACTTTTTGGAGATGCAGATGGAGAGACGGACACAGGTTGATATATTAAACCGTCGTTGCATGTCTATTGGATACCGTGCGTGGAGAAATCTTCTTCACTGCTTAATAGAGACAAGTAGACTCTATGGACCTTTTGGAGAACTTCTGTCTACCCCAGATAGTGTACATTTCCTGATCTCTTAATTTACTCTTCTCTTTCATATTGCACTATTAGTATTAAAAATAACTTTCACTACTCATAATGTTTTAATAACAAAAGAAGAGCATTTAACAATAAGGTTAGTCATGTTTCTTTTCTTATCGATGTCCCTTTGTCCCTTTCTATTTTTTGCACAGATTTTCTGGAAGTTAGATTCAACTGAAAGCTCATTAAGAATGAGAAGATATACGAAAAGGAACTATAATGGGTTGAATCACTTGGCTGCAGTTGCTAATTATGAGGAGCAGAGGTTTCTATGTGACGATGCAGAATTCAATGCATGCCACAGAGAAGATGGTGACTCTTCACTTGCAAATATTCTTTCAACAAGTTCTTTGATTACAGTGGCTGATGCACTGTTAGTACATGGAGGACATGAAGATACTGCACAGACAGAAGCCAAAAATATTTGCAGTGGTGCAGAGGACCAACTAACAAGTTCATCGCTACCTGATCCATTTTTTACTGGATCAGTAGATTCTAGAAGCTCTGATTTTTCTGGTGTTCACAATTTGATTAGATCCTCAGTGGTTGCTTCTGGTTATAATCCTAGTGAAGGTGATGAGAGAATTATTGTTGAACTTCCTTCATTGATCGTTCGACCATTAAAGGTTGCACGAGGAACCTTCCAAGTAAGTGCATTCTACGTGCTTTTGCTTATACAACTTCACTTGGTGTGTATTCGAAAGTAGCCAAAAGAATTTTCTGACCGGTATGGCTTCTCCTTCATGATTGTGGCATTTATTTAAAATCTAGTATGATGTCAATAGAGCTACTATTACATGGCTATAATGCTTCTTCTGCGTCAGCGGAGTTAGAAATCTATTCATGGTTATTTTGGCAGTGATCACACTCTTATGATATTATCAATCTAAATTTATTGATTGATGTAATTATTTAGCTCTGTCATATCAGCTAATAGTGTGATTAGTATTAAGACCTCTTTCTCTTATATTTTATATCCTTTCATGCTACTGTTCTTCTTTATCTCTTAATCCAGTATGCTAATGAATATCTTAAACCCTAGTGTGTGCACGATTTTTTTCACAGGTCACATCAAAGAGGATTAATTTTATAGTTGATGAAAATATGAGTGGCAGTTACATGGATGCTGCTGCGTCTACTAGTGGCCAATATGATCAGCAAGATAAAGATAGGAGCTGGCTGTTATCTTCACTTCATCAGGTTTATAGTAGAAGGTAAATAGTTCTTTTCTTTTCCTGTATATTTTGGTGTTTGTACCTTATGATTTTCTAAGATGAAAGATGCAATTTGCTGAGGTATTTTCAGTTTTTTCATCATCTGATGTCTACTCATACATCTTTGTATTAGGAATAAAAAATAACTAGTCTGTCCTTATGTGTCACACTGATTGCAGATACTTACTACGTCGAAGTGCCTTGGAATTATTTATGGTAGATAGGTCAAATTTCCTATTTGATTTCGAGGTACATTCTTGATTAGACTCTACTCCGCATTGTTTGAACCTTTTGCATGTTACAAACAATAACCTTTGTGGAGCTATATCTGAATTTTAACTAGGATACAGAGGCGCGCACACATGCTTATCGGGCCATCATTCATACCAAACCTCCTTATTTGAAAGACATTTTTCTTGCTACCCAAGTAAGTGTTTTGTGTGTTCTGCAAATGAGTGCTCTCTTAGTTCTTAAAGAGCCACTAGTCTAATTTATTTTTGTTCTAGAGACCCGAGCAAATCCTTAAGCAAACACTGTTAATGGAGCGCTGGGCTAAATGGGAGGTACATGAATACAATTACACAGTGCTACATAAGAACAGCTTTTTTTTTTTAAAAAAAAAAAAAGACGTAAACTGTTAAGTATCAAGATCTGAGTATATTTGGCTTATGCAGATTAGCAATTTTGAGTACTTAATGGAACTGAACACTCTCGCTGGCCGCAGTTACAATGATATTACTCAGGTATTTTTCGCTACACTATTTTCATTTTGAATGTAGTAAGCTCGCTTCTTTATATTTTACCTTTTTCCCTGCAGTATCCTGTTTTTCCATGGGTAATAGCAAATTACCAGTCCAAAGTCTTGGATCTGGAGTGCCCTTCCACATACCGAGACCTTTCGAAAGTAAATTAAGCACCTCTCTTTTTCAATATTCTGGCTGCCTTTTGCACTAGTAACCTTTTTTCCATCCATTTCAATTCTAATACTAGATGATAAATTCTTATGCAGCCAATCGGTGCACTAAATCCTGCACGGCTGGAGAAATTCCAAGACCGCTACGCCAATTTTAAGGATCCATTTATACCAAAATTTCATTACAGCTCACATTACTCCAATCCTGGCACGGTACATCCTTTTGATATTTGTATGATTGAGTTTTGGTTCAGCAGTTTCCTTGTTCCTTTCTTGAACTAGGATACATTTTTCTACTCCTTCCGTCCCCAATTACTTGTCATCTTAGAGTTCACAAGTTTTCCCTATTTACTTGTCATCCTCGCTTCCCAATACACCTCTATTCCTAATACATTCATATCTCTATCTCTCTCCTCGTTTTTGGTACATCCCACTTTTTCACCCTCCTTAATTCCTGTGTCCACACCCAGGATGACATGTAAAAGGGGACGCATGGAGGTATCATTTACTGCTCCTCAATGTCGAACCTTCTTTTGTGCGACTATTTCTACTTATCAATGAAAAACAACCTTGATTCCTCCTAGGTTGTGTCTTTTTTTAGAACCAACCTCCCTCATTTGATTTGCATGGCCTAACATGTCATTTGTACATTAATGTTATGTATATCGCAGGTATCATATTATCTTAGCCGGATAGATCCTTTTACTACAATCTCTGCTCAGCTGCAAGGTCCAAAGTTTAACCATGATGATTGCACGTTCTCTGATGTCACCAGAACGTGGAACGGTGTGCTTGAAGGCATGAATGATGTAAAAGAGCTGGTATGTTTCAGTGAAAAATGGGCTGTCAATGTATTTTTTTCATCGAATACTGGCATTTTTGGTACTGAATTCTAACCGAAATATGTGCTGGAATCTGATCTGTGATTATTTATCTAGGTTCCAGAAATGTTTTACCTTCCTGAGGTATTTACGAGTGTGAATGCTTGCAGAAGAGGTCAGTATCTTTTTGCAAGGTATTTACATACTGCAGTGAAATGAAAACTATTTTGAGAATATTATTGTAGGCCCTGTAATATTGCCTCATTGGGCTGAGAACCCTGCTGACTTCATACATAAACATCGGAAAGCTCTTGAGAGTGATCATGTCTCCGCTCATTTACATGAATGGATAGATCTGATATTTGGGTATGTTATTTACTATCCTTTCGCCACTTGTGGCAAGATTGGTCTTTCTATATAATCTTTGATAATGTATATATGTTTGAAATACCATCAGTATTCTCCCATCTATTTTAAACATCTAATTCAATCATCTTATCTTTTGTTTTCTGTCAGAACTGACCTAGATTATTTGTATTGAATTTATCGGACATCAATCAATTACCCTGTCAGGGTCAAAAGAAGTAACAGCCCCATCTATGAAATGTTTAGAAATATTTTACTACATTCAAAAAAATTGACGCACATGGTAAAAGTCGTAGAGGCAAATTTGGTGTTGTGATGTTGTTGGGCTCAAGTCTGAGAAGTGATACTTGGTTTCTCCGATTTATGTGACCTAAATAGGCCATGGTGCTTCTTTCGTGTCTCTGTTATGGCAAAAGGATCTTTGAAATATAATCTAAGTATAGGAAAGGCTATATCAAATATTTATGGGATCAAAAAATTCATTGGCTCTTCTAAGAGGCTTGTGTTGATAGTCTTTTTCTTTTAACATTTCTACTGCTCTCCTTTTGGTTACTGAATGCATTTACTTGTTCAGATATAAACAAAGAGGTAAAGAAGCAGTGATAGCTAACAATGTCTTTCCTCACGTGACATATGAAGGAATGGTGGATGTTGACAAAATCACTGACCCGGTAAGTACTAAGCGTTTAAGGTTTTTTGTAACTAATCTTGATATTCATTATTTACTGGAATTCATGAAGGTGGAACGGCAAGCTACACAAAATCAAATATCTTATTTTGGACAGACACCTTCTCAATTGCTGACAGTTCCACACATTAGGAGAAGGCCATTGGCAGATATTTTACAGTGGCAGGTATCTTTTACAATTAATAAAAGTTCATCATTATTTATCCTTATTTTATACACATTCTTGTACATGTAATGCTACCATACAAGTAAGTATGAAAGCATTGATATCTTAGAATGAGGGGCTAGCCTATAGACACCACTCTGGTTTTTCAATTTGTTGCACTATTGCATGGATACTAAACTTTGTATTTCTTTTTTTTTTTGTAGACTATATTCCGGAACCCAAGTGAAGTTACACCTTATGTGCTTCCTAGTCCAAATCACTGCAACATCCCTGCTAGTGCTCTGCTTGTATCAGATGACTGTATTGTAGTCATAGATGCTAATATACCCGCAGTACATGTGGCATTGCACCACTGGCAGCCAAACACTCCAGACGGCCTAGGAGCACCCTTTCTGTTTCATCACGGTAGAAATGCTATAAATTCAAGTGATGGTGCGATATTTCGCATGTTTAAAGGATCTACAGGTTCTGCAGAAGACTATCATTTCCCAAGGGCTATAGCTTTTGCTGCTTCTCAAATCCAGAATTCAACAGCTGTTGTTGTCACATGTGACAAAGAGGTTTTAACTGGTAATGTTTCATTGCATTCCTCCTATTTTCTCCCTTCAGTGAGACTTGGAAAATCTAGTATTTTCATTATCTTTACCATTTTCGCTTATTTTCTCCTACTAGTCCCTCTAGATTTTTGTCAACCAACAGTTTTCCTTGTACTGGCTTCCTTTCAAAGTTGTATTTCCTGAATAAAATGCAATGTTTTTTTGTGTTCTTTTAATTTGTTAGTTGTATTTCTTGTATGATGTTATATAAATGTTCTGATGCTCTATCTTTTTTTTTTTCTTCTATAGGCAGGCATGCAGATAACTCTGTGAAGTTGATCTCCCCGGATGGAGCAAGGACTATTGAAACTGCATATGGTCATCTTGCGCCTGTGACCTGTCTTGCACTGTCTGCAGATAGCAATTATCTTGTTACTGGGTCTCTTGACACAACAATTATACTTTGGAGGATGCTTCTGTTGGGCTCATCACATCAGAAAAATGCTCCAGAACCTCCACCAACAACACCAACAACACCAAGAACGCCAACAACACCAATTAGTCCTCAACCTACTAGTAGTAATCCAAGAAAAATTTTAGAAACTTGCAGCAGACGGCGAATTGAAGGTCCTATGCATGTACTAAGAGGTCATTTTGGAGAAATAACTTGCTGTTCTGTTAGTTCTGACTTGGGAATTGTTGCTTCATCATCACATGCGTCTGGAATCCTACTACATTCATTAAGGACTGGTCGGCTCATAAGGAAGCTCAGTTTGCAGGAAGCGCATTCCATTTGCTTATCTTCTCAAGGCATTGTGTTGATTTGGAATGAATCTGAGAAAAGATTATCTACCTTCACTGTTAACGGAGTCCCTGTTGCTACCTCAGTTCTGTCACCTTCCTCTGGACGAGTTAGTTGCATTGAGATTTCTACAGATGGAAAATTTGCTGTGATTGGAACTTGTTTGGTTAGCAACAACCGTGGCGGCTGCACTGCTACAAATGACGAATTTGAGCTTGACAAACCCGATGGAGGTGAGGCTGTACAAAAATCAAATGTGACGCGGCTATCTGTTCATGCACCATCCATCTGCGTTCTTGATCTATACAAACTTGAGGTGAATGCTGAATGTTTTTGGCTACTGTTATATGTTGTTCGTCCTGATTTCATGCCAACACAACTCATACAGAACTAATTTTGTACGTCCAGATAATCCATACGTTGAAGCTGGGGCAAGGGCAGGACGTCACAGCACTTGCGCTAGACAAAGAGAACACTAGTCTTCTGATTTCAACGGCTGATAAGCAGTTAATAGTCTTCACGGTTCCTCCTGCAAGTGCCCCAAGTGTGTTATAAATTATCAAGAATTCTTTCGGGCCTTCACTGAAAGTGCGATAGAGATCATCACAAGTTGTCTTCACGTCTCCATTGGCAGGTTGCCGTTTCTACAGCTTGAAGTAATTCCGACGTATTTTACCCGATAAGAAATCAAGGGTGGCGGATCAAATTTTGCATGAAGATGAGCCTATCGAACCTTGTGCTTACCGTCGCTGACGCGCTGCTAGAGGCTCCAGTTGATTCTGCAGGAAGAGAGATGCAGCACGGAGATTGGAAAGATGGTCATATGTATTTCGGGGAGGTGCTGCAACGCGGTCCCGTGGTGGTCGTCAGTCATAGAAATAGAACGTCTAAATGTAATTGCTCGCTCGTATGTCCTGTATAGAAGTGGTGTCATGGAAGTTAAAAGAAATTAAAAATTTTGAGCGGGTGATAAGAAACTTGTAGTTTTCTTATGGGTGATAAAGAACTTAGTACCCTTTATAAAAATGATGGTAGTAATATGTGCATGACAAGAATTAACTCACGGCACATGTACTCGTGTGTGTTTTCTAGTGAAATTATACTTTCTTCATCCATGTTTTTTATTTTTTTAAATCAAAATTTGACCATTCATTATATTAAATAAAATCACGAAAGCACAAAAATAAATGTCAAATTTAAAGTATTTCTACTAATAAATTATTTTATAATAAAATAATTTATATATTTTTTATTTTTTTAATAAAATAGATAGTCAAAGATAGGTGTTTGAAAATTTTAAAAAATATTTATATTGAAACGGAATGAGTAGAAATTTCACACTATGTAACCTCCTATATATAGTGGTTTCTCTTAAACAGAAAAACAGGTGTACAGGTTCTGGTTTCCTTTGGAACGCGGGTAGGCCGGTAGGACCGGGAGGGCCCCGGAAGCAGCTGGGAACTGGGAAGAACCAAAGAGGCGGAGAACTTGGTCACGCTGCGATCTGCATCCACTGCCCGACCCGGCTGGCCGAGCGCGCCGTGAGCTTCTGAAATTTCTCCGGTTTCCTGATCCCCCAAAGGAAAGCCACCGCCGCGGTGCTTCAGGGCCCTGTCCCAAGCATTGCACCCACTCTCTCACTCTCTATCGGACGCCTTCGCTTCTATCGGAGGTAATCGATAGGGCCGATACAATCTTTTATCTTATTCCCCCTTGTGGGAAGTGGGTTTCTTGTATTGTATTGTATGCTTGGTTGCCGTCATTGGGACAGTATGTGGAGGCTCTATATTTAGCTTGCAAGTTCTAGGCTCACGTAAGGAAGTTCCAAATTTGCTATCTGAAAGGAACAATCCAAATCAACTGAATCCGTAAATCAAAATCACCCTTGTAGTGATAGCGCCTCCTTAATCCTAGATGACTGATAAAGAGTTGTCTTCAATTACTTGTTTCAGCTTGTAACTTCGTCATGAAAAATAAGAGTAGCCTTTGGCTACTACAGGTATATTCAATTTTTTTTCTTACCTGCTTGTAACAAACTGTCTGCAATTCTAGAGATACTTATGTATATACATCTATATTTTCTCTTAGGCTTGCAAATTTACCAACTTGCTTGCGGCAAACTATCTGATTATTTTTGTTGCACTGGAGTGTAGAATTTGTCTTATATGTATATACGTTGACATTTGCTAGTTAGGTGCCTATTTTTTCCTCAAACATATGTAGTACCTTGTTAATGCATAAATTCTGATGTTCTTTTTGCATTTGGCTTCTGTAGATGGCATCTGGTCAAGTATTGCAGTGATGTTAACTGTCTGGCATCGAAGATGGAGTTAGCGCTGCAGCTGAAACTGAATTCTGTTTCGCTGTTGTGTTCCAGTTGAACAAAAAATAATAATATGCATAGCACAAAACCTCCTGGGATTCGTCTTTTTGAGTGTGTCTACAGGAACCCTCCATCCATCCGATCATGCCAGGCCCTTGTCTTGATTTTAACATTTGTTTCTTATGCTAGCTACCACGCGTCAAGGAAAACTACCAGTGTTGTTAAAGGTGTTCTTGATCCAAAGTCATCAAACCTAGGATTTCTGCACTGGCCCAGATTCTTATATGTTTCTAAATGGCATAGTGCAGACAAGCAAAAAGTGCTTAATGGTGGTTGGGCACCATTTGATTCTAGAGAAGGCACTGCATTGCTTGGGGACATTGATTTGGCCTTTCTTTCTATATATGCGATCGCTATGTTCTTTGTCGGTCACATTGGTGACAGAGTGGATCTCAGGATCCTTCTGACTGTCGGAATGGTAGGTACTGGTTTGTTCACAGCTGCTTTTGGAGCTGGATACTGGCTTGATATACACAGCTTCTACTACTACTTGGGAATTCAGTTGATAGCTGGCCTTTTTCAGTCAACTGGGTGGCCGTCAGTGGTAGCAGTTGTTGCTAATTGGTTTGGAAAGACGAGGAGGGGCTTAATCATGGGAATTTGGAATGCTCATACGTCAGTAGGGAATATTTCAGGTTCGCTTATTGCAGCTGCAATGCTGAAGTTTGGGTGGGGATGGTCATTTGTTGTTCCTGGTATTATGATCGCATTTGTTGGGCTCATAGTGTTTCTATTCTTGCCTGCCGGTCCTGAAGCCATTGGAACTGAGGATGACCATTTAGATGAATCCTGTGAGAATGGAATAGTCACTCCTTTGTTGGACGGATCGGCAGATGCAGCAGAAAAGGCTGTGGGATTTGTTGAGGCGTTGAGAATTCCAGGAGTTGTGACATTTGCGCTCTGCCTGTTTTTCTGCAAACTAGTCGCTTACACCTTCCTTTACTGGCTTCCTTTCTATATTAGCCACACAGGTAAGTAATCATGCAATCTGTGGTTATTTTTTTCTTGCCAGAAGAGTGTCTATTGTTTTGTTTTACTGCCTGAAAAACATTTGTGCTCTGACCTTTAATGAAACCATGAGCAGAAACTACTATGGTGTAGTAATACAGTAGGATCCATGCCCACAAGCGATCTGGTTTTACAACTACAAACTATAGTCCGCTATACATTTTCTTTTTCTGAATCATTGTGATTGACACAGAAACATGGTAGTCATTCAATATGAGGCCACTAGTCGAGAATATATATGTATGCACATATGTGAGAAAATTACAGAAAATCCCCTATACAATGGAGAAAAATAGAGAAATGTACATATACATATATTAAGTCTGAACTTGGTGACATAATATTGACAGCTAT
>BCLG01000176.1:143689-164387 GCA_001602295.1 Zoysia matrella
ATACATTTTCTTTTTCTGAATCATTGTGATTGACACAGAAACATGGTAGTCATTCAATATGAGGCCACTAGTCGAGAATATATATGTATGCACATATGTGAGAAAATTACAGAAAATCCCCTATACAATGGAGAAAAATAGAGAAATGTACATATACATATATTAAGTCTGAACTTGGTGACATAATATTGACAGCTATGTTGCTCTTTGCGATCCTACTATGTCGACATTTCAATTGAAGTAAATTCTATTAATGATATGCTTTGTTTTTCTGGATAGGTATTAGAGCTAAGAGTTTGAGACGCTGAGGCTATTAAAAAGGCCAGTTAATAGGGGTTGATTAATGTCTTATGATTGAGATCGTGTGCAACATGCACATCTTAATTGTTTGAGTTCAACAGCTGGATTCAGTTTGCTGTATCTCTTAACTGACCATAGCCATCCTATTTCCTCCCAGCTGTCGGTGGGGAATATTTGTCAGACTCAACAGCTGGGGCCCTATCAGCATTGTTCGATTTAGGTGGAGTTCTTGGTGGCATCCTTGCCGGTCACATCTCAGACCGTCTCGATGCCCGGGCACTTACAGCAGCAACATTTACATTTTTTGCAATACCGGCATTGTTCTTCTACCGCACATACGGGAGCGTATCAATTTACTGGAATGTCATTCTCATGTTCATCACCGGAATGCTTGTGAATGGCCCCTATGCTCTCATAACAACTGCCGTCTCTGCAGACCTGGGTACACACAGCTCCCTAAGAGGCAACTCCAGAGCCTTGGCCACTGTGACAGCAATCATAGATGGGACGGGCTCAGCCGGAGCTGCAATTGGCCCTTTGTTGACTGGCTACATCTCAGCTAAGAGTTGGACTGCAGTCTTCATTACGCTGATGGTTGCAGCGCTCGTTGCATGCATGCTGTTGTCTAGTCTGGTCATGGCTGAGGTTTCTGCAAAGGTGGAGGCGTGGAGGTCGGCTCCAGCAAGTGATCTTCCTGTCTCCTCCGTGGAGGAAACTTTGCCGGCCGATACCTGAATGTTTGTACTTTAGAGGAGGTTCCGAAAACTATGCCTGTCTTATTTCAGATTCCTCTGGAAAGAGGATCCCGCATTCATCAAAATAATTTCATTCGGTGATTGTAAGGTACGCTGGGAGCTGTATAGTAGTATATCAATGTGCATCGAATTGACGACTGCAGGAAGAAAAGAATGAAAAAGTTCTCCAACAATATGGATGCAACAATATGCGTCAGAATATGTATTTTGGTAAATGTATCATAGATTGGAGTTTTGTTTTTCTCCCATTTTTTGTTCGAATTCAATGTTTGTGATTCTGTCATCTTCAATGAGCAAATGTTCAAAATGGTTATAAAAGGTGCCCCATCTTGCTGGGGAAGTTTTAATATCTGGTGCGGTCATCCTGGATTAGGAATTTGTTGAGTCTCAGTCCAAATGTGTATGTTTCTACAATTGGACCCCTCCATGTGTATATTAAGAACTGACAGTATATCACTTTGGCGCTTGGGTCTCTTTAATTACGCCCCGAGGAATTTACATGCTGGTCTTTTTTAATTGATGTTCCTTGTGGAACGTATTGAAACAATTTCTTCGTCCTAAAACGTCGCTGGTGCCTGGCGGAGAGTATTTGGGCCCGCGGGCTGTTTGCGATAGCGTCGACGGAGCCATCTTTGGAGAAGCCCGCAAGCAGTTAGGCCGTTGGCAACCGAGGCCTCCAAATGGGCCGAGCCATTTGGACGAAGGATTCGAATGGCCGTTTTCAGGAACTCGAGCACTGTCAAACCCTCAAGCCGCACAGATTTCTCTCGGTCAATTTTCTACCAGAAGACCCAACTCTTTCAACAAAATGCAGTTCTGTTAATTAAGCTCATAATTAAATAGTGGACAGTCCCGCCGACCATTTTGCCGCGTCTTTTTCTAGACGTTCTTGGTTACCTTTCCCTACTCACAGCTCTGACTAAAAATACTTCATCGACGCGTTCCATGCACGTATTAAAGAGCAAATTTCTTATTTACCATCTAAAAATTTTCTTTTCTCTTATTCGACATTGAAATTTTACTCTTTTCCTATTTATCATCATATTTAATTTTTTTTTCTCTTTCTATCATCACCGTTAGTTCATCCGTTAAATATAACGGAATCTATTTTTTTAAGTTGCCAATCATATTTTACACAGCATGTTGTGGACACCCTTGAGATGTTTGAAGCTACTAGTTTACTTACTTGACGTATTTCTTCCATTCTATTATGTTTTTTTGATTCAACATGCTTAACTGAAAATTTGTTGTTTGGCGAAGCCAAGCCAAATAAACAGTCTAGTTACTAAAATGCTTGTACATTCAACCGGATGGTTCTGATGCGAACTTAGTCTCAGTGGACAACCACTCTAATTATGGCAATTGATGATAGCTTAACAAACATTATTAAGTTCTTGCTAGAAGAGACTAGCCCTGACCCTAACATTCCTGACATATTTAGTATAGTAATCTCCACCTGTTCCTGTGGCGACCTGTAACTCTCAGGCGAACTCTTCACTCACTGGCAAATGCCTTGTAAAAAAAAAAAGAGATTCTATTATGTTTAACGGTGAACTAACGCTACTAATGGTAGAAAAGGGAAGGAAATTTTAATCCGATGGTAAACAAAGGAAGCGTAAAATTTTAGTGACGAATAAGGGATAAAAAAACTTTCGATGATAAATAAAGAATTTACTACATATTAAATACAGCACGAGTAGTGTATTCTACTTGCAAGCGAATAATAATCGTCCAGCGGGTTACGGGAAAAAGGAAACAAAATGGAGTAGAGTAACGACGACGGACGACCCAACAGTCTTCATACCGAAGGAAACGAAGAATATATTCCCCTGCACCGATCATGTATACACGCCGGCCGGTGCACTTTGCAAAGCAGCAGCAGCGTGTGGCACATACCAGGTGGGGTGGAGGGGGGAAAATGGCTTTTCTCGCCGTGACAGTTCCTGGAAGAACTAAATCTCTCTATGCCGCGTTGGAGCATATTCCCGCTCGGCAAAGTGATGTAGCTCTTCCCGCACGCCTCGACCCTCTCGGAAAAAACTGAAATCAACAGGTGACAGCGCCGCCGCGATTCCCCTCGTTCCATCATCGACCCGCACCACCACCACCTGTTCACCTCCCAGAGTCTCACACACACACACACACACACACACACACACACACACACACACACGTAACGTGCATGCGTGGCTACCTGATCAGGCTAGACGTCGGTTTCACTGCGACGAGCTCTCTTCCTCGCCGCGCCAAGCGCTCGCTCGCTGCTGGTGGAGAGCAGCTCGACCGATCGAGGCCTCAACGATCCATCCATAGATGTACGACGAACGCATGCACGGAGGACAGATCAACCATCGCGGCAACGACGTCGTAGCTAGACTGGCTGGCCGCCGGCCGGGCAGCCTCATCTCGAGCCCACGCGTGCGTACCGCACATCCAAAAGGGCCGGCCGGCCGGCGAACGATCGAAAACGACGCGCGGCTAAGCAGGAATCCCATTACCGGTCGCCAACCTACCCATCTAACCCAACGATCGACCCAGGAGACGGCCGGTAAGCTTGCCGCCGAGAAAGTTCGAAAGCTACTCTACCATGGATGATGGACCAGCGGCGGATGCATGAGATGAAAGGATGATCAGACGATGAAAACGTCGACAAGAACGGGTCGCTGGCGACCGAGGGGACAGGGACAAGCACTCGCGCGCCGATCTTTGGTTTTGTTTCCTTGCTGCTTTGGTGTTCCGTTGCGAACGGCCGTGGCCCGTGAAAGCTAAGCTAATTCCATTCTAAGCATTTGTCCACGAGCGGTCGATCAAGCAAGCCAGTTAAGTCCAAATCAAGTCCCAAACACAAACGGACGCGCGGAAAAGATCGAGTGGAATTATACACAGGACCACACGAAGCGCGTGGTGACCGGATCGATAGAGGCGAGCGCGCGTCGTCTAGCTGTGGCGCAGGTGGTAGCTAGAGAGATCGAGCAAGCTTTTCAACGCCGGCGTTCTTTTGGAAGAACGACGGCAGGCAGTTCTGACTGAGTTCCTCGTCGTCGAAAGGAAAGATGAAACGGAAAGGGTAGTTTTTGTGGAAAGGTGGGGAAGCGTTCGCCCTACGCGCGCGTGCGACCGATCGATCTCTCCGTCGCGAGAGAAAAAGCTTTTAGACGTGCGTGTCCAAATCTGGTTACCTTTCCTTTCTTTTCTGACCAGTAACTTTCACGACCATGTTGTTGTTGCAAGTCGTTTGGTCTTCCTAGCTCACATCCCTCCCTCCTTTTCTCGCCGGTGGATTGATTGGTCCACCGAGACATGCAGCGGTGCTAGCCGCCGCTCCGTCGACCCGGCATCCCTTGCTTATGCACGAAGAGTAGAATCACGGATGCCGCCGCGATGGCATACATGCGCAGTACTACACAGAAGCATGCATGTCGTCCCGTCAGTGCCAGACCTGTTGCGCTAGGAGGAAAAGGCCGCGCATTATCACAGCGCTTTTGGCAAGCGCCCGGGTGGAGGCCGCAACACCCCCCCCCCCCCCCCCCCCCCCCCCCCCCCCCCCCAGGACACGGATGAGAGACCGACACCAGCAGATGCGACGTCGTGCTTCAGTGCAATACAGTCTGTTACCCGGCGGCCCCCCTTTGCCACCCCCTTCATCAGTGGCTGCGATGAGAAGAGGATCGGAGAGAAAAGCTGGCGGCATTGGTTGATAAGGACAAGCGAGCCCTTTCTTTCTCTCTCTCGCTCGCGCACGGCGCGTTCCTACGCACGCGGCTAGTCTTTGTGCTTTGCAAAGGAGTACTGGTTTGCTTTGTTTTCTCTCGTTGATGATTATGGCGTTCCCAAATGGGCATTTTCCGTCGCCGGACAATTTCAGTAACCTCACGTTGGCATTTGACAGTCTGCAGCATGCAGTTTGGATTGATGACAACGTTTTCCGTTCTAAATTCAAACAAACACGAATTGTTTCTCCTTACCCGGTGACGGTCGGTTCGTGCAACCAAGTTGCTGCTCCAGTGCTTATAACAGTAGTACTACATCGATCGCAGATACTTTTGGCTAAATAACTTTCCTCTACCATGGAACAGTGCGGGCTTGCCCGGACTCTGTCAGGCACAAGCTAGCGCCGGCAACTAGTAGTAGCGTGCCTAGCAACACACACACACCCATGTGATGTGACTGTGACCACCTTTGTTAACAGGGGTGCAGGTTACGCTGCCGCGGTCACTTTGTACGTAGTTTGGACCAGACAGCTAGTGCACCGCCTGCTTTCCAGCTTAGGGGAGCTAGTGAGCGCGGTTCAGGCAGGCAGGCGGGCGTCGTCGGGTCATCGCCGCCTGGCCTGATTAGTAGTGGTCTAGACCTGATGAGCCAACCGCCGTGCTTTCAGGGTGGCGGTGGTGGCGGTAGGGTTTATGATTTGTTTGAACCGGTGGAAAATCGGTTCAAATTAAAAATTTAAAATTTGAACGAATTGCTATAGTAAATTGTTTGGTTTCATCGGTTAAGAGCGGTTTCAACGGTTAGCCGATTGGTTTTTACGGTTTTAGATTTAAAATTTAAAACCCACCGATTTTAACAGTTTTCGGTATTCTAAAATTTTTCAAATGTTAAAATTTTTTAAAATTTTAAAATTTTTAAAACGAAAACCGATCGTCCGATAAAACCGATCCGCAGTGATAAGATCAAAAACCGCGAAAACCGAACGGTTTACCGTGATTTTGTGAACTTTGGGCGTTGGTAAAGCCTTTGCGTCATGCCTTTCGAGTTGTGCTGCCCCCCGTCGACCACATTTCACTTTTGCTGTAGCGGATCGGTAGATCTTCGATCTCTGGTTCCGTTTTCTGTGTAAAGCGAAGAGATCGCTGGAACAGTAGCGGGAAATGTGCAGTGTCGCGGACAAAGGCGTCGATCCAGGGAAAATTCATGGTGGGAAAACGATCGCGATGTGGTATACTTTGTGACCGTTCTAACCGTTCAGATAAAAATCCGTGCGACTGCTGACAGTTTGCTAGATATAAAACGGCGTCAATGTCTGAACTTTGTCCAGTTCCCTAACCGTGCTGCGTGCCGCGCTTCATTCCTTCCCTTGCCTACAAGGAAGCGAGCGATCTCCTGCCCTGGCCTTTTCCTGCCCGTGATCTCAGTGCACTCTGCACCGACGGAAGACTGCGATCGGGGCGGGATCACGCACGTTGCCCGCGAGCCAGGAAACGCACAACCCTGACCGCGCCGGCCCGCTCGCTCGATCGCCTTGAACAAGGAAAGGGAACCGAACCAAACATCTTGTTGCACCCAACACGCATCGCGACTCGCGAGCGAGGTCAGCTCAGCACAGCGCCGCTTTTTGCGCCACGAGATCGATTTGCTCTCGCCGTCCGTCCGTTCGCCCTTTTGGAACATCCATCCAAAGGCGAACGAAAGGAAGAAAGCAAGGGCCGCCTCTTTTGCCAAAAGCATGATCCGGGGACGGACGGGAGGCACAGGGGTCCCCCAGGCCCAGGGCCAGGGCGGAGAGTCGACGGAGCAGCCAGCTCCACGCTGCGGAAACCAAACCTCCCTCCCTTTTCGCCCGCCGCGCGCGGTGCCGAGCGAGAAGGGATAACGAGCAGGTTGCCGTTGCCGTCGCTGCCGCTCTGGCCGGCTTTGCCAATCACATACATACGCGGGGGTCCCTGGCAGCACGTCCTGACCCTGGCAGCAGAGCGCCAGGGCAGGGCACGCCTTGCGCTCGCGCGGGATCGAACTCCTCTGAATTGGAGTTCAAAATTCAAGGTACTGTAGCGATTGTCACGAGAAAGATAAACAGTAACGCAAATTTATATGTTTTTCGAAAATAATCTGATGAAAGTTACTGTAGGAAATTAACGCTGTCCATATTTACTGTAGCAGTAGATCTCATCCGTTGCCTTCGGATCGAATGAATGGGAGAGAGAGAAATTCCGTCTACTGCAGCACCTCTGAATTGATTGAATCAATTTAGAGGACCCCGATCCGCTCGCGCGCAGCTGTACGCGCGGGGCATCCGTGGATGTGGACCGCGCGCTCCCCTCCCATGCTGCCTCCCTTGGCTGCTGGCTGGAGCTAGGACTCCCTCCACTGGAGCAGCCTGGACCCGCAATCCTCCATCCATCACCTTGCGTTGCGACGCAGGTGGCCCCCCTGACCATGACCACGACCTCGGTCCAATCGACGAGTCACGAGGCCGTGTCCTCACTCACCTCACACTCCCTGTCTCTCCGCCGGCACACGTAACCTCACCGAGTGTTCGCTGGCACGCAAGCTAAGAGCGTCTCCAGCAGTCACTAAAAGTATCTCTAAATACATTGTTTTGATTGAATCATCAAAATCATCTTTTCAACAGTTGTGTAAAAAAAATTCTAAACATTTGTCGACACCTAAATCCAGCTGCTCTGCCTTCACATTTGCACATTCCGCTCGCATTACCAACTCAGAATCTCGCTACATCTCTATTAAAATCGCGCACTATATTTATCAGCAAAAGCAGTTCACCGCCGTGCCAAAGTCTATGGCACGTCCATGACCAAGCAGTTGAGCAATACCTTCACGTGCAAAAGCAGATGCTTCAGGACTTTTTCCTCGATGCCTTCCAAGCTATTTACACTAAAAACTAAATATAAGACCGTGCCACGTGTAGTAGCTGGAAAGTAGGATTACGACACAAGAATTTTGTTTAGAAAATTTTAGACTGGAAAATAATCACAGTGCATGAGTTGTTGAAGAAAGATAATCAGTCGTAAAAGGTTAACTGGAGTTGTTAACATGATGTGATCAGATTCGAAACAATTTTTTGATATAGTTATCGAGAATTGTTGAAAGAAGACAACTTTTATCTCTCCCAATTGCTTTTCGGTGGAACTAAAAACTATCTATTAGGAGTACCAATTATACATAACTATTGGAGATGCTCTAATAACAGGTACCTGGACGCGGGTGGTAAACAAAACAAAAGTGCATTGGCTTGGAAAGAATGGATCGTCACCGCCTAGCTAGTAGTAACTCCTTGGATTAGCAAAAAGGGAGGGCCAGCAACGGGTGCGAGGAGGCAGGGATCGGCTTAGGGAGCAAGGAGGGTACATGGCGACATAAACAAAGCGTGCAGGTTGTCGTCGCCTCTCGGGTTTAAGAAATGGAGATGTCAGCTTCATGATCAAGAGCACGTTCTCGTGTTAGGACCGTGGGAGGAGTCTCCCAGATCTTCTACAGTCGATGCTGGTGGTGCTCACGAGAGAGAACATGGCATTTCAGTAGAGGACTTGTGGAAGTTGCTCACGGTGGGATTTCAGTACTCTGAGGTTTACATTGGAGCGTAGTAATTTCACAAAAAAAAATATAAAAATTTTATAGAAATTAATTTAATTTCACAGAAAAGATATAAGATTCGAAAAAAAATTCCCCGAAAGAGACTTGACTGTGTACCAGTCCACTCAAACCATGAGCTATCTCCAACGCAAAGAATCCAGCCGCGTAAAAGAAAACTGTGAGCTGACCATGTACCCCACTGCCACACCTGTAACATGAATTTTTTAGCGTTCAAATCCTAGATTTGTTCGCACGCTTCGAGAAAACCCAGCTTCTCAAATAGTACAGTTAGTACAGATAAGAAGTTTTTGTACAGTAAGTACAGATGGGAGCCAATGCATGGCGATGCTGAAGGTAAGAATGTTAAACAGGGGGCCTGAGGGGGGAAGAAGCCATGTGAGAGATGAGCAAAAGATGAAACGAGCCTCAGGAAGAAAATAGTACTGGTTTCCTTGTCCAGTCTTTTGGATTTCTGAATTTATAATTAACTACCAGCAGGTAAAAAAAATAGTTGTCAAATGTTTTCTAATCAAAGATAGGACATATCACATGAGGAGCCCGAATCCCAAAATACAGTCACTGCACCCGCCAAGACCTGCATTTGCACGTAGCTTCTGCTTGCACGAAGTTAAAAAAGGGTCCGACTACAACACTAGATCTTTTTGTGCAATAATTCCTTGTTTTTTAGCAAGAACTATTTTCAGATATAATTAGATTGATAATAATATTCCACAACCAGATGTCTAAACATAAACCCAATTTGGCATCGGAAATGGCCAAAAAAATAAAAAAAAAATACGACACCTACGAACCTACCTGAGCTAAGTAAACCGCTCAGAATCAGGAATACATGCTAAGCAGCTCAACCTGGTCTGTAAGATGAAAAAATAAACTCTTCCTCAGTTCATCAGCTTGCCCGTGCATGAATGCACTTTATCAGCACATTTTCAGAAAGTTCCATACATACGTATGTACCGGTCATCACAGCACTGATGACATTTAGTCTACAGCGGAAATTCCGCATAAAAGAATTGGCTATGAAGTGTGAAATATTATAACAGCACCGCTTAAATGTTTAGCATAGTTAGCAAAATAAGCATCAACTTACATCCTTGCAGATGCTTTATTTCTTCTGTATTGTACCAATGAAAATAAGCATCTCACGCAGCATTCTTGTTTAGCTTTTGTAAGCACTCTTGTTTAGTTTCTTCAAACATATCAAGTGGTCAGGAAAAAAAACTGAATTAGTGATTCCCATGAAACCCAACCAGGTCTTCTGGATTCATAAGTCTGAACAGAGAAAGTACATAATACCAGCGTACTATGTGAATTTGCAAAAAGAAAATTTTAAGAGGAAATATCTAACCCTTTTACTGAAACTTAACTTCGTCTCATTTTTCCAATACATCTAAGCTAACACTTTAAAAGATCAGAATGCTGATTCGCTGAACTTTAGTTGTTGTCCAAGAAAATAATATACTATTTTTTGATGCTTCACTCTTATAGTCAGGCTTCCCATTTTGGTAATAATATGTTGAATGCATCAGCAATGTGAAATGAACTACATATAAGATTAGGTCAACAGTTTAAGGCATGATAATCAAATTTTACAACGAAAGCGCCATAAAATTAACTAAGAGATACAGGAGCTAGATATTAATAGTGTACACAGAAACATTCGATAGGTTAATTATCCCCACCTCACATAAGTAATGTTTCAAATGAACATGAGAATGATTGAGTGGGCTGCACCAGCGCAGTAAGAACCTAGGGCCACATCATTACACTAGAGACATTGGCACCAGCATTCCTAAATCCACTAGGCCTAGTTGATGAGTTGCACAGAGACGGAACATTTGCTTATACCAATGAAGACATTACTTTCCTTCGCAACATTTAATTGCACAACAAAATACACATTACTGGATTGACGATGCCATCAGATGGTGGTGGAACATGGAGATGTGAAGGTAGATGATCAGCACCGCCACGCCGAAACCGTGACAAGCTCACCCCGCTGCCAATAGAGTGTAAGTCCAACCCCACGTTTCTCCACATGGAAGCCGCGGACTTGCACCCGCTTCAGGAGGCAGTCTGCTTGTGCCTCCGCCAAAATGCTGGGCGGCACAGGTGCGAAACCTGCAGCTGAAAATGCACTTCTCCATGTCATTGGCTTGTCTGACTTGCACCGCCCAATAACCGTGTCTTCAATTCTTGGCTGGATTAGAAACTTCTCAATTTTACTGGCAGAATCAGCATCAATGCCAGAAGCATCAAGTGAATCAAGGAGGAACACACAAGACTGAAAGCAGTTCAGGTAGTGCTGCGAGAATGGAAGGTCAGCGCGATCACCACCATGATCTATAGCCACTACAACTTTAGGGCCAAGCTGTTTCACCAACCGAAGAATCGCTGGCAGCGGTGGTGCACGAGCAGAACAACCAACAGGGAGGCTAACTGCTATAACTTCATCGCCAGTTGGAGAAATGAGCTCTGCAGGATTGATTGCATCAACACTGATGGCATTGAACTCAAATGGAATTCCCAGGTCCCCAGCAAACTGCGAGATGTTATCTTTCGCAAGGCGCAGCTCAAGTGGATGGTGGGAAGCAGCTGACACAAAAGCACTGAGCTTCACGAAAGGCATGGTTGCACCACCAGCACATCGACGATGTGCGAGCTCCTGCAAGAAGGACGCCCACTGGCCACCGACTCCAAGATCAAAGTCAATGACATGAATGCAGGAAGCTGTGCTGCTGGCGATCTCATCAAGAAGTGCCTGCGTTGCGGTGAAGTTGGTGAACTGGAGCACCGGCGAGAGGTCAGAGAAAGACTTGTACGCCGCGAGCTTGAGGGCAACATCGAGTGGCGTGTTGAGGCGGGAGCCACTATGGTGGTGGCGACCTTCAGCAAGCGCGAGGAGGGCCTCCTTGAGGTAGGAGGCAGAGCGGAGGAAGGGCTTCCCGAACGGGGGAAGCTGGTGATTGAGCCGCGCCAATATCTCTCGCGCGCCAGTGGAATTGCCGGCTTCTGTGGCCTTTGCCGCCGCTGCCAACTCATCCAGCAACTGCTGCTGCGCCGCCTCCGCAACCGTTGATTTCATCGCCCCTTGAGGTACTGTCGGCGAAGGGTGGAGTTGGAATGGAGCAGGACCATGTATAGGTGGAAAGGGGAGACCTTGCGCTGCCGCTGCCGACGGTAGCCGGTTCCGGGCGTGGTAGAGGTCGTCTGCCATGGATGGATGGCGTTTGGGCGGTGGTTGGAGGAGTGGAGGCTGCTGGTTGTGATCGGTGAAGGAGGGAAGCGGCATGAAGAAGGTTGAGGCGGGAGGCGGCGGGTGGTGCTGATACTGGTGGAGGAGGCCGGGCGGCTGTGCAGCAAGAAGAGGAGGCTTTGTGTCGATGCCTTCATGGAACAGCATGGGAGGCGGAGTTGGCTGGAGGGAGGCAGACTCCGGCGAGAAGAGCCCAAAGGATGAGGACGCCTTGCTGCCGCCACCGCTGTTGCTGGTGTGCGACACAGCACCGGGGGACGACAGGTCGGAGGCGACGCCACCGAGGTGGGGGTCGAGCGAGAATCCCAGGGGGTCGGTGGCGGGGAACCCGAACCCCGCATTGTCAAGAAGCGGCTGGTTGTGCACCTGGAGGGTCGGACCCGGCTGATCCAGGTCGCCGGCCGCCCCAATGATCCAGTTCAAGAACGTCTGGTCCTGCCCAGCCGCGGCGGCGCTGCCGAGCACGGCGTCCCAGCCATCGCCGCTGACGAGGCCCATGTCCAGGCCGCCAGGGATGGGCGGCAGGTCACACCCACCGGCCCAGTCCTCCTTCCCTCCGCCGCCCCCGCCGCCGTGCTCGCCAGGCGCTCCCCGTTTGGCGGCGGCGGCACTGTTGTCCGAAACCGCCGCCACGCCGCCGGCTGAGTCAGCGGCGCTGCCGCCCAGGGACGACGACAGCGTCGACGTGGAGTTGTTGGGGCTCGGGCTCCGTGTGCAGTCCAGCACGGACCGCGGCTCCACCAGCGCCTTCCCGCCGCCGACAAGGTCTGCTGCCCCGTTCCTCTCGGCACCGAACAGCGCCGCCCTCATTTACCTACTCCCGCATAATCTGGCGGCCAGATCTGGAGGGAGACGGCTCGGGGAGTTCTTGGCGCGGCCCGTCTGATGGGACCTTGGCTTGGGCGTGCGGGAAGAGCATAGAACAGGGTAGGGAGGGACGAGGGGGTGGGGGCAAGCAGGAGCACCGCGTGCCCTTGCCTGCCTTGTTCTCTCCCGAAGTCCCGCGCGCGCTCTCTCTCAGTTGCTGCGAGCTGCTATGGTTTCTCTCTCCTCGGTTGATCTGTGGTCTCTTCTCTCTCTACTGCCACCGTCCCTGGATGCGTGCAACATAAAAAAGGTTAAAAAAGGTGTCCCTCTCTCTCTCCATCGTTTTCATCTGCTCTACTTTTTCTGGCCTAGAATACGATTTACTCACATCTACCGCGAGTAGAGCACCGGTATTTCTCCTATTTTTTCAGCCACAAGTTCTGGGTTTATTATTTATTGTGGATTCTACTGAGAGTAAACAAAATTGGATATTGAATTTAGACTAGCCAGTTAATGCAGAAGCACGAAATCTTTGCAACTTTGACGACTGTTTTGTTCGGTTAACAATACGTACTCCTAATAGGTAGGGGACTCCAATCATATGATGTCTATACGGGGGAATAGCATGCCATGGGCCGATGTCAGGAAACTTTTGTACATAGACCAAATGTTAGTGTGCCACATTATACTACACACCTTTGCTTAAGGGTGGTGAGCAAAGTGGCTGCCTCCTGCCTCTTACAGAAATAACATGTTTGCAATGTATGAATTTTATAAAAATCTCATATAATATTTATATAAATAAGTTTAATTCATAGAAAAAATAGTAGAAAAATTTTCATTTGGAACGGGCCTAAGACATTGCAACATATGAACAACTTTGTTTTTCTCTCCAACCACCCAAAATGCCCTGATATCCGTGAGGGGTTCATATTCTCTGCGGTTGTTCACAAACAGTAAATTCAGTCAGAGTGAACAGTACCCAACCATAATACCGTAGAAAAATAGTGTAGACTAGGTTACTGTGTTATCAATTTACTGCTCATTCGTTACTGTAGCAATTCATCTAAGCCATTGATTTTGATCAAACAGCGGATAATATACACAAATTCCCTGCTACAGTGATTCTCTGAATTTTTGTCCCTCGCGGGAGAGGATACGAGTCCCGTGAGGGTGGGTTAATGCCTGTTGAATTCCTGCTTAAAAAAAGTACAGTAACTAGGAGTAGTTCTACCTGTTAATATAAAGAAACATAAGCCTAATGACTTTCTATATTAAAATAGTTTTTTAAATATGATGAATGTTAAAAGTGACATTAAAAATTAAATGATGCTAATATTTTAAAACTGAAAGAAATGTATAAACAAGTGCATAGAAAGCAACACTTCTCACTGTCAAACAAAAACATTTTACGCATGCCATCCTCGTTCTTTCTAATCGAGCACAGCTGTGCCTCTGATTGGAACATTTTGAAACACAGCACGGCAGGTCCCGGCTCCGCTTGAGGCAGAGCAGAGAATCCCGTGTAGAAGTAGGAGTAGTAATTTTTCTACTGTACCAGGAGTAACCTCTCCAGTCACACGTCACAACGCTCCCTTTTTAGTCTTTTGAACAGCGACTCTACTGACTGTGACCAGGTCACCAGAGACCCGAAAGAGAGATTTTTTAAAGCCATTGGTCCCAAACAAATACTGCTACTCCTATTATTGCCGCTTCGTCTGACTAATATGCCCCCTGTTGGAACTGCTACTGTCCTAGAGTAAACAAAGTGCGATCTGCAGGTCACAACAGTCTTTGCAGTTTTAGAGTAAAGTAATCTCTTCGTTTCAAAATAAATATTTTTTTATTTTTTAAAATTAATGTTTAATCATTTATTTTATTTAAAATTTTGAAAATACAAAAATAAACAAATCAAATTTAAAATAATTCTAATAATAAATTAGTTCACAATAAAATAAATATTTTTTTAAATAAGATAAATGATTAAAAAAATTAAAAAATTAAAACAACACTTATTTTAAGTCGAAGGAATAGTAAGCAGTGTTGGTTGGTTGTGCTCTGCGTAGCGTCGATCAAATTAGACTGATTTGGAACCTGTCGACGTTTCAGCTGAGTGTCGAGTGTCCGGAGAAATGAGAAGCACGCGTAGATGATCCGACTAGTTTCACGTTTCAGCGTCGCTCTTGCGACACTGGGCGCGTTCGGATGTTCTAGCTGAGGTGAGCAGGCCCGCTGTTTGTGGTACAGCACTCGTCACCATATTATTGAACGTCCTTTTCGTTTATTCAGTGAGCAACAATTGAAGAGTACTGTTACTAATGTCTTTGGATGGTTGCTGCAAAGAGCGAAATAATCAAATGTCGATGGGCCATATAGGGTGGAGCTTAGAAAGGCCGGAACAAGGCATGGCCTCCTGGAGTTCTCGGGCTAGATTTCGTGCGGTACAGCTTGGGGCCTCAGGCCCAACAAGACAGTCCTGGCCGAAAGCTCGCTTTCCCCTCGACCGCGTGTGCCTTGTTGGAGTCTTGGAGCTGACCGACGCAGACGGCCGCTACACCAACGGCGCCGTGCGCGCTGCCGCCACTGCCTGCCGCGGGCCACGCGGGGTGGCTGCACCATCGATCGCACTCCCTCCGTTCATTTTTCGTTTATTTTTTATAGGTCGTTTTTTAAACACAAAAATTAAAAAAAAAATAAAAAATAAAAAAATAAAATAAAAATTTATTTAAAAAAATTTACTGAAAAGAGAGAAAAATATATTGAAAAGTGAAAATAACATATATTAAAAAATAAATTGTAAATGCTAAAATAACTTATATTTACGAAAAGACAGATACCATCCATCGCGACTTCGCGACTGCGTGCACCACGAGGAGACGCGGCTGCCGACAGGGTCACAGGGAAGCGGTGCGTGCANNNGACGGCGCGCGCGCGAGCGGTTTGGCGGGGTGCGGGCGCGCGGCCGACACGGCGGGACAGGCGCGCGCCCTCGTGCGTGCTGGCGCGACAGCCCTCACGGCGCTTCCTCCGACGCCGGCCAGCCAGCGCCCATTTTGCCTCGACAAGCAAAGACGGCTTCGATCCTCGCACGCGATGCAACCTTGGCATGCTCCCAAACCCACACCACACCAACATTGGCATGCTCCCAAACCCGCACCGCACCGCACGCACGCGCCGCGATCTGTGCTGGAGTACGTCCCTAGCTCGCGCTTGATTTCTAGCGTCTATCCGCGTTTCTTTGTTTCTTTCAGAGCCCAGAGACTCCCCTTTCCCTCGATCCCTGCTAGCTACCAAAGCGACCGAAACTGAGCTCATTTTCAAATTAATGCACAAAGTGATAAAATATACCCCTGGTTTGTAGTACATAAAGATTTTGACAGTGGGCACTACCATTTACTACAGTGTATATATGCATTCACATATTTGTATATACAAGAACAACTATATTTTCAAAGAGAAACATTTGCCATTTCAGACATGCCGGTGCCTGCGGCTCTCTCTTCTGACAACTGAAGCAACCCAGCAACGGAAGAAAAGGGTAAAATTAAGAATCGTGATAAAGTACTACTCTAGGCCTTAAGAATGCCAACTTGGTCACATCGATGCCATAAACATGTGATTGGTTTATCAGTTCGATGATACGAACCGGCTCCAAGCTTGCTGAAACGGTGGATCGCACTGCCTGTAATAATTACAACGCGTATGTCGGTCGATCAAGACGAGCGTAGCCTACAAAATCTACGCGACCTCAGGAACGGGGACGGATCGAGACATTCATGTGCGGTTGAGTAGATGGCTCCGCATCGGTTCTCGCGACCAGAAGCCCTCCTGCCTCTGTTTAGCACATCGATGGTTCTTTCGTACGACAGAATACTCTTTCTTAAAGAAAGATGTATTGGTTGATTTTTACAATTAACTTTGATTATTTGTTTTATTTAAAATATTTGATCGAATATGTAAATTTTTAAGTTATGATTTAAATAATAATAATAATAAATTAAATTATATCAAAATTTATAAAATTTATTAATTTTTTTTAATAAAACAAATAGTCAAAGTTAAATTTAAAAATCAACGGTAATATTAATTAAAAAATAGATAGAGAAGTATAGTGTTATTGAAATAGTACTAGTACACTTTTTGTATAGTACACTCGCTAAACCTCCCATTTATGCGCTAATCCCAACTTTCCTCTCAACACAGTTGCAACACGAAGGCCGTATAGAGACTATCCCAACCAGTTGCCAAAAACGAAACGGCGAGGTACATGTCTCGCCACTAGCCATGAAGAAGAGCCCTTGGGGCACACACCTCGGTACCTGTATCCGTAGCATTTCCAAAATGAACCCCAATACATTCTGTACTAACATGACTACTACCATTTTTTTAAAAAAAATTTTGAATACTACCTCCCGTTCTAATATATAAGTATTTTTAACTTTAGTCATAGTTTTGACTTTAACTATAATATCTATAATATTTAACAACTTTTAATATAAAGAGTTACTACTTATTATTAAAGTTTATTTAATGAGAAATCTAATTCCATAGGAGTAATTTATATAGTATATGATACTGTAAAACATCATCCATTCTTTCTTATTTACCGTCAAAGTTAAATAAGTTTAACTTTGATCAAATTTAAAAATGCTTATATTTTTTAACTGACACGAATATCCCATTAAGACGATGATAAAAAGCATAGGTCGAGCACAGCGTGCAATCCTCATCCACCATCCATCTATCCTTCACCGTAAGTTCCTCTCATGTACTCGTCTGTCGCATATCTATGCCTTCTAAGAGATCACTACAAGGAACCGCACAATTCCACCATGCTTAGCACAAGCTCCTCCTTAGCTCTCAATCGGTTGCTAAAGCTTAACACCACAACTACCATCTTCCTTCTTGTCTTCCTCCTCACTCTCAACAATACCGCCTCTTGCGCAGCTCGGCCTCTCCACGTTCATGGTAAACATTCAGGCAATCGACCTTCCTTACCACCCAAGGTAACATGTATACTAATCTTATGCACATTATGATTAAATCGTTCTGCCAATATTTTTCTCTACAAGCAATTTGTCAAAATCATGAATTCAACTTTCCAAACTTTTCTTTGCGTCCCACCTCTGTGTAGGACGTTAGAGACGAGGTTGATGCCACCAAGGAGAAGATGGTGAGACCCTCAATGGCGATTCGAACTGGGAGCAACGACGTCGGTGCATCAACGCGCAATGAAGTGGCTGCAGTGGATGTGGAGGCGAAGGCAGTGGCATCATCAGGTGGAGTTAGAAATACTAGACATGTCATTAGGGTTTTGCGACAGCTTCTTACGCACCATGGGCATGGGAGTGGTGACCAGGAGATCCATCTGGACTACGCTGAACCTAGACCCCACACTCCACATCATAACCGATGAGATTATATATCATGTATCACTTTCGCCGTAATGCAGTTATCCTTTATTACATGTTTTGTTGCGAGCAGCCTCCATTGAATTTCATTCACCAGATATTCTTATGCGGCTTGCTATCAAACATATAACCATTAAAATCCTGGTAACTCTATCGAACTGCAAACTGACAGCCTTCTATAGATCATCTACTTCCACCTGCAGCCGGCGACGTTTTGAATAGCATTAGTAGCCATTTGATTTGATAATTCATAGCCATTGATAATGAAATTTGCAGGGGCTTCTTGTGATTCATTGAGAAAGAGATTTCAAGGATTTAAGGTATGCATTTCCAGAATAAGTGGCATAGCAACAGAGACATTGTGGAAGTGACATAGATAGGTTTTTTTTTCTTTTCTTCTTGTAGGCGAGATCAGGCACGCGAGAGCGGTCAGTGCTAGGAGCTGATACGAAGAGCGAGCAGCATGTAGTATCAAACGCGACTACGGCCTATACCGCAGAAGCCCTAGTAGCCATGGACTACCTAGAAGCACACCCAGCACCGGCTGTTCATAACAAGTAGAAATTCACCAAGCTGTAGTTGCCAGATTTCCCTTGTTTCCCCTTCCTTAAGATGTACGAAGTGGTACTCAAAGGATTGTAAAAAGAACTCCAAGATTTTGGCGCTGGATCAAGTTAATTTAGTGAGAACATTTTTTCAAGAAGTACCATAGCTGATGGGTCATCTGAAATGGCAACGTGTTAGATACTGCCACCTTTCAATCAAGGAAACGAATTTCCATGTGGAAGTTGTTATAATGCCTTTATTAATTTGATTGAGACTAAAAAGTACGACAATTTCGATACCCAAGTCTGACTTTGTCAGCCACTAACTTTACCAAACAAATCTTTAACAAGTTTGACCAGATATATATAGATACGAGTATATCACTTTCACACTCGAATTTGAACCACTTGGATTTCACTCATCGTAGCCTCAACCGTTGGCCAAGCTGTCCAGCTTGCGGTCCATACAATGTGGCATGGCATAGTAATCGTGTAACAAACAGGCTCTATATTTTTATTCATTTTATTACTATCATTTTGTAAGGGATTTTCCATTTTTATTACATTGAACAAATGAGTCTAATCATAGCCCCAGCGATAAATAGAGAAGTCCTGGGATATTGCAGATAAATTATACTATGATGAATAACCAATATTACTTCTCTAGTTGAGTAAACAATGCAACTATTGGGAACGAAGTACAAAGGATATTGGTGAAGGCCTAACTGTGGCGATTATCTCAATCTTCCCAAGAATGCCCCCTCCACCACATCTATCTTACCAAGAATCATCAGTAAACAATGTAAGCAAGCAAGTGGAAGGGAGCAGACTGCTCCAGGAAAGACAGACATCCCAACCCCGGATCAAAGCTCTAAAGCTTCTCATGTGTGGTCATCAACTGCATTTCACCACAAACGGTGTAAAGGCTTTGAGGAATTGTGAGGTTCGCATCCCAAGCTTGAGGTCGACCTCCCCACCGCCCAGCCAGAAGAAATCCTCATCCAACTTGGTGATAGCTTCATCTATGATAACCTGGGGAGGAAATTATTTCAATCAGGCACTTTGCCAGCTTTGTACGCTCACTCATAGGACCAATATTTTAAGCAACTCTATAAAGTAAACCTATCAAAGCAGCAACTAGACAGTATGTTTATCCATACGCACAGATTATCAATTATTGCCATTGTTCATGTATATTTACTCAATAGACTTGGGGACTACAATAGCTAAAGAAGATATTTATTGCAGAAAGTCACATATTGATGCAACTAATATAGTATAATATACATTTGCTTATAAATAGATCAGTTTTATTTAAATCTTGATATATTTTTATTGTACATCCTTCAAGAGATGTTAACCGGGAATTTAAAATTACCGGCATGTTTGTTTCCATTCCAATGCATGTGACAGCATTGTGCACAAAGCCAGTAAGCTTGTGTGACTCCTCTTCTGGCGCCAACCTCACTGCATCAAACAAAAGTAAACAATAAGTCTGCTTGGAGGTCACACAACAAGTAATGCAGTGTACTTTGTCAGAGTTGAGATACACCATGTCAATGCACTCTATTCCATATTAGGTATAAAAATTCTGAGGGAACATAAAAATTCAGTAAATTGTGAAGAATCTTACTGTTAAATCTCTTTTTAGGAATTTTCTTCTCATTTAGTTCACAGAGGAAGTTCTTGATGTTTTCAGCATTAAGCCGTGCCATATACTGCAAGGATAGACATATCCACAAAAAAATATATAGTGAATACAATTAGTTGATTACAGTGTGATGAAATAAGTCTAGTGCAGACGCTTTATGCTTTATGCTTTACGCTTTTCACTTTAGCATCTTAGACTAGCTTTTCAGCTTTATGCTTTAGCATCTTAGACTAGCTTTTCAGCTTTATGCTTTAGCATCTTAGACTAGCATCTTAGCATATGCTTGACTGCCCACCAAGCCTATATATATATATCCCCAACCTCTTAGGTTGGTCATAACATTGTAGTGAGTAAGAAACATGGAGATAGTTGCTCTCAACACTGAGTGTCACCCAACACAATGCGAGTGTTACGTCTAACAAGTAAGAAACATAGCGATAGTTGCCCCCAACACTGAGTGTCACCCAACACAATGCGAGTGTTGTGCCTAACAATTGGCATCAGAGCCGTATGGTCCTGTGATCTATCCAATCTCACCCGTGATTCTCTTCAGTGGAGACGTCGGTCTCCCTGCTCGACTCTCTCCCCCGTCGGTCCCTGTGCTCTACCGGCAACCAACGACTCAGCGGCTTCTTCCCAGTGCA
>BCLG01000176.1:165793-187263 GCA_001602295.1 Zoysia matrella
GCCCAGGGCAAGGCGCGTGGATGTGCCGGGGGTGACGCCCGCGGAGGCGCCCAGGTCGACGCCGCCGGCGAGCGTAGAGCGGCACGAGATGACATATGCCGTAACTGTGGCAAGCCTGGCCATTGGCCAGGTGGCCAGGGATTGTCGACAGCCGAGGCACGGCCAGGCTCACGTCGCACAGGCTGAGGAGGAGGATCTGGCTCTGCTCCTAGCACACGGGAGCATCGAGCTACCTCCAGCAGCATCGGCCGCAACAGCTCTCCTCAACCTCGACAAGCCAAATGCACACGTCTTCCTCGGTGACGGCTCCAGCGACGACAAGATCGACGGCTGGTTCCTCGACAGTGGTGCCACTCACCACATGACGGGTCGCAGGGAGTTCTTCTTCGACCTGAATGTCAACGTTCGCGGCTCCGTCAAGTTCGGCGACTCTTCGGCTGTGGACATCAGAGGCATTGGCTCCATTGTTCTCGTCGCCAAGACTGGTGAACACCGACTCCTCACTGGAGTCTACTTCATCCCCGCACTAAAGAACTTCATCATCAGCTTGGGCCAGCTGGATGAGAATGGCTCGCGCGTGGAGATCAAAGCTGGAATCATGAGGATCTGGGACCGCCATCGTTGCCTTCTTGCCAAGGTAAACAGAGGCAACAATCGCCTCTACGTCCTCAATGTGCAGGTGGCGCAACCCGTGTGTCTCGCAGCCCGCTGCGATGACAACGCCTGACTGTGGCACGAACGCTTTGGGCACCTCAACTTTGAGGCCCTGAAGCAACTTGCCGACAAGGAGATGGTGCAGGGCATGCCGCGGGTCGAGCATGTGGAGCAGCTCTGCGACACCTGCGTCCTCACCAAGCAGCGACGACTCCCGTTCCCTCGTCAGTCGAGTTTTCGTGTCAAGAAAAAGCTGGAGCTGGTGCACGGCGACCTCTGCGGTCCCGTGACACCGGGCACACCTAGAGACCGGCGCTACTTTCTGCTACTCGTCGACGACGTGTCCCGCTATATGTGGGCATACCTCCTCAACACCAAGGCGGCAGCAGCTGATGCTATCAAGCGACAGCTGGCTACGGCAGAGAAGGAGTGCGGCTGCAAGCTTCGAGTGCTACACACCGACAACGACGGCGAATTCACGGCGGCTGAGTTCGCGTCGTACTGCGCTGACGAGGGGATTCAGCGCCACTACTCCGCGCCGTACAGCCCGCAGCAGAACGGCGTCGTCGAACGGCGCAACCAGACGGTAGTGGGGATGGCCCGGGCCCTCCTCAAGCAGAGGGGGATGCCGACCATCTTCTGGGGAGAGGCGGTGGTAACAGCCGTCTACATCCTCAACCGCTCGCCCACCAAGGCGCTCGGCGGCAGGACGCCGTACGAGGTTTGGCATGTACGCAAGCCGGCGGTTGCTCACCTACGCGTCTTCGGCTGCCTTGCGTTGGTCAAGGAGCGTAGCCACGTCGGCAAGCTCGACGACAGGAGCACTCCGGGAGTGTTCATCGGCTACGCGGAGGGTACGAAGGCCTACCGCATCCTGGACCCGAAGACACAGCGTGTGCGCACGGCGCGTGACATTGTGTTCGACGAAGGGCGAGGTTGGGCGTGGGGTAAGATGGTGGACGACGGCCCGACTCCGGCGTACGACGACTTCACCGTCGAGTACGTCCACTTCGAGGGAGCTGGGGGAGTGGGCAACTCTTCTTCGCCAAGCGCGCCTACCCCAGTCCCCGAGCCTCCACCGACTTCAGCGACTGTGACGCCAGCTGCGACGAGTTCCCCACCGCCACCACCACAGCCGGCCACACCACGCTCCTCGGCGTCGACAGCTTCTCCAGGCACGTTTACACCAGCACCTGCTCATGTCGAGCACAACCCGGTGGAGTTCGCTACTCCGCTCCCTCACGACGAGGAGCGTGTCGACGCGTACCACGACGGTGAGCCGTTGAGGTATCGCACGATGGTGGACCTCATCGGCGACGCACCGGTGCCGGGACTGGTGCCTCATGACCTGGAAGCACAGTTGTATCTTGCATGCGATAACGGCGAGCCTCGCTCCTTTGCTGAGGCTGCGGGACACGCGGCATAGCGCGCCGCAATGAAGCTAGAGATGGATACGGTTGAGAAGAACCGCACTTGGGAACTCGCTGACCTTCCTTCTGGACACCGCGCGATCACCCTTAAGTGGGTGTTCAAGCTGAAGAAGGATGAGGTCGGTGTCATCGTCAAGCACAAGGCTCGCTTGATGGCACGCGAGTTTGTGCAACAGGAGGGGATCGACTTCGACGATGCATTCGCTCCCGTTGCACGGATGGAGTCCGTGCGTCTCCTACTTGCGCTGGCTGCCCAGGAGGGCTGGCGCGTCCACCACATGGATGTCAAGTTGGCGTTTCTCAACGGCGACTTAAAGGAGAAGGTTTACGTGCACCAGCCGCCGGGATTTGTCATCCCCAGCAAGGAGGGCAAGGTGCTGCGCATGCGCAAGACACTCTACGGCTTGCGGCAGGCACCACGGGCGTGGAACGCCAAGCTAGATTCCACGTTGAAAGGGATGAGTTTTGAGCAAAACCCGCACGAGGCGGCCATCTACCGGAGAGGCAACGGCGGCAATGCCCTGCTGGTGGGTGTCTACGTCGACGACTTAGTGATCACGGACACCAAGGATGCAGAGGTGGCAGCATTAAAGAGAAGATGAAGGCCACCTTTCAGATGAGTGACTTGAGACCTCTCTCTTTCTACTTGGGATCGAGGTGCACCAGGACGACTCCGGCATCACACTTCGACAAACCGCCTACGCCAAACACATCGTTGAGCTAGCTGAGCTCACCGACTGCAACCCAGTTCTCACTCCGATGGAGGAGAGGCTGAAACTCAGCCGTGACAGCACGACAGAGGAGGTGGAGGCCACGCAGTACCGGTGTCTTGTGGGAAGCCTTCGTTACCTCGCCCACACGCGGCCGGACTTGGCGTTCTCCGTCGGCTACGTTAGTCGGTTCATGCAGCGACCGATGACGGAACACCAGCAGGCCGTCAAAAAGATCATCCGCTATGTTGCGGGGACTCTTGACCACGGCCTCTACTACCCGAGGTGTCCCGGGGCGGCACATTTCATCGGGTACAACGACAGTGACCACGCCGGCGACATCGACACCAGCAAGAGCACGAGCGGGGTGCTCTTCTTCCTCGGCAAGTGCCATGTTAGCTGGCAGTCGGTCAAGCAGCAGGTGGTGGCCTTGTCCAGCTACGAGACTGAGTACATAGCGGCTTCCACCGCTTCAACTCAGACGCTCTGGCTCGCTCGACTGCTTAGTGATCTCCTTGGCAGAGACGCTGAAGCAGTGGAGCTCAGGGTGGACAGCAAGTCCGCTCTAGCCTTAGCAAAGAACCCTGTTTTCCACGAGCGCAGCAAGCACATCAGAGTGAAGTACCACTTCATCCGAGGCTGCTTAGAGGAAGGGAGCGTCAAGGCAAACTACATCAATACCAAGGATCAACTTGCTGATCTTCTCACCAAGTCCCTTGGTAGAATCAAGTTTCAAGAGTTTCGCGTCAGGATTGGGATGATTCAAATCTCCCAGATGACGACGCACAAAACTTAGGGAGAGAATGATGGAATAAGTCTAGTGCAGGCGCTTTATGCTTTATGCTTTACGCTTTTCGCTTTAGCATCTTAGACTAGCTTTTCAGCTTTATGCTTTAGCATCTTAGACTAGCTTTTCAGCTTTATACTTTAGCATCTTAGACTAGCATCTTAGCATATACTTGGTTGTCCACCAAGCCTATATATATGTATCCCCAACCCTTTAAGTTGATCATGGCATTGTAGTGAGTAAGAAACATGGAGATAGTTGTCCCCAACACTGAGTGTCACCCAACACAATGCGAGTGTTGCGCCTAACAAGTAAGAAACATGGAGATAGTTGTCCCCAACACTGAGTGTCACCCAACACAATACGAGTGTTGCGCCTAACACAGTACAGCGAGATCTTAAGATTTACCTGGACAACAACAACATAGTATTTAGAATTCTTAGTGAATGCAATTTGTTGATAACAGTGCAGCGAGATCTTAAGATTTACCTGGACAACGACAACATAGTATTTAGAATTCTTCGGATTGCTGCAGTCAACAACATCTGCAGCAGATTGGGTGTTCACCTAAAAAAAAGGATGGTATACCTCAACATCATAGCAAACTTTATAGAGCAATCACTCATAGATTCAAGGCATGAACATGCAACTGCAGTTCTGTACTTCCCTCCCTAAGAAGCAAGAATGATACCTGTCTGTCTAAAAATAAAGAGGACTCTGTGTCAAAGCATTCCTACTTTCCTACACTAGTTAAAGCTGATAGGGAGTAAACTTTGTTGAGACTGCATATATGCCTCCCAAATGAGCGAGTAGCAACTCAAATAAGCCTAATGCAGTTCATGATTTCACTAAATATGATACAATAGACATCTAAGGGGGCTAGGAACTGAAAGAGTCTCATAAAGCACAACCAAGTCAATTAACTGCACAGCTAAACACATAGGAGAAAATCACCTAAATTTATGAGGAAAATCCCTCCTGGTTTATAAGTTTAATTCAAACATGACATAAATCTAGACTATGCCAATGAATCATTACCAATGAAATAGAAAACGATGTTTTCTACCAAAAATGAAGTGGTAACATAGTATGATGTAATATTTCTTGTGCAGGATTCAGTGGTGTAATATATAATGCCAGTTAATGTGAAAATATTTTTTTGAAAAAACTAGTGACTAGCTGCTAAGCATGAAATGGCATAACACCATTTTATGTCCAATTTTTCATGTAATTGAATACAAATTGGCTTATATCTTCACCAACATATGACAACAAACTTTACTCTGCCGATCAGCAATCAAAACAAGGTATGCTGAAACTAGCTCTTCTCTGGTACACTCCACAATGGGAGACCATCTCACACATCCATAATTTCTACAGGAAGCACTTTAGACATTACAACAGGAAACTCTTTGTGGCAGTTGTGCCCACAGCACTAGTTCATGCTACAGACTTGTAGGAACTGTCTGAAACCCAGACAGTAGCTCTACTTCATAGTCAATGGAAACTGCTTTCTACGGTCTATAATTATCCTCTAGTTATATAGCATTAAAGCTGGTACTAAATACTCGAAGTCAAAGCAGTTATTCCTTTTGATGTCAACAGAAGGAGCACTTACCCCACTATTTCAGTAAAATCATATGGTGAAAACGTGTTATAGAAACAACCCACATAACATTTTTTTCTTGTAAGAAAAAAAAAAGAAAGCAGTTGCCCCTCATACAGATTTAATGTTGTAAAAAAGGATCCAATTTTGCTAGCATTTTTCGATCCTACAAACATACCGCCGTTAAAACTCCAAAGCAAATACTACTACTAATCACCTAGTATGCTACACACAATAAACCAAAAGCATGCGCATACCAATCATTCGACAAAGGATTCGACGAAACGCTCAAACGGAGAGGGAAGGGAACGGCCCGTACTATGACAATGCTCTTGCAGAGCTCGGCGACCGAGTCGGCGCGGAGGAGGCCGCGGCGCTCCTCGAGGGGGCGGTCGTAGTAGTCGGCAGGGACGCGCCGGAAAATGAAGTCGCTCACGCCGCGCGCGGCCAGGAGGCCGGAGAGCCGCGCCTCGGTGGACCCCGCGCCAGCCTCGCCGTCGTCCGTGGGCGCAGAGATGGAGAGCGCCCCGAGGCAGCGCTGCTGGGCGGCGAGCTCGAGGTCTGCGATTCGGCCGAGGATGCGGAGCTGCCGCGCCTCGAGGTCGGCCGCCGCGGCGCCCATTCTCGCCTGTGCCGTCGTCGGAGTCGGAGGCGAGTCTCGTTGTCTCGAGGGACACAGTGGTGGGTTGGGTTCGTGGAGGAATGGGCTAATTGACTGCATTGCAAGTGTATACCACTGAAGCGGGAAAGCCCATACTTCAAGACTTTGCATGGGCCAGAATTGTGAGAATTCTTGGCCCAGTAAAAAATGGGACCAAATTGGATAATGCTGAGACTCCATTCCGATTCTGATAACTGTCCATGTGTGTGCTTTTGATCCTGCTTTGGAGGTCTCCAGCCACACCCAATTGTAGCAGTTTCCGAACTTTGTTTTTGCGATTATTACACTGATGACATCTGAATGCACTCACATGTATCTAAACCTTGGCACTGAGAGAGGGGACTGGCCACCTACGCAAGCTGTAAACCCAGTCTAGATTACGCAGTTGAAACTCCAAAGCAACGTCGTTGTTGTGTCTTCCGGAGCTAGTCTGTCCTCCGCGTCCGCGTTGCCGAGTTTTTTGGAGCCGGTCGGGCATGGTGACAGGTACTGCAGAACCACACCACACAAACTGACCCAAATCCAGCGAGTGGCCGAGCTAAGCGGTAAGGAATATCTGGAGGGGACGTGGCATATGAGCCCTGGGATCAAGCGTGGAAGAGACAGTGGCTGAGGTACGCCGGCGCGGGGCCGAGACAGTCACGGGCGCAAGATCGAGAGGTTAAAACCACAGGGGGGCTGCTGGGCGCCACCGCCCGATCGAAGAGCGTGAAGGTGTTGCTTGGACCATCGGCGCGTCGGCAGTGCATGCCGCGGGGCAACAAACGTTAGCAGGTTAATCCTTCTCCTCTCACTCCGGCATCGTGGCCCCGCCGGCGGTCACGGGCTCTGAACTCCGCATCTGCAGGGGATCCTAGCTAGGAGTGAGCACCCTTCCGGCCAGTTTCACGGGCGGACGAGAGCAGGGAGCCAGGGACCAGATCACCAGCCACACTGCTGGCTCTGATTGGCTGTGTGGCTTGTGTTCAGGTGAGCTCGGATCAGGTCCTTTGCGACGACGACTGCGCGCCAGCTCCGGCTGGCCGGTACGTACGCCTCGGCATGGCCGTGGTTGGTCCCTTGGCCTTGGCTACAGGTTGGTGCGGTATGCGCATGGGTCACGTCTGCCTTTGTCACATGTTCTGAAGATCTCCATGCACACATTCGATGACGTGAATGCTTCTAGCGAGTTCTCGCTCCCAAGCATTTGCCGTCACCATTCTACCGGTTGCATGTTGCAAAACTAGCTCATCCATGCGCACCAGCATGGAAAATTGTTGCCGGTTGTTATAATCGACATGATAACACACGTACTGCAAAACCTGAGTCCGTTGATACGAGTTTTGTGTACTTAAGGCTAGGTATGCAAGTTTTCAGATTTGTGAGTCGGCCCACGACCAAAAAAATCTTTTAAATGAACTAGGATTTCATCCTACTTCATACAAATTAATCATTCAAATATACTAGAGAGATAACACACAACTACCCATTGGATACCTATTTGCATCCCTACTTAAGGCCCTCTTTGGATTGCGTGAAAAAAATCTTTGAATCCTATATTTTTCATGTGTGCATATATTTGTGGAATCACTGCAATTCAAAGGAAGCCTAAGCATGATGTGGTTTGATTAATTGTTGTTCAGAATCAAGAGTAGTTCCTTTTTCTTTAATCAAGCATTAATTATTGTCTTATGAACCTGAGGCGTTTCGATTTCAAATCTAAGGCAGCGTGCAGCACCAAATTTGGGGTACCTCCTTTTGTTTCATAAACAAGGAGGACCTACCTTTTTCTAGAAAACCTCCCAATTTAAATTGTGCTTGTTAGTATCTTTATTTACATCATTCTTAACAGCATTACTGAAAAATAGTTTCAAATTGAAACAAGTAGATGCCCTAGAAAAAACAAGCCCGGCAGAACGTGCCAAGTGTTATTTCTATGCGAAAACTGAGGATAAGTTCTTCAGATAGGACCAGATAAACACTACATACAACTAAAAACTAAACTGAACACTCAAGTTTCTTGAAACCAGCAAGTACAATAAAGTAATCATCTGGAGCCCTGGAAAAAAAAACTAAGACACACACACAGCTCACTCTCACAGTTTAAGTTTATCAGGTTCTAACTTCAAAACCGGGACTGACAAATAAAACAGACAAAACAAAAAAGGTCTGAGAAAATAAATGCATGCACCCACGAATCAACGCTGGGTTCAGGATCATGCGTGCGTGCTGCATGCCACGCAACAAGTGCGTAGTCACGTAGGCGGTCGTCGTCGCAGGTATCAAGCACAGATGAAGCCACGGGGGAGGTTCTTGCCACAGTAGTTGACAATGAGGCTGAGCTTGACGGGGATGTCGAGGGTGATGCCGAGCACGTTGGCCTTGATGGCGGTGCAGAGGCAGGCGGCGGCCTCGAGGTCCGCGAGGCCGCCGAGGATGCTGCAGCACGGTTCCGCGGGCGGCTTGCCGACCTCGGCGCTGACGAGGCCGGCCACGTTGGCGCAGGCCGCGAGCTTGAGCGCGTTCTTGGGGCATTTCTTGTAGGAGTACGGTGACGGCGGGGTTGGCGTTGCTGGAGTCGGCGTCGGGCACGAGCCGCCGCAGGCGTTGGCCACCGTGAAGAGGACCAGGTTCAAGGCAACGACGAGGAAGGCCTTGGATGCCATGGAGACGCTGATGAAAAAGCCAGCGGCACCGCAGGGTGTGCTTGTTCGAACTCGAAGAGCAAGCAAGCGCTAGTGCAACTGGATGTAATGAGCTCGGACAGGAGGGTACGAGCGCATTTATAGCGGCCGAAAGATGGAGCCTCGAGAAACCCTAATTGCTTCATTGCCACCGCCACTTACTGCCGTGACCACGTCAAACAGAAGTACTCTCTGTTTTTTAATTGATATCGCTGTTGATTTTTAAATTTAATTTTGATCATTCAAATTATTAAAAAATAATAAATTTCATAATATTTTAATATAATTTGATTTATCATTAGATTTATTTGAATCACAACTTAAAATTTTACACATTCGAGCAAATTTTTTCAATAAAACGAATTATCAAAGTTGATTGTAAAAGTTAACGATGACATCATTTTAAGAACGGAGAGAGTACAATACAATGTGTTAATGTTACGCGTCTTACAATTATTCAAAATTTGAGAAAAACATTCATCTCCAGTGGAACACCTATATTGTGAGGCGCGAACTATGGTCTCTTGCATTGCAAGTGGAACCGGGTCTCCCAACCCCTAAATGCTAAAATAAAAATTATAACTATATCTGCCGAAGTAATTTTTCTCATTTTGTGTGTGGTGGATACATTTTTTGTAATTAAATTGGAAATTTTACTTTGTAGCATGTCAGTTCAGTTTCACAACTGGGTCCCTTGAGAGAAGCCACAAAAGCTCTAGCTAGCAACTCCGGTTGCCATGTACTTCGTCTACAAGGTTTGGATGGTATATATATATGTGTTCCTTCTTGACTACTTATATATGTTATCATTTTTCTTATTTATAATATTGTCACACGAAACTATACTTAGCGAGGAAATTAGCTAAATACCGTCGCCATTGTGTGTTACGTTTGAGCTTAATCATTCATGCGTTGCAGAAATTCTCCTCGGTCCTTTCTGGAACCTTTCCAGCGGAGTACCTTGATGCCAGGCCGACGGATCGTTATTTGTTCTTTTATCACCACTTGCCGAAAGGCAACAAAGTCCCGTGACATGCATTATACAGCATCGCTGGTGCTGCTTGCTTGGGCTAACACGAAAGGGATTCATCATGCATGCCCCAATAGAACACGCGGTTTTTATCGAGCAGATATATTTTGCGTATACGTGTGGCTAGGGTTGATCCTTTGACGGCAGACTCTGGGGCCTGATGTCGTATGCTGTGTCCTTCGCGTCGTTCGCGACTCAGCTATTCATGGTCATGGGCTCCTGGTAACGAACCTAGCTGCATCTGCATAGGATCGTCAACTTGTGGTGTTAGCAACAGACATGAAGGTTTTAGGTTTACCGTGTACTAGTTCAAGTTTAGTTCACCTTTACCGTGTAACCTACCTGTGTGCTGCCGGTTGATTAGCATGTACGGAGTAATTAACTTGCTGGATCGTTAGTTGCAGCAAAAAGGAGATCAATACAATGCTCGGTGTGTTGACTCTCAGTGGCATTCATGGTGTCGGACGGGCGAGGCTAACCTTTCAAGAAATTCCGTTGCTTCTCTCAATACCCAACACTCCCCAATTTCCCCTCCGATCTCCTCCTCACAATCCTCCACTATCTTGTCGCGCCACGGATCTTTTTCTCTCGTGGCGATCGCCAAACCCAACCTGCTCCGCCCTCCAACGGTGTGCGTGCATCCTCCATTCAGATGGCCAACGACCGGGTACATGTGTGTGCCCTTGTGACGGCGGACTCCTCCAAGTACACATGCAGTACCGGCCGAGAGCCACAATGCAATAGAATCAGTCATTATACACAATATTTCTTCTCTTACAATCCTCACATGTCATGCATTTGTAATTTTAGATAATGAAAAAGTATTCACACCTCTCCGTTACCACACACATTGTTTCAAACCTTACAATAAATTCAGCTCCATATCTGATAAATGAAACATTTTGTAATTGTAATGATCAGTACCGATCTCTCTCCTAGACGTTTATAGTAGTATAGTTAGTAAGATGTATGTGCGTGCATAAGTGAGTGTGCATGTATGTGAGCTTATATATGCATTTATATATCCACGTATCTGCAAGAATCATAACAAAAGCTGAAACTAAGCTGCAAACCACACTTATTGGAATTTGTCACCGGCACACAAGTAGTGAGCACCGGTCATGTACAACAAATAAGGCCCGGAGAAGAATACAAATAGTGAAATAGGAGGAGAAAATGCAAACAGCCCGATCGGCCGTGCATGCATGCACACTAGTCGTCACGATGCCACACACAGGGAGCAAGCAAGCCATAACCACGCATCATCATACGGGAACGAAAAGACGTCGTCTCACACGTACGTACTCCTCCCATGCAGGAGAGCTGCACGTTCTTAGCACTTGAATCCGGTGGGCGTGGTCTTGCCGCAGTAGTTGAGGATGAGGCTGAGGTCGACGGGGAGGTTGAGCGGGATGCCGAGCACGTTAGCCTTGATGGCGGTGCAGAGGCAGACGGCGGCCTCGAGGTCCACGAGCCCCTGGAGAAGGGAGCAGCACGGCAGCGCCGGGGGGGCGCCCACCTTGGCCTTGATCAGGCCCAGCACGTTGGCGCACACGCCCAGCTTCAGCGCGTCGCGGGGGCACCTGCCGAACGACGACGGCGTCGGCGTCGGCGTCGGCGTGGCCTGGGTGGGCGTCGGCGGGGTCGGGGTCGGGCATCCGCCGTAAGGCGAGTCGCAGGCGCTGGCCACGCCCAGCACCACGAGGTTCACGGCGAGGAAGAGCGCGAAAGACTTGGAAGCCATTGCCCACAAGTTTTGTTAATCAGCTACAGCTCTCTCGAGTTATGATCAGTAGCTGCTAATTAACCCGCTTGTGATGTTGGCTTGATCTTGGTGTTAGGCGGGGGTTCTTATAGTCAAATTTCAAGATTAGTTTATCGGTGCCATGGCGCTCATGTGAACCTTTCCATCATGGAACCCTGGCCCTGACTAATTTCAGGAAGGAATATTTGCAGTAACATCGGTGACCTCGCAAATGGCCAAGATTGCTTCAGTGGATGCCACACATTTGATGCTTTCTTTCCATATGATGATTGGGCGTTATTTTAGCTTGCATCATGGCGTTTCTCTGACGGTGCGTACCGTGGACATCTTAGGATCGTTAGAAGTCAAACAACAAATGGGATTTTTTTTTTTTTGCGACTAACAACAAATGGGATTTAAGAAGGCGCTGCTGGGCTGGGATCAGGCAAGAACCGAGGTCGGAAGAATAGCATAATGGTGCAAGTATATACTAGCACAAAGCTACCAACTGAAATACTCACCTACACGGATGGTAAAGTGAGAATTTGTTGGGTCTTTGCTTTTCTTTTGATTTTTAAAACTCACCTGAAGACTTGCAGTCTGTAAATAGAAAAAAAAATCTCCATTCAAAAGGAGCCGTATGTGGGCAATTCGTAGTGACGCTTTGGGCAGCAGACGAAGTGCAAGAAAATGGACATTAAGGGTCTGTTTGGTTGGTGACTCACTTTGTCACGCTTAAATTTAGAATACGTTTGGATCGCACCTTTCAATTATCTTACTTAAACATTGGTTTACCCTCAACATTTGGTCATGGTTTGACTTGTAACCAAAGTCTGGAGTGAAAATTTGGCGGCGCCCGTGAAACAACGTTACCGACGCTGGCGACAAGTTTGCTCGCCCGCGCCCCGGCTCCCTTGCCAAATGTTGCCAGATGTACAGTGGCAACACAACTTACGAGGTTTGATGATTAGCTATGTTAAAACTATTTTATCTTTCAAACTATGTATCAGATCATTAATTTGTTTTCACCATTAAACTTATTACAATTTATTTTATAAAATGAGATCTCGTTTAATATATTTTACACTTAAATATTTTTTTATGACAAGTGGATCCCACATGTCATGCTAAGAACCCGTTCGAGACGGAGAAAAGCGTAGGAAAGAAATAGAGGAACTCGTTCCAAAGGAAAGTTTTGAAGCTCCCGTTTGAAACGCAGGAACGAGCCTCACCGTTCCACCGGAAAGGAACTCCTTGCTTCACAAAATGGAGGAACCACACTCGAATCTAAGGGAAACTTCGCTCGCTCGCTCTTGCTCACGCCCTCCTGCTCCTGCTCTCTCCCGCCATGGCTTGGAGACCTTAGAAAATGGCGCGAATCAATCCGCGGCCACGATGACTGTAAACTCACACAGCAATGGAAACCGGGTGGTGCGCGGCGAAGGCCTCGAGTTGGGCGCAGCCGTCTTTGCCGTAGAGCTTGTCGATGAGGAGGTGGAAGGGGCCCTGCTCGGCCAGGGGCTGCGACATGAGGACAAGGTCCATGCCGCGCGCCACTACCTGCGCCATGAGCTCCCCTGCTCCCGTGCTCACTCGATCCAATTCTCTCGATCCAGCTGGTGGCCGCTGTTCTCTCTCGCCGATCTCGTTCTTATCTCCTTCCAGAAGTGGATAAATATGGACAGACTTTTTCTGTAGAAAAAAAGCCGATTCAAGATGAAAAATTTGTATCCTTTTTTTTTCTTTGGTGCTATGTATTTGATGCACCTCCAGGATAAGCGAGAATGGATATATTCTTCTTTTTTCTTCATTGCAATTTTTTCCCTATCTCATAAAATGATTATGCTGAATATAGGAAATTATTAAAAATGTGGCAACATATAACTGATTTGATTAATGAAACTAAATAATGATAATATAGCTATCAAATATTTTATTTAAGAGAAGTAATATTTATGTTCCTATATTTTTATTCTGCATTTCAAACACCCGAAAATCTTCATTCCTCTTTTTTTTATTCTTGTGGTTTTTACACTTTTTAAATTTCTAGGTTTTCTTTATTCCTACAAATTTTTCTATTCCTGTTATTTTTATTCCTCTATTTCAAACGGAGCCAAATAGATTTGATAAACATCGGTACGGTTGCAATCTAAACACCATTTTTTATCAACAAATTGATGGTTTGAGAAGTTTTGTAAGTAATGATCCAAACAAAATTATTTTACCAAAATTTTAGAGTCGCCCATGAATTGATAACTTTAAATTTTGGTAAAGCTCACCATGGACGTGAACCAAACAGCTATTTAGTCGTGCCACAGATTTTTAAGTGATTGTTTGGTTTACTAACACAATTGCTGCAAGTCACACTTTTGTAACACCTTACTTCACAAGTTATATTCTTATTTTGTTACCAAACTTTATCACACTGTGGCTAAGATAATGCTAACTACATCTAACTAATCTTAAACGTGGCAAAATTGAACACCAACCAAACAGTCCAGAATCTTGCGTATGTTGTCCATCGATAGCTCCGCCTAATGGCTTTGTGCCACTGGGCCGCTAGGCACTTTCAGTCGACACAGACAAGCCTGAGATCCTGGCCTTGTTACTCACGAGTAATATAATGGGCTGACAGAAGAGGTTGATGAATCCGCCGGATTAAGACCACTCACAATGGAATGGTGCTTGACGGAATCTTTTTCTTCAAACACCAATGTATACATTGTGCTCACCGGTTCTTAAAGAAAAAAGCTAGCATCGATGAAAGCTCTTGCACTCGCTGCTTGAGAATAAAACAATGATCGAAGAGCAGATGTCAGAGAGAAGTGAACGATGAGGAGAGTTATTTTCCTATTTAATTCCAAGCATCGGTACTTTCGGACCAACATAAGAAAAAGCATTTGATTTTGACGCTTGAAGCGCTGGCCCACTGTGACTGGTCTAAAGGCCCAGGAAGAACGGAACGTCGTTCACTCTGATAGTAACAGCTGCCTCTCTGCAGATTCTACACTCTTCTCGAGTTTGATACTTCGATGGACGTTGCCGTGTTCTTTCCTACCACGTGAAAGCTTTATACAGTGACTTGTGTTGAAATTTCTTTAGAGTTTATAGCTTTGAAACATTCCGCTTCGCTCTGTCAATAATGTTTGTTTTCTTATTTCTGTAAGGATAATTTTGGTTGGTATGGGAGCGACTTTGCCAGGGTCAATGAATTGGATAGTGGCAGCCTGTGACTTCATTGCAGGGAAAACTGGAGAGCATTTTTACGACGTCGAAGTCTGCAGACTCTCGGGGCCTGGTGGCAGAATCCCACAAGCAAAGAAGAAATTAACGTTCAGCAAGTGACAATACTGGAACTGAAACACCTGGTGCCATTTACAAGCAAACATTACTCCTTACAAGCAAACATTACTCCTATATTTCAAAGGGCAAAACTGAAGATCTGTTATAGATATGCACACTTAATTCAGACCCAACAACCTATCTGTATTGCAGACTACTCCTAACTACTGTACTACTATTTGTACCAAAAGGAAAACAAAGGAAAGTAAAAAAATAGAGCCGTGCCGCAAAAAATGATGTGCTCGAACGTTGCTTCGGTTGTGCTGCTAAGCCTTGCCTCCCAACATCACATACCCGACAAGGAACGATAGCGAGAAGACGCACAGCACAAAAACAACCGAGAAGCCACCAGGCAGCGATGGCACTGTTTTCTGGAGAAGTACTTGGCAAATGAAACAACTTTGGTTAGTCAGAGATCGCAAATCGTAATTAGAACAGTAACTAGATAGTTCGAAAGGTCAGTGGCAGTGGCTTCTGGTCTTAAGTATTGTGTGACAGCTAAAGAAAGGGCCGAGGCCTTGACTTCTTATGTAACTAGACATTTCAGTTCCCAAACCCCTCAAGGTATCATTCTGTACTATATTCTTATTGCAATAATTTAGACAGCTTCTGTGCACCTTCAGGATGATTAAAATTTTGTGGCTGATTCATGTTCTGACATATTTAAATGCGTATTTATGAATCGCCAGTTTTTTTGTATAAAATAAAACCATGCCTGTGACTCATAAAATGCATTAGCACGTAATAATAAAAAAGGTTCTGGTTGTGGAAAAATACTGTAAAATATCAAACTAGTAGAATCTAAAGAAACGAGAAGCGCCTACCAGCTCTTCCTGGAGCTTCTGGATTTCATCTGCATATCTATGTTCCTCATCATTTGACTTTGATATTACAGAGACGTCCTAAAGGTCCACAAAATACGAATTATGTCAGAAGCATGAAGTAAGTGGTCAGGTGATTTTTTTTTTTAGGATTTACAAATATTCTGAGTCTCTAACATCTTGGACTAACAGTGATGATAATCAAGTTTCACACATTAAAGAAAAATATGTATTATCCCGCTCAATTCAGGTTACATTCTGCATCTTGAAATTTTATATAGGGCTAAACTAGAGCTAAACTTCATCACACGAGCTTGTTGTTTGATCATGATAGAATTTCATTGACAATAAAATTGCTCGGTAAAGCAGAAGAATTACAAAGACAAAAAATCACCAAGGATTCCACAGGGCGATTCTTCTGTAAGTAATAATCTTTACACCTAGCATTTTCAGATGACGATGATATGCAACAAATTATCAGCATTATTTTGTTAGTGCTTATTATTGGCAGGCGTATTCCATCAATCTGAGATTACATAAAGGCAGTGATATTTGGTGGAACTCGGAATCACCTCATGACTTGAAGATTGGGATCCAGATGTATACCCATGCTTTGGTGCCTGAAAAGTACAAGTAATGGAAGGCACAAATCACCACCAGTAACCAACACGGCATCATTGCTGACAGCATTAAGCAGTAACGCTATCACTCACAGCATTGGACGTTGATGGCCTTTCGACTTCATGGTCCACATCTGAATCAAGGGAGTCGGTCTCTTCCTCTGCTTCCTCAGGAACAGGTGAGGGAGGATTCGCAGGGATGTAGACCACCCTCATCTTGAACTCCTCGACCACCTTGCCTGGCGCTTTTCTGAACTACAAGCCGAAACATTTGCATTACAGTATGAGAACAACAGACAACGCACATTGCAATTGAGCCTTCATGAAGTCCAGTGCTGCAAGAATTTACCATGTCAGGGATAATGTCCTTCTGCGTTGCCTCGTCCTGCACCACGATGCTCTGAACCAGAAACTTGTCTTTGCAGTGGTAATCTGCGGGCATCTCCTTCGGCGCTCGCATGGTAACTGTATGAGTTTCACCGAGCAACAAAAAACAGGACATCAGGACGGACGATGCCTGAAGAATCGAGAACTGCAGAGCTAGCCCCCGAACCAGACTGCAGACGCACCTAAAACACCGCAGGATCCCCCTGGCCGCACGATGCCAGAGGCAGGCCGCACCGCGTACTTGTTCGGGTTCGTCGTCTTCACCTGCAGATTGGGTGGAACGCGGAAAATTAATCTCAGATAGCCGCTCGCTCCTACGCGCAAGATTGCATCTTTCACCGAACAAGAATCGAGTGCTGCGGAGTTAAGTCCTCACCTTGAAGGCCACGCGCTGATCGGTCTTGTTGAAGAGCTGAAGACAGCTAGTATTTTGTTTCCTGAGCTCGACTGCCATGGCCATGGCAACATCGAACCGGCAACGATCCGATAAGTCTAACTTGCCGAGATCACGCATCAAGAAACACCAAGAACTGGCTGGGACTACGCAGACTTACATGGCATCTTCAGCTCGGAAGGATAGATTCGAAGCAGCGTGTTGCTCATGGCTGCGATCAAGGTAGACCAAGAACCAGAACCGAATTCACCACAGCTCTTCTTCCTTCCGCCTGCGAGAACCAAGAACACCCTGAAAGATCCGAGACGGGGGCCCAGGTCCGGCGTTTACTACTCCAGGAAGCAAAGTATCGGAGAGGGCGAAAGAGAGAGACAAAGGCTTCGAGAGCTACGATGATTAATTTGGGGGGAGGAGTAGCAGATTGGACGGGCTCCGAGTCGGAGGAGAGTGGAATTGGAGTTGGCATAATATAATCTAATCTAATAAATTTAGTTCGAGAAATCATATTGGTCGCCGAGGCCATCGCGTCGTGCTGATCTGGGCTCCCTCCTTCCCGTTTTTAACTAATCCGTTCGCGCGTCGGTCGGCGAGTGGTTGGATTCGGGCAACCGCCGCGGAAGTGAAGCGCCAGTTGGGATCGGCTGGATTGCGGCGCCCACGCTGGCAGCGGCAGGGGCAGCTAACGTGCACCTTGTCCTCTTCCTCTTGCTCTTTGGCTGTCCAGGAAAACGAGGAGTCCAGGTCTCCAGGACCAGATGACGGCCTTCTGTCATGAACTGCAAAATTGCTGACCTACTCCCAAAACGGAGACCAAGAAAATAGCGTCGGAAATCTCACCTTGACAGTGCTTAACAACGCCATTTCAGTCATCACATATGGAAGACCTTTTATATATAGCTGTTGTTGGCTTAATTTGCCCCAAAGATTTCGTGTGCTCACGGGCATGAGCTGCTAGATAAGCCATCGTCAGGACGTCAGAGCATGGATGCAGACACCAGAAACGAGCTCCTTCAGTTTTTTGTCACGGTCTCATGGATGTCACGATCCACCAGTTCTGCGATCCACCGTGCACCGGGACCAAGGTGCGATCGGCTAATAAACTGTCATTGCGCTATCCAGGATCTCGACACCAGATCCCTCTTGCAGCAGAATGCATATGCAGCCGATTCCCACGTCCTGCTCTGACAGCAAGCACCGATACATGAACGGGGGCATATAACAGTAGTAACATTTTACCTGACGCATTTAAATGCAAACAAATTATGCGTCGCACATGACACTTTGATACCTAACTAGAGAGAAAGTAATGCAGAATAATTGGCAAGATCGTATGTGGAATCAGCATACAAGGAAACTGTAGGGTAGAATCCACCAGGTACCAGTTGTTAGCATATGACTGAGGAAACTGTAAGGAGATGAATACCATATGATCCCAATTACATCAGGCCAACTGAAAACATTCCTTTTTTTGTTGGCTTGCTCGTGGTGAGAAATCAAGTTAATTCCTCATCGTGCTCTCAAACCAAGAGCAGAATTACCGGTTCCACACTCTTCAATTGCGCACAAAAATTGCAACTTGGCAACAACAATGCTATCGCGGTGCAAATAATCGTTCTACATGAACAATGGATCAGCATACAAGGAAGCTGCTACTCGAGCACAAAATGCCAGGATCAAGGAGATAAGCCAGGCCTCGAACACGCCGAGGCAAGCACCAGCTACGACGTCGAGGACGTAGTGCCGCCCAAGGAGCACCCTTGACGCCGACGTTGCGGCCGCCCAGAGGAAGAGCGCCTCGCGGTGCTGGAGCCCACCAGCGCCACTGAGGAAGGCCGCGACGAGGAACGCGCGCGAGGAGTGGCCGCTCGGGAACGACCAGTGGTCGGCCGCGACGGCGACGTACATGTCCTCGGCGTTGTAGGCCGGGCGCGGGCGGCGGACGACGACCTTGACGAGGCCGACGATGACGAGGTCCAGCACGAGGCCAGCCACGAGGCCGACGAGGAGCGGGGAGAATTCCCCGGACGAGGCGGGCGTCGCGGAGAGGACGAGGAGCGAGATGGAGACGGGGAGCCAGATGCGCCCGTCGCCAGCGACCTCGAGCGCCTTGAGGAGGAGGCGGGGTACCGGGAGGAAGAGCGCGTGGAGGCGGAGCGATACCGCAGCGTCAAGGGCCCCGATCCCGCTGAAGCGGGCTGGCTTCACCGCCGCCGGCGCTGGGGCGCGTGCGGAAGCCATGCGCGCCGGCTGCGGTGGGCGAGGGGATCACCGGATCGGGGGAGTGGCCGAGGACGAGGAGTCGGATACTCGGAGGCTCGGAGGTGGAGCGGGCGCAGATAGGGATGGATATTCTGCTGGTTTGGTTTTGGGCCTTCTATTGTTTTTTGTGTTTTGGATCTTCTCGTTGCTCGGATATCTGGCCCAAAGTGTCCTCCAGAGATGGACAGGGAGGATACTGGGCCTTGTATCGTTCGTATCAGATGCCTGGTAGCGTCTCTGCCAAAATTTCAGTCCAGTTCAGAGAAGTGGTCAAAGTGCAATTCAAAAAAACTTCACGTGTTGCATGAATTCAGCCCGAGCCACGGAGCCAACATTTACATTTCTGCTGCACACTTGACGGCGTGACTTGCCGGAGCCAGGCCGCTCTCCTCGGCGCCACTGGCCGCCGCCCGCCGGACCGAGGCCGAGACCGTCGGGTGGTGTGCGCCGCAGGCCGTCTCCCTGAGCGACATGGCCTTGAATGGGCCCTTGGCGCGGCCGCGCACGCGCCGGCACAGTGCGCCGTAAAGGCGCGTCCCCGCGCGAGCGTGAGCCAAAAAAAAAAAAAAAAGGCTGGGCCGCACGCCGCACGCCGCAATAACCTTGTGTCCCCTCGCCCGCCCAGCGAGGCAGCGAGTGATGGACGATGAAGCCTCGAAACAGGCGCTGCGTTCAATTCCCTCTCGAAACTGATTTGGGCAATTGGGCTGCGAGTTGTTGTTATTTTTTACAGTATTTAGAAGCGTAGATTTGAAAGTCTCGTGTTAAAAATTAAATCTGTAGTTTAGAGGTGATCAATATCTTCGGATCTGTTCGTTTTGTTGAAGTCGTGGAAGCGATTTGACCATCTGCTTTTTATCATCGATGCGGTTCTTTGCGCTAGGACAGCGTCGGTCGGTAGAGAGAGCAGTGACATAGAAGTCACGGCGACGTTGTCGATCTCCCGATGACGGTGGTCGTCGTGGCGATGACGGTGGTCGTGCTTCCCGTCGGCACAGCGTCTCCTCACAAATTGAGTTTAGGGTTTGTCAGTGGAGTATGACGGTATGGATGAACTCTTATGTAAGTACCGATGGGCCTCCCACCTCTATTTATTGTGACATTGGCGATAGAGACCCACCAGCCATTATGCGCTTGACGTTTTCGATCAGAACGCGATTAGATCAAGGGCTATTTAAACCGTTAGACAAAAAATAGGTGAAAATCAATTTCTAACACCAGTATCTTAAGCCTTTTGCAAAGCACACAGTTCATGATTTTTTGAATTTATTTTTTATTTTTTTAAAATAATTTTGTGGTTAAAAGTGATTTTTTTATTTTTTAAATAAATTTTTAGAATCAAAATAAAAAATTTAAAAAAAATTACTTTTATCAGCTCTCAACCCTTTTAGTTTATTTCAAATAATTATCTCACAAAATTAAATTTCTTTTAATTCTTCCTAAGAATAAAGAGCTGTCAGCTCTCGCAAAAAGGCCATTACTGTCGGTGCTCTCTGTGGTTCTCTTGATTGACTTCGTTTTGAAATTTGAACGGATACTTGAATTTCAAGTCGGGCATAGGGCCTGAACATCACCTTCGTTCCGTTCCGTTCCAAGTTCCACCGCGAACGACTCAGATGATTTGCGCGAGTGCGCATTGCCATCCTGAGATAACAATAAGTATACCTTGCATGCCCATGCGGTAACTGAATTTTCCTGACGAACACATCCCCGTTTAACTGCGCTGGCCCAATGAACCCTCCGCGTTTTCAGATGAGCCCGGTTTGAAGAGGCGAGGCCAATCGAACAAGCATTCAGCAGCAAAGGCCGCGTAAATCAAAACAACTCATCTACATCTACTCCCTCCGTCCAGTATATGTGTTGTTTTACTCCCACTGAACAGAACCCAATGCGTTCACCCATTTACGCTGCTCTCCCTATCGATTGTCTGTCCTTTCACTCTCTCTCTCTCCCATCGTTTCATTCTGGTTCACGTCCGGAGGCGCCGCTCCTCGCACGCGAAGCCGCCCAGCACCCCGCCGCTTTCCCTCCTCCCTTTTAGGGTGTGTTTGGTTGAGCTGTGAGCTGTGAAAAAGCAGCTGTGAGCTGTGAGCTGTGAGCTGTGAAAAAGCTGCTGTAAAATATGAGCTGTGAAAAAGCTAAAAGCCGTTTAGCTTAAAACAACTGTGAAGTTGTGAAACTGTAAGACAAATATATATAATATATATTATAGTTTATAATTATTATATAATTATAATTATATTACATAACTATAATAATATATAATTATAACATATATAGTATTATATATATTATAAATATAATATAATATACAATATAGATTATAACTATATAATTATAATATAATTATAGTTATATTACA